>CM062263.1:9496526-9936558 GCA_031216405.1 Syzygium malaccense
TAGTGATTACGTCAAAAGATACTCTTATTCGTCAATGGTGTTCTTTCGATAATCTAACGAGTAAAATTTCGTGCTGAAGCAAAACCGTGGTCATGAGTGCCTTTTCATTGCTTTATTGTCACATAATTTCACGTATAAGAGATCATGACTCTCGAAAATTAAGCGAAACAAGAGAATCTAGTGATTACGTCAAAAGATACTCTTATTCGTCAAATGTGTTCTTTCGATATTCTAACGAGTAAAATTTCGTGCTGAAGCAAAACCGTGGTCACGAGTGCCTTTTCCTTGCTTCATTATCACATAATTTCACGTATACGAGATCATGACTCTCGAAAATGAAGCGAAAAAAGAGAATCTAGTGATTACGTCAAAAGATACTCTTATTCGTCAAAGGTGTTGTTTCGAAATTCTAACGAGTAAAACTTCGCGCTGAGGCAAAACCGCGGTCACGAGTGCCTTTTCGTTGCTTCATTGTGACATAATTTCACGTATACGAGATCATGACTCTCGAAAATGATGCGAAACTAGAGAATCTAGTGATTACGTCAAAAGATACTCTTATTCGTCAAAGGTGTTCTTTCGATATTCTAACGAGTAAAATTTCGTGCTGAAGCAAAACCGTGGTCACGAGTGCCTTTTCGTTGCTTCATTTTCACATAATTTCACGTATACGAGATCATGACTCTCGAAAATAATACGAAACTAGAGAATCTAGAGATTACGTCAAAAGATACTCTTATTCGTCAATGGTGTTCTTTCGATATTCTAACGAGTAAAACTTCGTGTTGAAGCAAAACCGTGGTCACGAGTGCCTTTTGGTTGCTTCATTGTCAAATAATTTCACGTATACGAGATCATGACTCTCGAAAATGAAGCGAAAAAAGAGAATCTAGTGATTACGTCAAAAGATACTCTTATTCGTCAAAGGTGTTCTTTCGAAATTCTAACGAGTAAAACTTCGTGCTGAGGCAAAACCGTGGTCACGAGTGCCTTTTCGTTGCTTCATTGTCACATAATTTCACGTATACGAGATCATGACTCTCGAAAATGATGCAAAACTAGAGAATCTAGTGATTACGTCGAAAGATACTCTTATTCGTCAAAGGTGTTCTTTCGATATTCTAACGAGTAAAACTTCGTGCTGAAGCAAAACCGTGGTCACGAGTGCCATTTCGTTGCTTCATTGTCACATAATTTCACGTATACGAGATCATGACTCTCGAAAAGGATGCGAAACAAGAGAATCTAGTGATTACGTCAAAAGATACTCTTATTCGTAACAAGTGCTCTTTCAATATTATAACGAGTAAAACTTCTTGCCGAAGCAAAACCGTGGTCACGAGTGCCTTTTCGTTGCTTCATTTTCACATAATTTCACGTATACGAGATCATGACTCTCGAAAATGATGCGAAACTAGAGAATCTAGTGATTACGTCAAAAGATACTCTTATTCGTCAAAGGTGTTCTTTCGAAATTCTAACGTGTAAAACTTCGTGCTGAAGCAAAACTGTGGTCACGAGTACCATTTCGTTGCTTCATTTTCACATAAATTCACGTATACGAGATCCTGACTCTCGAAAATGAAGAGAAACAAAAGAATCTAGTGATTACGTCAAAAGATACTCTCATTCGTAAAAGGTGTTCTTTCGATATTTTAACGAGTAAAATTTCGTGTTGAAGCAAAACCGTGGTCACAAGTGCCTTTTCGTTACTTCATTGTCACATAATTTCACGTATAAGAGATCATGACTCTCGAAAATGAAGCGAAACAAGAGAATCTAGTGATTACGTCCAAAGATCCTCTTATTCGTCAAAAGTGTTCTTTCGAAATTCTAACGAGGAAAACTTCGTGCTGAGGCAAAACTGCGGACACGAGGGCCTTTTCGTTGTTTCATTGTCACATAATTTCATGTATACGAGATCATGACTCTCGAAAATGATGCGAAACTAGAGAATCTAGTGATTACGTCAAAAGATACTCTTATTCGTCAATGGTGTTCTTTCGATAATCTAACGAGTAAAATTTCGTGCTGAAGCAAAACCGTGGTCATGAGTGCCTTTTCATTGCTTTATTGTCACATAATTTCACGTATAAGAGATCATGACTCTCGAAAATTAAGCGAAACAAGAGAATCTAGTGATTACGTCAAAAGATACTCTTATTCGTCAAATGTGTTCTTTCGATATTCTAACGAGTAAAATTTCGTGCTGAAGCAAAACCGTGGTCACGAGTGCCTTTTCCTTGCTTCATTATCACATAATTTCACGTATACGAGATCATGACTCTCGAAAATGAAGCGAAAAAAGAGAATCTAGTGATTACGTCAAAAGATACTCTTATTCGTCAAAGGTGTTGTTTCGAAATTCTAACGAGTAAAACTTCGCGCTGAGGCAAAACCGCGGTCACGAGTGCCTTTTCGTTGCTTCATTGTGACATAATTTCACGTATACGAGATCATGACTCTCGAAAATGATGCGAAACTAGAGAATCTAGTGATTACGTCAAAAGATACTCTTATTCGTCAAAGGCGTTCTTTCGATATAACGAGTAAAATTTCGTGCTGAAGCAAAACCGTGGTCACGAGTGCCTTTTCGTTGCTTCATTTTCACATAATTTCACGTATACGAGATCATGACTCTCGAAAATAATGCGAAACTAGAGAATCTAGAGATTACGTCAAAAGATACTCTTATTCGTCAATGGTGTTCTTTCGATATTCTAACGAGTAAAACTTCGTGTTGAAGCAAAACCGTGGTCACGAGTGCCTTTTGGTTGCTTCATTGTCAAATAATTTCACGTATACGAGATCATGACTCTCGAAAATGAAGCGAAAAAAGAGAATCTAGTGATTACGTCAAAAGATACTCTTATTCGTCAAAGGTGTTCTTTCGAAATTCTAACGAGTAAAACTTCGTGCTGAGGCAAAACCGTGGTCACGAGTGCCTTTTCGTTGCTTCATTGTCACATAATTTCACGTATACGAGATCATGACTCTCGAAAATGATGCAAAACTAGAGAATCTAGTGATTACGTCGAAAGATACTCTTATTCGTCAAAGGTGTTCTTTCGATATTCTAACGAGTAAAACTTCGTGTTGAAGCAAAACCGTGGTCACGAGTGCCATTTCGTTGCTTCATTGTCACATAATTTCACGTATACGAGATCATGACTCTCGAAAAGGATGCGAAACAAGAGAATCTAGTGATTACGTCAAAAGATACTCTTATTCGTAACAAGTGCTCTTTCAATATTATAACGAGTAAAACTTCTTGCCGAAGCAAAACCGTGGTCACGAGTGCCTTTTCGTTGCTTCATTTTCACATAATTTCACGTATACGAGATCATGACTCTCGAAAATGATGCGAAACTAGAGAATCTAGTGATTACGTCAAAAGATACTCTTATTCGTCAAAGGTGTTCTTTCGATATTCTAACGAGTAAAACTTCGTGCTGAGGCAAAACCGCGGTCACGAGTGCCTTTTCGTTGCTTCATTGTGACATAATTTCACGTATACGAGATCATGACTCTCGAAAATGATGCGAAACTAGAGAATCTAGTGATTACGTCAAAAGATACTCTTATTCGTCAAAGGTGTTCTTTCGATATTCTAACGAGTAAAATTTCGTGCTGAAGCAAAACCGTGGTCACGAGTGCCTTTTCGTTGCTTCATTGTCACATAATTTCACGTATAAGAGATCATGACTCTCGAAAATTAAGCGAAACAAGAGAATCTAGTGATTACGTCAAAAGATACTCTTATTCGTCAAAGGTATTTTTTCGAAATTCTAACAAGTAAAACTTCGTGCGGAAGCAAAACCGTGGTCACGATTGCCATTTCGTTGCTTCATTTTCACATAATTTCACGTATACGAGATCATGACTCTCGAAAATGATGCGGAACTAGAGAATCTAGTGATTACGCCAAAGGATACTCTTATTCGTCAAAGGTGTTGTTTCGAAATTCTAACGAGTAAAACTTCGCGCTGAGGCAAAACCGCGGTCACGAGTGCCTTTTCGTTGCTTCATTGTGACATAATTTCACGTATACGAGATCATGACTCTCGAAAATGATGCGAAACTAGAGAATCTAGTGATTACGTCAAAAGATACTCTTATTCGTCAAAGGTGTTCTTTCGATATTCTAACGAGTAAAATTTCGTGCTGAAGCAAAACCGTGGTCACGAGTGCCTTTTCGTTGCTTCATTGTCACATAATTTCACGTATAAGAGATCATGACTCTCGAAAATTAAGCGAAACAAGAGAATCTAGTGATTACGTCAAAAGATACTCTTATTCGTCAAAGGTGTTCTTTCGAAATTCTAACGAGTAAAACTTCGTGCGGAAGCAAAACCGTGGTCACGATTGCCATTTCGTTGCTTCATTTTCACATAATTTCACGTATACGAGATCATGACTCTCGAAAATGATGCGGAACTAGAGAATCTAGTGATTACGTCAAAAGATACTCTTATTCGTCAAAGGTGTTGTTTCGAAATTCTAACGAGTAAAACTTCGCGCTGAGGCAAAACCGCGGTCACGAGTGCCTTTTCGTTGCTTCATTGTGACATAATTTCACGTATACGAGATCATGACTCTCGAAAATGATGCGAAACTAGAGAATCTAGTGATTACGTCAAAAGATACTCTTATTCGTCAAAGGTGTTCTTTCGATATTTTAACGAGTAAAATTTCGTGCTGAAGCAAAACCGTGGTCACGAGTGCCTTTTCGTTGCTTCATTTTCACATAATTTCACGTATACGAGATCATGACTCTCGAAAATAATGCGAAACTAGAGAATCTAGAGATTACGTCAAAAGATACTCTTATTCGTCAATGGTGTTCTTTCGATATTCTAACGAGTAAAACTTCGTGTTGAAGCAAAATCGCGGTCACGAGTGCCTTTTGGTTGCCTCATTGTCAAATAATTTCACGTATACGAGATCATGACTCTCGAAAATGAAGCGAAAAAAGAGAATCTAGTGATTACGTCAAAAGATACTCTTATTCGTCAAAGGTGTTCTTTCGAAATTCTAACGAGTAAAACTTCGTGCTGAGGCAAAACCGTGGCCACGAGTGCCTTTTCGTTGCTTCATTGTCACATAATTTCACGTATACGAGATCATGACTCTCGAAAATAATGCGAAACTAGAGAATCTAGTGATTACGTCAAAAGATACTCTTATTCGTCAAAGGTGTTCTTTCGATATTCTAACGAGTAAAACTTCGTGCTGAAGCAAAACCGTGGTCACGAGTACCATTTCGTTGCTTCATTTTCACATAATTTCACGTATACGAGATCATGACTCTCGAAAATAATGCAAAACTAGAGAATCTAGTGATTACGTCAAAAGATACTCTTATTCGTCAAAGGTGTTCTTTCGATATTCTAACGAGTAAAACTTCGTGCTGAAGCAAAACCGTGGTCACGAGTGCCATTTCGTTGCTTCATTGTCACATAATTTCACGTATACGAGATCATGACTCTCGAAAAGGATGCGAAACAAGAGAATCTAGTGATTACGTCAAAAGATACTCTTATTCGTAACAAGTGCTCTTTCAATATTATAACGAGTAAAACTTCTTGCCGAAGCAAAACCGTGGTCACGAGTGCCTTTTCGTTGCTTCATTTTCACATAATTTCACGTATACGAGATCATGACTCTCGAAAATGATGCGGAACTAGAGAATCTAGTGATTACGTCAAAAGATACTCTTATTCGTCAAAGGTGTTGTTTCGAAATTCTAACGAGTAAAACTTCGCGCTGAGGCAAAACCGCGGTCACGAGTGCCTTTTCGTTGCTTCATTGTGACATAATTTCACGTATACGAGATCATGACTCTCGAAAATGATACGAAACTAGAGAATCTAGTGAATACGTCAAAAGATACTCTTATTCGTCAAAGGTGTTCTTTCGATATTCTAACGAGTAAAATTTCGTGCTGAAGCAAAACCGTGGTCACGAGTGCCTTTTCGTTGCTTCATTGTCACATAATTTCACGTATAAGAGATCATGACTCTCGAAAATTAAGCGAAACAAGAGAATCTAGTGATTACGTCAAAAGATACTCTTATTCGTCAAAGGTATTTTTTCGAAATTCTAACAAGTAAAACTTCGTGCGGAAGCAAAACCGTGGTCACGATTGCCATTTCGTTGCTTCATTTTCACATAATTTCACGTATACGAGATCATGACTCTCGAAAATGATGCGGAACTAGAGAATCTAGTGATTACGTCAAAAGATACTCTTATTCGTCAAAGGTGTTGTTTCGAAATTCTAACGAGTAAAACTTCGCGCTGAGGCAAAACCGCGGTCACGAGTGCCTTTTCGTTGCTTCATTGTGACATAATTTCACGTATACGAGATCATGACTCTCGAAAATGATGCGAAACTAGAGAATCTAGTGATTACGTCAAAAGATACTCTTATTCGTCAAAGGTGTTCTTTCGATATTCTAACGAGTAAAATTTCGTGCTGAAGCAAAACCGTGGTCACGAGTGCCTTTTCGTTGCTTCATTGTCACATAATTTCACGTATAAGAGATCATGACTCTCGAAAATTAAGCGAAACAAGAGAATCTAGTGATTACGTCAAAAGATACTCTTACTCGTCAAAGGTATTTTTTCGAAATTCTAACAAGTAAAACTTCGTGCGGAAGCAAAACCGTGATCACGATTGCCATTTCGTTGCTTCATTTTCACATAATTTCACGTATACGAGATCATGACTCTCGAAAATGATGCGGAACTAGAGAATCTAGTGATTACGTCAAAAGATACTCTTATTCGTCAAAGGTGTTGTTTCGAAATTCTAACGAGTAAAACTTCGCGCTGAGGCAAAACCGCGGTCACGAGTGCCTTTTCGTTGCTTCATTGTGACATAATTTCACGTATACGAGATCATGACTCTCGAAAATGATGCGAAACTAGAGAATCTAGTGATTACGTCCAAAGATACTCTTATTCGTCAAAGGTGTTCTTTCGATATTCTAACGAGTAAAATTTCGTGCTGAAGCAAAACCGTGGTCACGAGTGCCTTTTCGTTGCTTCATTTTCACATAATTTCACGTATACGAGATCATGACTCTCGAAAATAATGCGAAACTAGAGAATCTAGAGATTACGTCAAAAGATACTCTTATTCGTCAAAGGTGTTCTTTCGATATTCTAACGAGTAAAACTTCGTGTTGAAGCAAAACCGTGGTCACGAGTGCCTTTTCGTTGCTTCATTGTCACATAATTTCACGTATAAGAGATCATGACTCTCGAAAATGAAGCGAAACAAGAGAATCTAGTGATTACGTCCAAAGATCCTCTTATTCGTCAAAAGTGTTCTTTCGAAATTCTAACGAGGAAAACTTCGTGCTGAGGCAAAACTGCGGACACGAGGGCCTTTTCGTTGTTTCATTGTCACATAATTTCACGTATACGAGATCATGACTCTCGAAAATGATGCGAAACTAGAGAATCTAGTGATTACGTCAAAAGATACTCTTATTCGTCAATGGTGTTCTTTCGATAATCTAACGAGTAAAATTTCGTGCTGAAGCAAAACCGTGGTCATGAGTGCCTTTTCATTGCTTTATTGTCACATAATTTCACGTATAAGAGATCATGACTCTCGAAAATTAAGCGAAACAAGAGAATCTAGTGATTACGTCAAAAGATACTCTTATTCGTCAAATGTGTTCTTTCGATATTCTAACGAGTAAAATTTCGTGCTGAAGCAAAACCGTGGTCACGAGTGCCTTTTCCTTGCTTCATTATCACATAATTTCACGTATACGAGATCATGACTCTCGAAAATGAAGCGAAAAAAGAGAATCTAGTGATTACGTCAAAAGATACTCTTATTCGTCAAAGGTGTTGTTTCGAAATTCTAACGAGTAAAACTTCGCGCTGAGGCAAAACCGCGGTCACGAGTGCCTTTTCGTTGCTTCATTGTGACATAATTTCACGTATACGAGATCATGACTCTCGAAAATGATGCGAAACTAGAGAATCTAGTGATTACGTCAAAAGATACTCTTATTCGTCAAAGGAGTTCTTTCGATATAACGAGTAAAATTTCGTGCTGAAGCAAAACCGTGGTCACGAGTACCTTTTCGTTGCTTCATTTTCACATAATTTCACGTATACGAGATCATGACTCTCGAAAATAATACGAAACTAGAGAATCTAGAGATTACGTCAAAAGATACTCTTATTCGTCAATGGTGTTCTTTCGATATTCTAACGAGTAAAACTTCGTGTTGAAGCAAAACCGTGGTCACGAGTGCCTTTTGGTTGCTTCATTGTCAAATAATTTCACGTATACGAGATCATGACTCTCGAAAATGAAGCGAAAAAAGAGAATCTAGTGATTACGTCAAAAGATACTCTTATTCGTCAAAGGTGTTCTTTCGAAATTCTAACGAGTAAAACTTCGTGCTGAGGCAAAACCGTGGTCACGAGTGCCTTTTCGTTGCTTCATTGTCACATAATTTCACGTATACGAGATCATGACTCTCGAAAATGATGCAAAACTAGAGAATCTAGTGATTACGTCGAAAGATACTCTTATTCGTCAAAGGTGTTCTTTCGATATTCTAACGAGTAAAACTTCGTGCTGAAGCAAAACCGTGGTCACGAGTGCCATTTCGTTGCTTCATTGTCACATAATTTCACGTATACGAGATCATGACTCTCGAAAAGGATGCGAAACAAGAGAATCTAGTGATTACGTCAAAAGATACTCTTATTCGTAACAAGTGCTCTTTCAATATTATAACGAGTAAAACTTCTTGCCGAAGCAAAACCGTGGTCACGAGTGCCTTTTCGTTGCTTCATTTTCACATAATTTCACGTATACGAGATCATGACTCTCGAAAATGATGCGAAACTAGAGAATCTAGTGATTACGTCACCAGATACTCTTATTCGTCAAAGGTGTTCTTTCGAAATTCTAACGTGTAAAACTTCGTGCTGAAGCAAAACTGTGGTAACGAGTACCATTTCGTTGCTTCATTTTCACATAAATTCACGTATACGAGATCCTGACTCTCGAAAATGAAGAGAAACAAAAGAATCTAGTGATTACGTCAAAAGATACTCTCATTCGTAAAAGGTGTTCTTTCGATATTTTAACGAGTAAAATTTCGTGTTGAAGCAAAACCGTGGTCACGAGTGCCTTTTCGTTGCTTCATTGTCACATAATTTCACGTATAAGAGATCATGACTCTCGAAAATGAAGCGAAACAAGAGAATCTAGTGATTACGTCCAAAGATCCTCTTATTCGTCAAAAGTGTTCTTTCGAAATTCTAACGAGGAAAACTTCGTGCTGAGGCAAAACTGCGGACACGAGGGCCTTTTCGTTGTTTCATTGTCACATAATTTCATGTATACGAGATCATGACTCTCGAAAATGATGCGAAACTAGAGAATCTAGTGATTACGTCAAAAGATACTCTTATTCGTCAATGGTGTTCTTTCGATAATCTAACGAGTAAAATTTCGTGCTGAAGCAAAACCGTGGTCATGAGTGCCTTTTCATTGCTTTATTGTCACATAATTTCACGTATAAGAGATCATGACTCTCGAAAATTAAGCGAAACAAGAGAATCTAGTGATTACGTCAAAAGATACTCTTATTCGTCAAATGTGTTCTTTCGATATTCTAACGAGTAAAATTTCGTGCTGAAGCAAAACCGTGGTCACGAGTGCCTTTTCCTTGCTTCATTATCACATAATTTCACGTATACGAGATCATGACTCTCGAAAATGAAGCGAAAAAAGAGAATCTAGTGATTACGTCAAAAGATACTCTTATTCGTCAAAGGTGTTGTTTCGAAATTCTAACGAGTAAAACTTCGCGCTGAGGCAAAACCGCGGTCACGAGTGCCTTTTCGTTGCTTCATTGTGACATAATTTCACGTATACGAGATCATGACTCTCGAAAATGATGCGAAACTAGAGAATCTAGTGATTACGTCAAAAGATACTCTTATTCGTCAAAGGCGTTCTTTCGATATAACGAGTAAAATTTCGTGCTGAAGCAAAACCGTGGTCACGAGTGCCTTTTCGTTGCTTCATTTTCACATAATTTCACGTATACGAGATCATGACTCTCGAAAATAATACGAAACTAGAGAATCTAGAGATTACGTCAAAAGATACTCTTATTCGTCAATGGTGTTCTTTCGATATTCTAACGAGTAAAACTTCGTGTTGAAGCAAAACCGTGGTCACGAGTGCCTTTTGGTTGCTTCATTGTCAAATAATTTCACGTATACGAGATCATGACTCTCGAAAATGAAGCGAAAAAAGAGAATCTAGTGATTACGTCAAAAGATACTCTTATTCGTCAAAGGTGTTCTTTCGAAATTCTAACGAGTAAAACTTCGTGCTGAGGCAAAACCGTGGTCACGAGTGCCTTTTCGTTGCTTCATTGTCACATAATTTCACGTATACGAGATCATGACTCTCGAAAATGATGCAAAACTAGAGAATCTAGTGATTACGTCGAAAGATACTCTTATTCGTCAAAGGTGTTCTTTCGATATTCTAACGAGTAAAACTTCGTGCTGAAGCAAAACCGTGGTCACGAGTGCCATTTCGTTGCTTCATTGTCACATAATTTCACGTATACGAGATCATGACTCTCGAAAAGGATGCGAAACAAGAGAATCTAGTGATTACGTCAAAAGATACTCTTATTCGTAACAAGTGCTCTTTCAATATTATAACGAGTAAAACTTCTTGCCGAAGCAAAACCGTGGTCACGAGTGCCTTTTCGTTGCTTCATTTTCACATAATTTCACGTATACGAGATCATGACTCTCGAAAATGATGCGAAACTAGAGAATCTAGTGATTACGTCACCAGATACTCTTATTCGTCAAAGGTGTTCTTTCGAAATTCTAACGTGTAAAACTTCGTGCTGAAGCAAAACTGTGGTAACGAGTACCATTTCGTTGCTTCATTTTCACATAAATTCACGTATACGAGATCCTGACTCTCGAAAATGAAGAGAAACAAAAGAATCTAGTGATTACGTCAAAAGATACTCTCATTCGTAAAAGGTGTTCTTTCGATATTTTAACGAGTAAAATTTCGTGTTGAAGCAAAACCGTGGTCACGAGTGCCTTTTCGTTGCTTCATTGTCACATAATTTCACGTATAAGAGATCATGACTCTCGAAAATGAAGCGAAACAAGAGAATCTAGTGATTACGTCCAAAGATCCTCTTATTCGTCAAAAGTGTTCTTTCGAAATTCTAACGAGGAAAACTTCGTGCTGAGGCAAAACTGCGGACACGAGGGCCTTTTCGTTGTTTCATTGTCACATAATTTCATGTATACGAGATCATGACTCTCGAAAATGATGCGAAACTAGAGAATCTAGTGATTACGTCAAAAGATACTCTTATTCGTCAATGGTGTTCTTTCGATAATCTAACGAGTAAAATTTCGTGCTGAAGCAAAACCGTGGTCATGAGTGCCTTTTCATTGCTTTATTGTCACATAATTTCACGTATAAGAGATCATGACTCTCGAAAATTAAGCGAAACAAGAGAATCTAGTGATTACGTCAAAAGATACTCTTATTCGTCAAATGTGTTCTTTCGATATTCTAACGAGTAAAATTTCGTGCTGAAGCAAAACCGTGGTCACGAGTGCCTTTTCCTTGCTTCATTATCACATAATTTCACGTATACGAGATCATGACTCTCGAAAATGAAGCGAAAAAAGAGAATCTAGTGATTACGTCAAAAGATACTCTTATTCGTCAAAGGTGTTGTTTCGAAATTCTAACGAGTAAAACTTCGCGCTGAGGCAAAACCGCGGTCACGAGTGCCTTTTCGTTGCTTCATTGTGACATAATTTCACGTATACGAGATCATGACTCTCGAAAATGATGCGAAACTAGAGAATCTAGTGATTACGTCAAAAGATACTCTTATTCGTCAAAGGCGTTCTTTCGATATAACGAGTAAAATTTCGTGCTGAAGCAAAACCGTGGTCACGAGTGCCTTTTCGTTGCTTCATTTTCACATAATTTCACGTATACGAGATCATGACTCTCGAAAATAATACGAAACTAGAGAATCTAGAGATTACGTCAAAAGATACTCTTATTCGTCAATGGTGTTCTTTCGATATTCTAACGAGTAAAACTTCGTGTTGAAGCAAAACCGTGGTCACGAGTGCCTTTTGGTTGCTTCATTGTCAAATAATTTCACGTATACGAGATCATGACTCTCGAAAATGAAGCGAAAAAAGAGAATCTAGTGATTACGTCAAAAGATACTCTTATTCGTCAAAGGTGTTCTTTCGAAATTCTAACGAGTAAAACTTCGTGCTGAGGCAAAACCGTGGTCACGAGTGCCTTTTCGTTGCTTCATTGTCACATAATTTCACGTATACGAGATCATGACTCTCGAAAATGATGCAAAACTAGAGAATCTAGTGATTACGTCGAAAGATACTCTTATTCGTCAAAGGTGTTCTTTCGATATTCTAACGAGTAAAACTTCGTGCTGAAGCAAAACCGTGGTCACGAGTGCCATTTCGTTGCTTCATTGTCACATAATTTCACGTATACGAGATCATGACTCTCGAAAAGGATGCGAAACAAGAGAATCTAGTGATTACGTCAAAAGATACTCTTATTCGTAACAAGTGCTCTTTCAATATTATAACGAGTAAAACTTCTTGCCGAAGCAAAACCGTGATCACGAGTGCCTTTTCGTTGCTTCATTTTCACATAATTTCACGTATACGAGATCATGACTCTCGAAAATGATGCGAAACTAGAGAATCTAGTGATTACGTCACCAGATACTCTTATTCGTCAAAGGTGTTCTTTCGAAATTCTAACGTGTAAAACTTCGTGCTGAAGCAAAACTGTGGTAACGAGTACCATTTCGTTGCTTCATTTTCACATAAATTCACGTATACGAGATCCTGACTCTCGAAAATGAAGAGAAACAAAAGAATCTAGTGATTACGTCAAAAGATACTCTCATTCGTAAAAGGTGTTCTTTCGATATTTTAACGAGTAAAATTTCGTGTTGAAGCAAAACCGTGGTCACGAGTGCCTTTTCGTTGCTTCATTGTCACATAATTTCACGTATAAGAGATCATGACTCTCGAAAATGAAGCGAAACAAGAGAATCTAGTGATTACGTCCAAAGATCCTCTTATTCGTCAAAAGTGTTCTTTCGAAATTCTAACGAGGAAAACTTCGTGCTGAGGCAAAACTGCGGACACGAGGGCCTTTTCGTTGTTTCATTGTCACATAATTTCATGTATACGAGATCATGACTCTCGAAAATGATGCGAAACTAGAGAATCTAGTGATTACGTCAAAAGATACTCTTATTCGTCAATGGTGTTCTTTCGATAATCTAACGAGTAAAATTTCGTGCTGAAGCAAAACCGTGGTCATGAGTGCCTTTTCATTGCTTTATTGTCACATAATTTCACGTATAAGAGATCATGACTCTCGAAAATTAAGCGAAACAAGAGAATCTAGTGATTACGTCAAAAGATACTCTTATTCGTCAAATGTGTTCTTTCGATATTCTAACGAGTAAAATTTCGTGCTGAAGCAAAACCGTGGTCACGAGTGCCTTTTCCTTGCTTCATTATCACATAATTTCACGTATACGAGATCATGACTCTCGAAAATGAAGCGAAAAAAGAGAATCTAGTGATTACGTCAAAAGATACTCTTATTCGTCAAAGGTGTTGTTTCGAAATTCTAACGAGTAAAACTTCGCGCTGAGGCAAAACCGCGGTCACGAGTGCCTTTTCGTTGCTTCATTGTGACATAATTTCACGTATACGAGATCATGACTCTCGAAAATGATGCGAAACTAGAGAATCTAGTGATTACGTCAAAAGATACTCTTATTCGTCAAAGGCGTTCTTTCGATATAACGAGTAAAATTTCGTGCTGAAGCAAAACCGTGGTCACGAGTGCCTTTTCGTTCCTTCATTTTCACATAATTTCACGTATACGAGATCATGACTCTCGAAAATAATACGAAACTAGAGAATCTAGAGATGTAAAGGTCGGAATACTCTCATTATCTCGGATGTTCCCCCGCTACTCGTCTATGAGCAGGTATAGGTGAAGCGGCCAAATCTTTGCATATGAGCAGGTATATGTAAAGGTCGGAATATTCTCTCAACCCCAGGTGTTCTCCCGCAGTTCACTTATGAGTAGGTATAAGTGAGGCGGCCAAATCTTTGCATATGAGCAGGTATATGTAAAGGTCGGAATATCCTCTTGATTTCAAAAGTTTCCCCCGCAATTCACTTATGAGCAGGTATAAGTGAAGCGGCCAAATCTTTGCAAACACCTATGGAGATGTATAGGTAGTTCGTAAAGATCGGAAATGTTCTCACGAATCCAGATGATGATTGGATACGTCGAGCTTTCTTCGTGTGTTTTGACTTAACTGCAGATCACCGAAGTTCATCAACGTATATCAGGCAATACCTATGGGACTGAGCCCATACATTTGCCAAAACAACATACAAGTTAAAGTTGTGCCTCGAATTGCGCTATCATTCATGTCAGGTAAGTAATTCCAGGTATGTTTTCTATTCAAGTCAGCATGCATCATTTCTTAATGCATTGTAAAATGGGACTCATAATCCCGACAAAAACAACATTCATTGCATTTGCATGGTTGAAATTTAGGTATCATTTAGTCTTTGAATGCAACCTCTACGAACTCACCTTCAAAGAGGGGCAGCTGTTGACACCTAAATTTTGGCACATCACTTAGTGTAATTTGCATAGAAAATTAGGGATTAAAATTTTTAACCCCTAAACAAAAATATTTAAATTGCATAACTTATAGTTTAAATTCATTTTAGATTAATTGCATTTTGCATCGGACCGGCGGTGAATGAACGAGCTTAAATTTCGTCGAATGGGACTCGGCTCGCTTGGAATGCAAGGGCCGGGAATTACAAGTCAAACGGGCTCGGTCGTTTTAATTTGAACTTAATTCAGCCCATTATCATTAATTAATTCAGCCCATTATCATTGATTAATTCAGCCCATTGTCATTAATTAATTCAGCCCATTTAAATTAAAGCCCAAGCCTAAGCCCATTAGGACTAGAAAGCCCATCTAATTGACCTAGATTAACACTATATATAGATTATTAGGTCAGAATTTTAGGGGGGACACAATTTTCAGAACAGAATTTTTGAGGGCACGAGAGACACACGTGAGCGAGAGAAAGTGTAAGTGAGGGAGAGAAGGAGACCGGCTCCCACCGCCGCCGCGCCCGCGTGCTGCCGCCTCTCCCGCCGGCGCCGCGCCTCACGCCACCGCGGCTGCTGCCGCTGCTCCCTGCTGCCGCCGCTCCCTACCGCGGCTGCTGCCGCTGCTCTCTGCTGCCGTTGCGCCTCACGCCGCTGCTGCCGCTTCCTACGCCGACGCTGTTGCTGCCGCTTCCCGCCGGTGTTGCTGCTGCCGCGCCCTGCTGCCGTCCCTGCCGCGCGACACAGCCGCGTCTGCCACGCCTGCCGCTGTCCCCGCCGAGCCTGACGCTGCTGCTGCCGTCCTCGCCGGAGCCGTCGCACGCCGGCGCTGCCTTGCTGTTCCGTCGCCATTCCCAGCCGCCGTCCCTGCCGCCGCTGTCCCCGCCGAGCCCGACGCTGCTGCTGCCGTTCTCGCCGGAGCCGTCGCACGCCGGCGCTGCCTTGCTGTTCCGTCGCCGTTCCCAGCCGCCGTCCCTGCCGCTGCTGTCCCCGCCGAGCCCGACGCTGCTGCTGCCGTCCTCGCCGGAGCCACCGCCGTAGTCCGAACGATCACACCACCGGTCCGCCGTCGCCGCCGTTCCCGACATCGCGCCGCCGATCCGCGTTCGTCGCTCATCCCGATCCGCAAGTTCGAATTTGGGAATTATCCGCAAATTAGGTAATTGAACATTATCCAATATTTTTAGAATATTTCGTTTCTTAATTTTTGGATGTTTGAATATTCTGTGAATATTGCGTGGATTGCTAGATATCTTAGGATAATGTTTGCCTTGTTCGCAATATTTGAAAATATTCAGAATTAGGAATCTTTCCTAATTCAGCAACGTATCTGGACAACTATCCGACCTTAGCCCTAAGGTATGATACGTGGCGATACGGAAAATCATTATCCTATCCATAATCACTTGGGTATGATAATGATTTTTATCTGCTTTCCAAATTTGAATGATCAACTTTCCATTAATATCTATAACCCTATAGATATGACCGATAGTTCGATTCTTGTGCCTAATCTGAATTTGAAACGAATCTTGTGGATTGCGTGGCTATTTTAAATGTGGATGCTATTTCTGTTTAAATTGCTTTTCCTTTTCAAACAAAAAAAGAAAATTCAAAAAATATCAGTTAGGATTTGAATTTGAGTTTTGCATGTTTGGGAATCCTAAATATATCTAGACGATAGAGTAATTATTTAATTTAAATTAGGACTTGAGATAATCTATTTCCTAGTTTAAATTAAGTAATATTCTAATCTTAATAGATTATTTAGGTTATTTTTTTAATTCCGAATTTTCATGAAAATCCCAAAAAAAGAATAAATTGTCTTATGGTAGATTAGGATAGATTGTATTCTTAATTTAAGTAATTTATTATTTCGAATTTTAACAAAAATCCCAAAAATAAGTCATGTTAGGATATGTTAAGTCATCATAGGTCGCATGTTAATTTAGGCATATTTTTATTCCGAATTTCACCAGAAAATACCAAAAATAAATCATTTGCCCGTCATTAGAATTAGGTCACGTCGTCGCATGACATATAGTTTGCATGCTAGGTCGCTTTACTTGCATGTCATTTTTGCACGCCATTCCATGTAGGTTAGCTTTCATTTAAATAAGCGAAAATCCAAAAATATTGAGTGAACTGCTTGTTGATTAGAAATCATATTAGGTTGTTAATGTGATTTTCTAGCTAACAATGCAGATGCTTACGTTGCTTCGAGGTACGTAATTTTTCCAAACTTGCAATTTATTCAATGCTTTCTTGGGTGTTAAATTGGTGGTTTGCGCACCCGCATGAACACCTCACATGTTAGTGACTAAGTTAAAATGAATCCAAACTGTCTGCCAAAATATTTTTGAAAAGAAAAGGTACCGAAAGGGCGTTAGACTAGATCTAGCGTAATCAAGTCCCCGGACTTAGAATCTCTGGTTCGTAGGAATAAAACATATCTCCCTATGTTTTATTTAGGTTTCTAATCGACCTACCACAAATAGATTAGTGGCGACTCCGAGCATGAAAACATTTGCATGTTAAAAACCTAAACCCAAAGTTGCGAATTGGTAGGGCTTGGGAGGGCTCGAGTTAGGTTTAGTCCTAATAATCCATTAGCCTGAGAAAGGAGGAAATTTTAGGTCGCGACACTTGGTTCTATTAAGAGGGGGACGTTTTGTTCAGTCCTCTTCGAGGTTTTGATGGTCCCCATGATGGTGGATTGGGAGTTGCTGAGTGGGATCCCATGAAAATAGATCCCCTCGATGGGGCCGTTACCAATCTGACACCGGTCCCGAGAGTTCAGATTCCGAGCCGGATTATTTAGAATCTGATCCAGAGACGCCTCTAGGGTATCATGGGGATTGATGATGGGTTTGGATACCCCATCCTTTTTGGACCGCCCTTGTTATTAGAGGAGCTAAGTTGACCTGGCTACCGAACCTTTTTTGTGTATGCGAGTAGTCTGATAGGAAGTGGCCTTTAGAAAGGCTTGTAAATTGCATCTTCCTTGGGTTGACAATGTGATTATAAAAGTGGCTTTGTTAGTTTGTGTATAAGTGCTTCCTTTACTATCCCTTTGTATGATTGTTGTTTGGGTGTTTCAAGTTCGCTTCTGCATGTGTTCTCTCATTAGTAAGTTGGGTGGGTCGGCAATGAGTCTTGGGATGTCGCATTCGAACGACCATTGGTGGGATGTTGCGAGCTCGTAGGGTTCGGAGCGTGACACGTATACTAGTTCTTCCTCTTCTTTCACCTATGAAAGCAGTAGATATATGTTCACCAGATTCCCTTCTACGGATGTCCTCACTCAGAATTAAATCTCAAATACCATCAAACGTCAAACTTGTTGACCCAAAGGAATTACTTATAATAGTAACGGTAGTATTCCAATTATCAAGCAATGAGAATAATAGAATCAAAGCACGTACCTCATCTTCAAAGTTAATATCAACTAAACTCAATCGACTAATGATCACATTAAATTCATTGATATGATCAGCAACTGACGTACATTTGCTCATTTTCAAATTAAACAGACGTCGCATCAAATAGACTTTGTTGATCGCAGAGGGTTTCTCGTACATGTTCGACAGAGCTTTCATCAAACCTATAGTGGTCTTCTCATTCACGATGTTAAATGCGACATTACGAGCCAACGTCAACCAAATAACACCCAACGCTCGTCTATCCAGCAATTCCCAATCAGCTTGCTTCATCGTTTTTGGCTTCTCCCCAAGCAGGGGCAAATGCAGTTTCATCTGATATAGATAATCCTCAATCTTCATCTTTCAGAAACCAAAATCATTCCCATCAAATTTTTCGATTCTCACTTTTCCTTCTTTTGTCTCCATCGATTCACTTCAACTCAGCCAAGCCTGACTCTAATATCAATTGTTGCAAAAGCTAAGTAATCGAACAATAAAATTGACAGAACAAAAAAATAAATCGAACACCAGATTTACATGGTTCGGTCATAGTAATTTATATCCACGGGAAGAGCAGCACGAAATTCTACTATAAATCAAGCAATACAATAGAGATTACAATCACACTCGAGTCACTCAAATACTCTTAGTGTGTCCCAAGCCCCAATTATACTCAATAGCTCATGCAGTGTTTAGCTCCATAATTTTTCACGAAATAATCTCTTATGCACAAATCTTACTACAAGATTTACTTGACTTGAACACTAAACTATTGATGTCATTCCGTGAGAAATAATCCACACCAAGCGCTCGGTCACAACGGCGCTTCGAGACTTTTTCTCTTTTGCTTTGAACATAGGCTTCACGAAAACCACTCTGCTCTTTATCAACAATCGTGCATCAGGACTCTTCTATCCGAATATTTATATGCACATAAATGTGAGCCCCTTCTTCTTTGCCGACTTCATCGAGGAAGGATAATTCTTATCTTTTTATTTCTTTCTTGTCTCTGACCAATCAACAAACCCAGAAGCCCACTTTTCACGGTCAAAGTCCAACAAACATTTGGGGACTTATTCATGGAAATAAGAAGCCAGAGTCCACACGGAAATTGATTTCCGTATATTCCCAACAGAGTCCAAGTTGGACTTTCTTGTTCACGCCCAAGACTCAGACGCATATTCGGAAAGCTAATTTCCAAAGCTTGGCCATTGATTTTTTTTTTAAATTCAGATTTTCGTTTCGGACTCAAACTCGAAATATATTTTTAACAAATTTGAATATTGTACATCAATTGATACATTCTCTGGAACCGAACAAGCCCAAATAACTGCCGCAAAACAATAATCTTAGGGAAAAAACCATCTTCAAGCATATGAACGAAAGTTTCGACCGCTTCAAACTCCATGAGATTATTGACAGAGCAAAAGATCATGGAACTCCAAGAAACCAAGTCCCTTTTATTATTGAAGTCCATAAAAATCCTCCCCACCTCGGCCCAATCATTGGATTTCGAGTTGAGACTGATGTGCAAGTTGAGGATCACCGAGTCGAGCTCGAGCTGCGATCGAGCCACAGTGCGATGGACACGCCTCCCAAGCATGAACACTCGGGAGTGAATGCAGGACTTGAGGAGGAGAGACAAGGTGAGGAGGTAGGGATGGGACCCATCACGGGAACGTGGGGTCGAGGTGGGAGATTGCTCCAGGGAGGCCGCCGCCATCGAGGTGGGTGATCAGGCCGCCTCGTGTTCCAATTCCATGACTCCCATCTGATGCAATCCAAGCAGAACAAGGTACGTTTCCATTCCCCAAGCTCCAACTATCATGAGAATACCACTTCAAGATACGTGACGTGTGATTCACCTGTTGCATCTTATTTCAAAGCCAACGTGTCATCGGTGTCACGTTGTTTAAATGTGAAGAACGATTCCCTAATCAATCTCAAATCTCATCTTCACATTGGGGTGTAGAAGAAATTAGCGGAACACCGGATGAGGTTGATAAAGTTTCCGGTTTAATCTCGGTTGCACCATAGTCACAGGCCGACACATGATCCCTCGAGTATAAAAGCGGCTTGGGAGGCATTTGAAGCTTAATGGAAGGACTCGCACACTAAAGTCGCAAGTTTTAAGACTTACATGAACAAAATGGAAGTTTTTTAAGACTCAAATGCATTATGTTGACAAGTTGTAGGACTTTTCCAACCCATTTTCTTTTGATCATTTAAATTAGAGCTAATGTAACCTTCAAGACCATATGATGGCCCTATCAGTATCTTCTCAAGAATTTGATCAATTTTTGGTCATAGTAAATGAATTGCAAGAAAATAAAATTTTGTTGCAAGTGGTGAATAAATATTTGAATTTCGGCGAGCCAAATGCTGAGTGGCTTCAACAAGAGACGTATGCTCAACCGCATTCTCACAGTATCCACCGAGGACGGTGTCTTACTAACTGACCCTCCTGCAGTAAGTAATCTTATAGTTACTCACTTCAAAGAGCTACTCAATGGCAGTCCCCCCCTATTCAGGCCTCTTCTCAGGAAATCAGATTATATGTTGGCCGTGCTCTAAATGAGGACCAGCGGATCCTTCTAGCCCAGCCAGTTCTGGATGAGGAAATACAAGCCACCTTATTTTCCTTGGCGAAAGGCAAGGCACCGGGACCGGATGGATACAATGTCGACTTTTTCAAGTCCTCTTGGGCAATCATCGGACCTTCCATCCTTATGGCGGTTAGAGACTTCTTTAATACTGGACGGTTGCTTCAGGAATTAAACTCTACCATCTTGACCCTAGTTCCGAAGACCCCAAATGCTACGGCTATGGGTGATTTCCGACCGATCGCTTGTTGCAACACCCTCTACAAATGCATCTCAAAAATTCTAGCCAGACGCATTGCGAGGGTTCTTCCATCCATCATCAGCCCCTCCCAAACAGCTTTTGTCAAAGGGAGAAGGATAAGCGACAATATTATGATCGCCCAGGAGCTCTTCACGGATTTCTACCATGACGCATACCTTCCAAAATGTGCCATCAAAGTAGATTTCTAGAAGGCATTTGACACAGTCGACTGGAACTTCATCGAAGAGGCCCTAAAGGCCTTCAACTTTCCCGATTTCTTCATTAAGCAGATAATGGCCTGTGTTTCCTCGGCCAAATTCTCGGTCTCCATCAACGGAGCACTCCATGGATACTTCGCAAGTAGCCGAGGCATCAGACAAGGTGACCCCCTCTCGCCGTATCTCTTCATCCTAGTTATGGAAGTATTATCCGGGATCATCCAGGCTAAAACTGAGGACCCCAGCTTTCGCTGGTTCTGGCGGTGCAAAAATAGCAGGATCTCTCATCTCTTCTTTGCGGACGACGTGCTCCTCTTTGCTCAAGCCCACCTGAGGTCAATTGAACTCCTCAAAGAATCACTTAATCTGTTCTCAGAATGGTCTGGACTCAAACCGAATGCTAGTAAAAGCAACATATTCCTTTCAGGAGGATCCCCGGCACTACATGAACTTCTTACGCGCAGCCTTGGCTTTCAACTAGGAACCCTCCCCTTTCGCTATCTTGGGGTGCCTATTGTCTCCTCTAGACTTCGCAAAGAGGATTGTAAGTACTTAGTTGACACCATCACGGCTAGAGCTCGCTCATGGTCACAAAGATTTCTTTCCTTTGCTGGCCGTCTACAACTTATCAATTCAGTCCTAACCTCCATACAAGTATATTGGGCCACAATATTCTCTCTGCCGAAATCTGTTCTTCATAGCATCGAGACTGTACTTCGGCAATTCTTATGGAGAGGACCGGATCTAGGCTTCGGAGGAGCTAAGGTAGCTTGGGATTCGGTCTGTCTACCTAAAGCGGAGGGAGGCCTCGGGATAAGAAGGCTTGTTGATTACAATAAAGCACTCATCCTTAAACATATCTGGCTACTATTCACCGACAAGGAATCTTTATGGTGCAAATGGATACACTCCAATTTCTTGAAAAGATCCAACTTTTGGATTGCACCTAAACCAACTTTTTCCTCCTGGACTTGGAAGAAAATTCTGGATCTGAGATCCTCAGGCCATGCTCTCTTCAGATGGAAAATAGGAAATGGGCGCTCGGTTTCCTTTTGGTTTGATTGGTGGCACAACAAAGGACCACTCTTTCTTCTATTCGATAATATGGACATTTATAGGTCGAGGATTCCTCGGGACATTACTGTCCGAGACTTCTACGACAATACCTGGCAGGCTTCTAGCACTTTGACCTCTATCTTGGGATGGACGGATGAATCGCCATCTTTTGAGGACAATTCCCCGGACTCCTTCATCTGGACGCCACATTCTTCTGGATCTTTCTCGGTGGCGCATGCTTGGAACCACATCAGGATAAAGGGACTTCCAGCCCCTTGGCACACCTTCGTTTGGGATTCTCATGTTGCCCCTCGCCATGGCTTCCTTCTATGGCTCATCACATTAAACCGTCTACCTACCCAGGTATACCTTCTTCAGAATCGCAGGATCCCTGATGGAAACTGTGCCTTCTGTGGGACTACCCCGGACTCAATCAACCACCTCTACTTTGATTGCCCTTCAACAAATAGGCTGGCATCCTTTTGGGCTACAAAATGTTACCTCCCGTGGCGTAATAGACCCTGGCATGACCAGCTAACATGGGCTATGAAGTTCTGCGGAGGCTCCTCCTTTGCACATCGGCTCTCGAGATTCTCATTTGGAGCTCTTTGCCACATCATTTGGACTGAAAGAAACAACGCTATCTTCAGGAACAAGACCATTCACATCCTGGGTATGCGTAAGCACCTCATCAAAGTAGTGAAGGACAAAGCTATTTCTCTTGGAAGAATTGCTGATACTCATAGAAACCGGAGATTACAAAGGAACTGGGATCTCCCTTCATCCATCTTCGAGGAGACCGGTCTTTCCTAGTCTTTGCTGTAGCTCACCCTTTGTGGCTGGCTTGCTTGTATTGTCACTCCTTTTGTCTTTTCTGCTTAGGAGCTGTTCTTAGGCTGGTTGTATAGTTCCTGCCGGACCCGCTTGACCTTCTAGGGACATCTCTATGTTCTTATACGGTCAGGTGTTGGTTGGGGCTTAGTTTGTACTTGGTGTTTTGAAAAGTTATACATACTCTTACCTTACCAAAAAAAAAAAATGTTGAGTGGCTTCTTAATGCAATAACCACAAATAAAAACTGCTCCGCGACTTGAGAGCAATCGAGGAAAAAAGAGTGATTCATACCGAGTCAAAGAAGACACTGGCTCTTTGGTGAATATTCTACAGAAAATTAGTGATTTAGTTAATATATGATTAACTGGATTAGTTAGAATTCACGTAGGATGAACATATAGAATACACTTCCCAAATACGGTTATTTTATGAACCTACACATACATCCCATCTGGGGCCATCCTTGAGAACTGTTATAGTATGGAATACACTTGGACATGATCTTTTTAATGATCAAGATGTGTTTAGTTATATGATATATCTAATTTTAAAGAAGTCGAAAGTAATCCACGCCAAGTTTTAAATCAAATAACGTTTTTTGTTTATCAGACATGGGAGATAAAAACAAATTATCAAGTTAAACTAATAAAACATGGCCTAATATTGAAAGAGACAAAGAAAACTTAATAGAATCGCTTGTTAGTAATTGCCCGTTATTTTTAAAATGGAATGTGAGTTCTTGAAATATAAACTTCATGGAGTTGTTTCATTTAAGACCTTCTTTTTTTCCCATTTTGATAAAAGTTGTTTCTAGCATAGACTGATGGTGTCTACTTTGTAAAATAGACGTTTTATTTGTAATTGAATTCATAATTCGAAATTAGTAGTTCTTGATACTGAGAAACCATAAAACCAGTAGTAGCACATTAAGAAGCAAGATCGCGGGTTATAATTAGCTTTTTAATTGGCATTACCCTAAATCACATTATGAGGGAGGAAAATTCTCAATGTCTGTCCCCAAAATGTAATTACTAGCAAGCTGAGCTAGCTCAACTCCCTCCCAACATAATAATATATAGTGGGGAACAGAGCTTTTCCAATTAAACTGTGCATGGTCCTTTAAACATCATTGCTATCTCCAAATGGAAAACTAGCAAAAATTATGGGAGTGCTTGACGAAGTTGAAAATGTTTCTAATTCCATCTCGGCTTTGTTATCATCAATTGGCTCATTTGGTGGGTAAATAAGCGGTTTTGGAGGCATTTGAATATTACCAATATCTCCTTCAAGCATTTCTAAGACTTTGTTCATTGGAGGACGATGGTCAGGGTTTAATTGTATACACCAAAGTGCAACTATTATCATCTTTTTAATCACCTTTCTTTCCTCTTCTACAACTTCTTCCATTTCAATACTTTCTCCTTCATTGACTTGGTTGTATACCCATAGAGGAAAATAAATTTGGCTTGAGTGTTCCGCATTTGCTTTTATATTTTTCCTTCTACCTGCCATTTCCACAAGCAACATTCCAAAGCTATAGACATCCGCTTTAAAAGATACACCACCGATATTTTTGTAGAACAACTCAAGTGCCATATATCCTAAGGTTCCTCTTGCAGTAGTCACTGAGACTATACTATGATCAATTGGATAAAGTTTTGCAAGTCCAAAATCAGAAACTTTCGGAGTGAAATTTTTGTCTAAAAGAATGTTGTGAGGTTTGATATCAAAGTGTAATATTTGCATGTCACACCCCCGATGTAAGTATCCAATCCCCCTCGCCACCCCAAGAGCGATCTCATATATTTTCATGCAATCAAGAACTTTATCACCTTCCTTGGTGAATATGAGCTTATCCAAAGATCCATTTGACATGAGATCATATACGAGAGCTTGTTTCGAGCCTTCAAAGCAAAAACCAAGGAGTTGCACTATATTAACATGGTGAATTCTTTCAATAGTAGCCACTTCACTGATAAAATCTTGGCCATTGGCCTTGGATTGCTTCAAAATCTTGATGGCCACTTCGTTGCCGCTTCTGAGCGTTCCTTTGTACACTGAACCATATCCCCCTTCACCTAGTTTGTGCTTAAAATTTCTGGTGATCTTCTTAATATTCGAGTAAGAGTACCTTATGGGCAAAAAGTTGTTATGAGCTTGCAAAAATTCTTCGATGTTCTTGTCCATTGCCAAGTGCCTTCTTCTGTACTTGTAAATTAGAAATATCGCGACAAATGGCGCCACAATTACAAATTTCGCTGCACATAAATATGCTGAGGAAAATTTTGTAGGTTAGATTAAGTTTTTTTTTTAATTATTTTAAGAACAAATCATTGCGGCTTACCTAGTAATGCTGTAAATTCTACAGTTGTCCAAACTGAAACAACCTTCACACCTGTTGAAGGGACGAGGGATGTGAAAAGGAATTGAAGGAAAAGAAGTATGGAAAGCAAAACTCATGAGAAAAGAGAGTAGTAGCAAGCTACATTGTACAGGTTGAAATTTGTCCAAAAGAATATGAGAAGTGGAATGTGTGCATTTGCAAATAAATGGAAATAATAAGCTTCAATTCACATGGGTGATAGACGATTCAAAAAACTCCTTTTGCTTTGCTAGTGGTCTACAAATATAATGCAACAATAAATGAATACCATTTTATAAGAATTTGTTAAACAAGTGTCTGTTGAATTATTAGTTAAGTGACTAATTAAAGAACTAGTTCAGAAAATTTACACTATGCAAACAAAAAGCTAGTCATGTGGCTGCTTGCACAACATTCCTTTATTTTTTTGCTCTTTTTTCTGCAAATCTTGCAACTCCAATTATTTGATTTTAAAATGTAACACAAAGTTCGCGAAACCTTTCCAATAAACAAATGTTGACATATACTAACATGTATATTTTGTCATAATTATTTTGGATATTAAATATTTGTTTGAGGTAAAATTTCATTGGCAGCCGATGCTTACCGAGGTAGTGATTGGATCTGCAGCCCGCACAACCCATGTAGATGCTAAAGAAATCAAAGAAGCAAAAGGGAATTTCCTTCTCTTTATATAGAAAAAAGTAGAGATCGAATCCATCAGCCATGATGTTATGGATTAGCTTGTAGTTGTAGGAGCTGGTATTAATCTGCTCTTCACCACCAAAATTATATGTTACCCACCTCCAGCTCTGAACGGTGCAAAAATCCCTGATACGATGCTTTTGGATTGAGCGAAGCATACAAGTTCCAATTCGATGATGTGTTGGAAGAGTACAACCCCTCAATGCATGGACCAGTTGTGAAGTAGAATGGAGAACTAACCGGCTTTGAGCAGTTCACAATGACAAATGCATCATTGACCTTCCGCCTGTGTATGGTGTATATGTTTGCATCGAAATAGAAGCTATCACGCGTCCATGAATAGCGAGGGAGAGACGAGCGGTCATCCTTTTGCAGCCCATCAACGACCAATCTGATTTCATAGGTGGAATAATTGATAGACTGCACTTAAAATCGGCTATCAAACAAGTATATAATAGTGCGATTATCTTCACAAACTAGCTCTCTCGATGAGTCACCGCATCTTTTCGGGTCACTCTTTAGCCGAAACGGGTGAATTATATTGCGAATGTTACCACAATTGCTGTATTAAGTCATCGTTTTGCAGGTCAAAACATGTTTAGCATTATGCATATTTGCATCAAGTCAGCCATGGGTGCTCGTATTAAATTCCAAAATTGCAGAAATTTGAATGAAACCTTGATCAAAGATTTCAATCAAACTGAGCTGGCTGAAATTGGGGATTTTGAGGAATGCTTGGATTCTAAAGATCGATCAATGAAGCTTTCAAGGAAAAAGAATTTGGAGATGGGGATAGAGATTGGCCGAGGGATCTTGCAAAGCGTGATCGGTGAAAGAGTGTGAATTTCCTTGATGAATAAAAACCATCCTGAAGGCAATAGCTTCACGCCATTTTCGAAAGGGGATTTTCTTTCTCTAAATCAATCAGAGAGATCTTCTCTCCAGCCAGCTTAATGGAAGAATTCTTGGGATATTTTTCCGTGAATGATAAGTTCACAGCTGAAGACAAAGGAAAGTGTGACAATTGAGAGGCGAAATCAGCGAAACAGACATCAATAAAAGGATAAAATCAAAGTAAGGAGCTGATTGGAATGTGCAAATGGGCTGGCCAAAATCATGGAATGTCGTGAATCAAGGGAAGAGAAAAGGAAACTTAAAGATTTGCAAAGAAAGAGAGGTGCCTAGAGCCACTATAAAAGGGCACCTTCAGTCAAGAACAACGGGGGGAGGGGGAGAAGAAGATCCAGAGGAGCTCGTAATAGAGAGAGATCCAAATATGTGAGAGACAAAGGAGTTCTTCTCTGTGGCTGTTGTTCTCCCATCTCCCTTTTCTCCATGATTCGCGGCAAATTCCTTTGTTCCAGTGAGCTTCTCATCAGCCCGATTGCGTCGCTCTTGCTGCTCATTGCTGCTGTGTCGCTGCTGTTTGCTGCGGCGTCGCTGCTGTTCGTTGCTGTTCGCTACTGTCTACTGCTCTTCATTGCTGCGTCACTGCTGTTCGTCGTTGTTTGCTGCTGTTTATCACTGTTCACTGTTCATTGCTGCTCATTGCAGTTGGCCGCTCGCTGCTATTCGTCATTGCTACTCACCGTTTGTTGCTGTTTCACTGTTGTTCATCGCTGACACTCGCTGCTCGCTGTTGCATCACTGTTGCTGCTGCTCGCCATTGTTCATTGCTGCTGTACATTGCTGTTCGCTGCTGCTGCGTTCCTCTTCTTCTACTGTGACTGTCTTGCTCGCGACCTGTTGGTGTCTCCTCAAGTTCACTGTTGCTGCCTTATATGATTCATCAAGTCTTTCTTCGGGGAAATCGTAGATAAGGTAATCAAGGTTTGACAAATTTCATGTAATAGTTTCATTTTAATATGTAGTTTTTAAACACATGATATTTAGTGATGAAACCTTACGTTGCTCTGGTTGTTTCAGTGCATCAACAAAGACATATTTGGCTTTCGAACCTTTAGACACTAAGGTCGAACCCTAATATTGTCTTGCGTGAATTGCTATGGTTGAGTATGTTATCAATGACGTGCTTAATTCAGACGTCGTCATTGTGCACATTTACACTCTAGGTTTTCATATTAGGGCCATGCATGGTTAGTCACGTAACACGTACAGGTTTCGAATATGCTAGTTTTAGAATACATGTAGATTCAGGTTAGTTCATAGCTTTCATAAAAAAAAATCAAATAAAAAGGTTATTTAGAATCATTTAGATTGCATGTAGACCTAGGGTTAATTAGGCTTAGGTCATATAACGCATGTCATTTGGAACTAAGTTTTAATAATCGTATCATGTAGATAGTTTTAGTTATTACATTACATGCGTCATCCGCATTGCATATAGTTCAGTGGATAGTTCATTAGGCCATATTAGAGTCTTAGGTTTTCAACCTGCTATTTTTAAAATAAAAAAATAGAAATAAATTCATGGTTTCTTTTAGGTCATTCATACACGTTAATGAACTTAGAAGTACATGCATGCATTATCATAGAGATAAAACTATGTTTTCTCGAAATTAGGATTTAGACTGCATTTTCACTAATCATGTGGATATAGGATTAGGAATCATCTAATTTGTAGACTTTTAGGCTCATTTGTATTTCATTAGCTAATAAAGAATAATTTCAAAAACTGGAATAAGAGAGTCTCATATACTGCATATTAGTTAGTCATTCGTTCATGCACAATCATGCGTAACATTCATGCATTCTGTTTGTATATTATTCTAAGATAATAGTTTTGCAGAAATATCGTGGTGATAGATAGTGATATGCTTTGCTTTGCCTAGCGCATCAAGGTTCCTTAATTTTTCTGCAATCTATTTATCAGTATGATCACTCCTCATTTGTTAGTGACATGGGATAAAAATGTATAAAGATTGCATGCAAAACATTTTTGGAATAAAGAGAAAAGGTACCGAAAGGATGTTAGATTAATCTAGCATAATCAAGTCCTTGAATTCATGAATCTCTGGTTCGTAGAAGTAAACTGTACTCCCGCTTTTTACTTGGGTGTCTAATCGACCCATAACCGATTGGTGGCGACTCCAAAAAGTAAGATTAATAACATGATGGGTTGAGTACCAAGTTGCGGTCGGATGGGCTTGGGAGAATCCGCGCTAAATGCGAGCGATGGCCTCGTGAGAGGAACCTTCGTTACCATTTAGTAAGTCTGTTAACCTTTCCTCTGGTGGTTCACCTCCGGAAAGGTCGCGATAGGTACTAGGTAATAAAAGCCAATTAGACTTAAAATCACTTTCTAGTAAATGATTAGGATAGCCTAGACTAGCTTCAACATTAATAGAATGAGTAGATTTATGTTCATAAAGTTAGGATTCACATCTAATCTCAAGCTTATGGGGTTCACGTCCCAAGGCTTAATAACAAGGTGTTGTCTATTCTTTGCTTGACTTAGTATTGGGTTCTCATTTGGCCTCGTATTATTTTTAACTGACTTGTATCGGGTTTTCCTTCTCACATTTACTTTTAAAGTCTTTCAATTCTTAGATGTTTACTTACCGCACTGCATTTCAATAGCTTGTGTGTTAATTTCCAATTCATAATAAGATAGGATTAATTCATAATTTCAATTAACCCCACAAAAACATGTTTAGGACAATAATTGGTAACCAAGAGTGTATGATCACTTAGGTAAATAACCTTTCAAGTTAGAGGTATTGAAATGACGTTAATAGAAATATAAATGTAATCAAGTCCCTGTGTTTAGAATTTCTGGTTGTTAGAGAACGAGGTAAACCTCTCGTGTCTCATTTGGTTTCCACTAAGCCCAAATGGCTAGTGGCAACTCATAGAAATACTTAGGTTGTTAAGAACTAAAAAACGAAACCCAATGTTGCTTAAGCTATAGTTCAGACCCATTAGATTGACATTTTTAGGTGAACCATTCGAACCATCTTTCGAGCAATATATCTAAACTCGTTCCCCAAAACCTTAGGACGTTTTGGGATGGTTGCGACAATAGAGTTGTGACAATGTATGATACATTCTCTTTTTTGCTGCCCACTCTTTTCCTCCCTCCCCTCTTTGTGTTTGTTCATATCTTCATTGTTGACTTCGAGATTTGACCTCTACATTGGTTTCTTGCATGAAAGGATAAGTAGGGTCGACTCCCGTAATGAAGTTATGTAGAATACAACATGCTAAGACTGCATCAACTTGAGTATCAAAAGATAAAAGGGGTTCGGCATCTAATAAACGGAAATGCCTTTTTAGACCCCGAATGCCCTTTCTATGGTGGACCGTAAAGATGAATGGTGATAATTGAACAACTCTTTCTCATTCTCAAGTGGGTGGTCGCTAAATTTCTTCCCATGATATTGAACTCCATGACATGGAGAAATAATTCTTTGTCGCCGTCGAGGTTATTAACGTGACGTTCCGGGGCTCGTCGCCGTCCCGTTTCTTTTATCTTATTAATAAGCACATGTGAAAACGTGTACAAACAAACTCCCAAACAAAATAATAGCTAGAAATCAAGGAAAGCACAATAGGTAAGACACACTATTGCCATTATACCATACATAAACATATTTTACAATCCCTTTTCTATAGGTTAATTGTTCCACGTAAAAATCATATCACAAGCAAAGGCAAGGGTTCATCCTAGCTTCTCCATGTCAACCTCCATCTCGACGGGCTCACCAAAACGAACAGGGAGCGCGGAGCTCATCCTAAAAATATGGAAAACAAAGGGAGTGAGTTGAAAACTCAATGAGTAAATTCACTAATACCCATGCAGGATGATGTCTCACTGTCGTACTAATGCATACAAATATTTTTCCCGCCTTATGTCGATGGCAAATTGATAGCAAAGACTTTGACCTTGCCCTTGCTTTGTTCACGTGAAAGCTCACATTTATCCGGTCACATAGGATGTATAAGAAAATTTACACGTGAAGCCTCGCAATCAATTAGCATGCAAAAATACCCGAAAATATTCACACGTGAATTCACTTATTTTATAGTTGAAATTCATCAGGCAATGTCTTCTCAATATGTGGGTGACGGGTCCTCCGGAATCCTTTGGCATCCGGAAACCTTCGGCTTATCAATAAACACACATATCAGTACCATATAAGATTCATTTATCATCATCCTAGCTCAACTAGGGCATCCCTACTCAACCGAGACATCTAGCTTCATGCTAAGTGTCCTAGCTCAATCAAAGCATCCCGGCTCAACGGAGGCATCCCGGGGCTAGCTTACCAAGGCATCCGGGCTCAACCAAGGCATCCTGGCTCAATCGGGGCATCTCGGCTCAATTGATGCATTGCCGCCAACGCTATGTGACGACGGTCTTCTTATTTCATTTAGTGATCACACATTATGGATCGCACAAGCCGGTTTATTATCCTCTATCTGAATCCACGCATACAAGGCTCTAGTTGTTATATATACATGTGAATCAACAAGCATTGTTATGAACATCAACATATCATACAAACTACCGCATCCAAGCATCATGCAACCACGCTCAAGAACAGCCTAAAATAATTCATATGGGGTTCCTTTACAACCGAAATCCATCAATGACGGTTTAGTCCCTCGTATGATCATGCGGTAACAAACAAGACTTTGGTTCTTATTTTTCATTTTTAGTCTATTCAAGAATGAAGCCCGAGGGCATGCAAAACATGTATATGAAATGACTTACCGTAGTTGAGTACAACTAGGTATGCCAGGCACGAATCAAGGCCTGAGACTCGAATCGCTACGCTTTAGCACCGACCTAGACCAAACTTGACATTGGAACGATATTCCTCAATATCGTCCAAGCCTAAGAGAGGCCCCGATCCGACGTGCCTACGTTTCACGTTCAATGCCGACGGGAACCTTTTCTTTGATGCATGGGATGTGCTTGACTCTCAACAAAATGAATCATGAGCAAACCATACAATAACAAGCACAAACTTGTATAGGTATACACACGGAAAATTTCACTTAAGAACAAGTACGTCATCATTGAATACAAAGTCATCTCAACAATAATAATGGTCACATGAATATTGCTAGCAAGAACCAACGCCCACAAGAACAAAACCGTTTCAAGCAACAACTTTCCAAGCTGCGTTCCAACCACGTAATACACCGCCCTATTCATGTGTTAGGGAATTCACTCACTTGCAAGCACAAGAAAACGTCTACGGGGGTCGAACGGGGAAACAGTGGTCGGCGACGGCGAATGGGCGAGAGAGAGAGAGAGAGAGAGAGAGAGAGAGAGAGAGAGAGAGAGAGAGGTGATCGGTGTGAGGATGAGGGAGAGAGAGAGAGAGACGTAAGAGTGAGAGATGAGAAAGGAAGAAGAGGTGCTGTGTGGTGAGGAAAAGAGGAGGGGTGCCTCTATTTATAGGCAAACCTTCTAACTTGTTCACCAAGTTCTTGCTCTCCAAGTTTTGATGCTCCAACTTGCTCTCCAAGTTTTAGGGTAATGATAGCCTTAATTCTTAGGGACACATAAGCTTGCATTAAATGGCTAGCTTTCAATAGGAATTAAGGCAACTTGGTCTTCAAAACAACTCATTCCTCAAGCCACAAAAATAGGTAATTATGTCCTAAGTAGTTTAGGGACACCTCAGCCAAGAAAACCATTATCCTTATTAGAAGGCTTAGAATGTATAGATTTTGTCTCAAGAAAACATCAAATCGAAATTCCAATATTCTCATATAAAAAATTATGCATCTTTGCAATCTGGCAAAACCCGGCAGTTTTTGCACAGTTCTAAAAATCAAACTTAACAATATAGTAAATGGACTCCGAAAATTCTAAAATTTGAATATGTCATAAACAAGACCTTAACAAATATTTCCCATGAAGAACACAAAATCTAGATCTTTCTTTAAGCACAATTTTTAGTACCTCAAAGATAGACTAAAAATAGTTTGCCGGAACAGAATCCTTGCTTCTCAAAGTGAGCATTTTCCAGAATCCAAATAATCTCCAAAATTTTCCAAATTTATATATGTTATATAGAAAGAAGGTCTCAACAACTTTTGTGAAGGAAGTTTGTTCAAACTCGGCTCAGAAAAGTTTATAGAAAATCAAGAAAGTGTGAACATCATAGAAATACCCATTCTGGGCAGTTTTGTACTATCTGAAAACTAGGCTTTTGTACTACTCATATCAAGTACAAAAATTATGAAATTAAAATATGTTAAACTTCAAGATATTTGAAACAATTTTAAAGGGAAAATTTCTGGAAATTTGGTCCACAAAATTATCCACAAAAATAACAAAATGAAGAGGTACAAAGGACCCAAATATGGATTTTCCAAAACAAGAACAAGAATTGAGTCAGAATGGGAAAATCACCAAATTTGATTCAACAAAACTCATGCCCAGCAACTTGAATGGACATACAACACCCATTTAGAACTCAAGAACACACATGGACTTCATTTTCAGGTCTGGTCATACCTATTCATGCACAATAAATATCAAGAACCACACATGCAAGCCACCAAATTTCATCTACAACTCAAATCTAGCAAAATCAAGGGTGTAGGAAGATTGGAAGGCTTATAAACGAGTCTCATCTCTTTGCTTACAAGTACGAGTAGGGCACGTGTCGCGTCCAAGACCGATCCCTGATCTCTTGGCAAACTTGATCTATAGCCATTTCCTAGGGACTGAATTTGAGGATGTTATATTCTCTGTTGGATGTCATATCTAGCATCAGCATGGTAGTATTTACCTATCAATTTTATGTAAAGTTTAAACAACATGTCGCGGGAAAGTAGGATAAAATTTTATATAAAATATGAAATAGTCTATGCCTTTAGGAATTTTTATTCCTTCTTATTAGTTTTGTGACAAGTGAAACAACAAGAAAGGTTCAAATTAAATTACAACTAAATTCAAGCCATTTAGGCTTGGTTCTTGAAGAGCTCAAGACACTGTTCTTGATCCAAGTTTCTGCTCCAGAACTTCTTGTAGTACTCTGCATATGTGAAGTCCCGATAAATGGGCCCATGCCCGTCTTCTCGGAGCGATAACGGTGAGCTAATTATTGCATCGTCGCTCGGGCAAAGGAACGTTGCGATCGACATTCTTGGTTTGTCAGTGTTCACTACGACTCGGTGCCACACACTTTTGTACCTCCCATTACTCAATGCCTGTGATACATCATCAACATCAATAGCATCGCATTTAGTGATGAATCTATGACCAAACTTTTGAAGGGGCTGAGATTAGAGATATCTTAGGATATTCAAGAATTAGTAACTATTTTATCATAAATCATAAGGTACTTCTTTAAAAAATTGAATCTGGGGAAGCGGGGCGCCCACACCATCTCCCCCACCTAGATACGTCTCTGATGACACTTCTTTCTAAAGTTTACTTTTTCGACAGAGTCAAGACATGTCATCTTGCTAGAGACTATAGTCAAGTGATCAAGATATTGAAAGTGTTAGAAATAAATCACGATAGATAACGATGGAAAAGATATATATACATTTCGAATTTATCTTTGATTGGCTAAGTCAACATAATATTAATGGTGCAAATTATACTCCATCCGCAACAGAAAAAGACATGCAATAGTCACATGATACATATGATTGACTCAATCCACTTCGTCAAAAGTACCTGTAATTGGTCACCGACGTTGATGACAAAGGCATTAGGGTGAGGATTAATGGCGAGCCACTTGCCATCTTTGAGGACCTGAAGGCCTGCGACATGTAGATCTTGAAGTAGAATGGTGAGTGCATTTGGGTCAGTGTGGCCTGGGAGACCGTACGTGAGCTCTGGCTCTGGGCATGGTGGGTAGAAATTGACGCCCATGTGTTGTCCTTGTTCTCCTAGGATGTTCCTTATGGTGTCCTCCTCCAACCCTAGGCTCTCCGAGATCAGCTCTTCGAGTCTGTACCCAAGACCTCGCACTTCTCGACAGTAGTTGCTCGCAAACTCCCTATCGATAGCACGTACGTTGGCAATTAAAGTTATCATGACATGAGTGGTTAGTAGTTCGACTAGGCCTTTCAGATACAATCACTTATACGTTATTTCAAAGCTTTTTCACTAAAGGGTGAGATTGGGGCCTGAAGTTTCACGAGGAATCTAGATACAACGAACATTGGAAAAAAAACACAAGACAATCGCAATGAAATGAAGAAATTTTAGCTGGAACCCCACCAATTCTTGGACTCCTCAATTAATCCAACTTAAGATGAAGTGGAATCAACTCTTCTGGCCATTCAGGCTAATGCTGGGCCTAATTTTGAAGCGTCCTTGTGCTATTTGTGGGCTACGGTTGGCTTTTCTACTGAGAATAAAGAAATGGAAGGCCTGAAAGAAAAAAATATAATCTAATAAAAAGATAATATATGCTGATCATCACTCTTTTAGGTTGCAACTGGGGTGATCGGTTATAAGGTGAGTAGATTATTCTAGACCTTAAACTTGGATTCTACCTTTTTGGGGTTGATTCCTAATATTTGAAATTAAGAACCGTTGATCGTGGAACCGACCTGAACTGAATTGCTCAGTTCTAAGGTCAATTCAAGAACTTGCCAAGGCTTCTTTTTTTCTTTTATTTTTATTTCTTTTTATTAATATGTACAACATGGATGTGTTACACATGAATACAATTCTTTCTTCTTGAGGATAATACGTCCAACATATTTAATTTCAAAAAATATTTTCTATTTTAGAAAAGAGTAAAAGAACTTACTTGGGGTTAGGGATAAATTGGTTCAAAACTGATTTGGTTCTAGCTTCTACTCTAGATTTGACCTCTAGGTTCTACCTTGGAACCGGCCTTACAAGTTCTAGGTTCCTGAATAGAACCAACTGGTTCAAGGTATAGCATAGGGAACCGAACCTCTCAGGCTAACTCCTAATTTTTGGAAACAAGAACCAGATCGGTCTCCCTTGTAAACCGGCTCAGTTGCTCACCCCCCAGGTTGTGACAAAGTCTATTACGTTGACCGATTAAACATCCACCTACCATCGCACTTCTATATGTGTACCCATTTTTCTCCATCTTGAATTTCACCTAACCTCGTCGGCAGCTTTCCCTTTTGTAAAATTAAGACCAGACATCTTCTAGACAATTCAAAGTCTAATTTCCGGAAGAAAGTTAGAGAGCATCTAACTGTATATAGTCGTGCTTATAAATGTGAAGTGTGCCCATTTAAGTGGCTTGCTTTGACCGCAGATCATGACTTGAGCTCATGCCATGGTCATCAACCTAATCCACATGCCTAGCTTAGGAGTTAACAACAATATTTGAGAGTTAATGCATGCTGACTAGTGTAAAAGAAATTTCATCCCTTACGTATGCTTTCTCCTTTCGGCTGATTCGGCAATATCCATCATCTTTGGCAAGACAAACTTACGATCAAGGATAGACGTAATTGATATTTTTAGTCAATTTATTTCTTAATTTATGGTATATTGTTTAGCAAGATGAGACGCCTAGGGGATATATCTGCTAGCTCAGCTTCATCTGTTTCTTAGTCTGCATAAGCACCAAAGTCAAGGACGTTGAGTTGACTAGTCACGATCAGATGAATGCCCTACATAGGAATTCTTATCATAGCCACCTTTGTCGTGATCTAACTTTCCAGTGTTTGAATTCTCGATCAGAGATTGATTTTCCGATCGACACATCATGTGAACGAGAATATGTAGAGCTCAGTGCGTCAGTTTCAAAAAGACTAATGGACCTTCCCTACCATACTTTTTATCTCCATGTGAATCCTCTCTCTTTGAAGCCTAACATCATTGAACTTGGGGACAATAAACGAATTGAAAATGGATTTCACATGGTGACAATTATAGGCCGACGTCATGTAGACACAATATGCCAACATCATATAGACAAAGAAGCTACGTTTCTTGATCACTTTTGAAAATTTGACACTGCTCCTTTTCTACATTTCTGAAATTAATGTTATACCCCCAACCCTTTTGTTTAATTAGATTTAGGTACAATTTGGATATTCCATTAGTACCTCTTTTTTTAATGTTTTCCGAAACCTAAAGTAAAGGAAATGGAAAATTGGCTCGACTCTAATGGGTTCTCAAGTACTGAATATTCAACCAATGATAGAAGGGTAAAGAAGAAACTAAAGTATACTTGAAGGACAGCATTTTGCATGCGATAGAAAATTGAACGTAGGGTGGATGAATTATGACATCAGCATCAGGACGTAGGAGGCTGACGTCAGGTAGATTTGGGTTTTTCTATTATTTTTCCAACTTGCGTTACCATTGATTGAGGGAATCTAACCATAGGACAAAATACAATAGTGGTCCGTTCACATTACACTCCATGATTGACGATATTTCAATAGCAATACTTCTCTTCCGTTTTTTTTCTTTTTTTTAAGCAAGAAAATATTCTTAAATAATCAATGGTGTTACAATAGTTAAACATTATTAATATTTAGATATCCTAGCAAATGGTACAAGTAATCAAGACATACACTACAAAAAAATATGTTTTTTCCAACGAAATTTCCAACGAAAAATTCGAAAAAATTCGTTGGTAATAAGTCGTCGCAAATTTTTCCAACGAAAAATTTCAATTTTCGTTGGAAATTTGCGACGAATTTTTTTTCGTTGGAAAATTCATTGGAAAACTCGTGGCTAAATTCGTTGGAAACGAACTTTTTTTTCCAACGAATTTTTTTTCGTTGGAAACTACAATTTTTTTTTGTCGAAAAATTGTGGAAATTTTTTTTCCATCGAAAAAAATTTTTTTTGGTCGAAATTTTTTTTTTGATCGAAAAATAGCCCTCGCCGCCGGCGAGGGCCAGCCTCGTCGCCGGTGAGGGCCGAGCTCGCCGGCCATGGCAAGCTCGGCCCTCGGCATGGCCGACGAGGGCCAGCCTCGTCACCGGCGAGGGCCGAGCTCGCCCAGATCTGGGCGAGCTCGAGCTCGCCGGCCATGGCGAGCTCGGCCCTCGCCGACGACGAGGCTTGCCCTCATGGCCGGCGAGGCTGTTGCGCCTCTTCTTATTCTTCCCAGAACAAGAAGATGAAGAAGAAGCAGCGGCAGCAGCAGGGGCGGGAGCAGGCGGGGTCGCCGCCCGTCAAGTCCGTCATCGTCTCCTAGCCTCGCCGGCGACGAGGCTTGGTGGCGTTGGGGGCGTCGGGGGCATCGGAGGCTTGGTGTCCGTGGCGCCGGAGCCGGAGCCGGAGCCGGAGGAGGAGGCGGGCCGGCGGGGGAGGAGGCGGGCCGGCGGGGGAGGAGGCGGAGGGGGAGGCGGAGGGGGAAACGGAGGGAGAAGGTGAAGGCGAAGGAGAGAGAGAGAGAGAGAGAGAGAGAGAATGAATGTTAAAATTGAGAATTGTGGGGATAATAAGCGCGAAAATATTGAATAAGGAACAAGTAGGGTTTTCGTTGCAAAATTCGTGGGAAATTTCTCACGAATTTTGCAACGAAAATTGTACACACTAAAATAATTGTCCGAAATTGGGAATTTCCAACGAATTTTCCAACGAAAATTGTACACACTGAAGTGATTGCCCGGAAAATTGAAATTCGTTGGAAATTTCCAACGAATTTTCCAACGAATATAAAAAATGCCGAACAGTATCGGGTTTTTTTGTAATTCGTTGGAAAATTCGTTGGAAATTTTCAACGAATTTTCCAACGAAAATTGTACACACTGAATTAATTTCCCGGAAAATTGAAATTCGTTGGAAAATTCGTTGGAAATTTCCAACGAATTTTCCAACGAATATAAAAAATGCCGAACATTATCGGGTTTTTTTGTAATTCGTTGGAAAATTCGTTGGAAATTTCCAACGAATTTTCCAACGAAAATTGTACACACTGAATTAATTTCTCGAAAAATTGAAATTCGTTGGAAAATTCGTTGGAAATTTCCAACGAATTTTCCAACGAATATGAAAAATGTGGGTTTTTTTGTAATTCGTTGGAAAATTCGTTGGAAATTTCCAACGAATTTTCCAACAAAAATTGTACACACTGAAGAAATTTCCCGGAAAATTGAAATTCGTTGGAAATTTCCAACGAATATTTTTTCGTTGGAAATTTCCAACGAATTTTGCGACGAAAATTTTTTCGTTGGAAATTTCCAACGAATTTTGCAACGAAAATTTTTCGTTGGAAATTTCCAACAAATTTTGCTTTTCGTTGGAAAATTTGCCGCAAATTTGCAACGAAAATTTTTTCGTCGTAAATTTTCGTGGCGAAAATCTAGTTTTTTTGTAGTGATACTAATATGAAGATAGAACATCTTTAACCCTCTTTTAGCTCATGCTCATTCCTTAATTAGAGCACTCGATATCACGTCATCGCGACTTGGTACAAGAGCGCAATATGACCACCATTCTCGTGTAAGGATCGACAACCGAGTCAACGTTCTGGCCGTCTATTTTCTCCTCTTTATTTTAATGCGTTTTCGGTGGTTGTCCCTACCGCTACTTCTAAGCAGCACATACCAATTCCACGGCAGAATCTTCCATCCGACAACAACTCTCACTCATTTTTGTGGTCGAGACCAAAAGTGGTGGGATAGTGAAGAGAAAAAAGTGGCGTAAACCAATAAGACGATAAAGCCTATTGACAGTCGATTCATGTGGGTGTAGAATTATTGAAGCCCGTGACGTTTCGAGGAGGGAAAAAATGCTTAAACAGATAGGAAGAGAGTGCTGGGAATTTAACTCGAGACCTCGACTATAATAGGTATCGGTGTCTTCAATGTGTTTTTTTATTTTCTGATAAAGATTGTGCACTCAACCTTAAACAATTGTCTAAATCTTTCTTGGAGAAGTACAAAAAAAGACCTCATGTTTCACGAGTGGACTCTTCGTCCTTTTCCCGAGTATGAGCACATTCTTTTCCCTTTTTCTACACAATGCATATCGCATACCTGTTGATTCCCTGTGCACTCTGCTTTCAGGAAAGCCAAGTCGTTTAAAAGTTAAGAAATTCATGGGCCACATTGGTTTTTTTATTTCAATCTCAAATCATTCTTTTGATTAGTGGGTTTTAAATTTTGACAGTACTGAACTTTTAGTTACGATTGCATGTAGATAACGTCACAGGTCATTATGTTCTTAAAATGAGAGAGAGAGAGAGAGAGAGAGATACTTGAAAGTAGGAGGATTGGAGGGCCACTCTTCGGTATACTTGTCAAGGGGGTGACAATGGAGATAGTCTGTCCAGTTGTGAACCTTCTCTTTCGTCACATTGAAACTGGTGGCCAATCTCATCGTCTTCGTAGGATCCTCCGAATAAAGTTTCATTTTCTCTTCTACCGGCAGGCGGAAGAACTCTCCCGCCACCTCTTGCAACCTCTCCACCACTTCTGTCGACACTCCATGGTTGATCACCTAATTAAGACCACGACATCCCCGAGTCCCAAATCAAAATTTTCTAGTGTATATATATTATTACCAAAGGATGAGAGTACGATATCTTTTTAAAGCTTGCTTATATCATATCATTATGTCACGTGAGATCCTCGACACTTTTCGTATCGTTAAAGTGTGTGATATATTTAATCGGATGATAAAAGCTGCCTTCGATAAGGTACTGCGGGTTGGATGAATAACAGCGAGACGAGGCCGTGTTAGGACACATGTAATCCAAGCATAGGGGAGCAACGTCGAGAATCAGGTCCAGGTGCAAAATGATCAAATGAAAGGGCCACGGTCCGACTAATCGAGATACCATAGTCACAATGACTTTCCTTATAAAAAGCTTAAGTCTGTAGATGAAGTAGAACGCTAATAAATGTGCCTAAATTCAAATTAGGTTTTCGTGAGACTCTTCAACTGACTCTTTAACAAAGCGAATGAAAAATCACAAATGAGTTTCACCTGAAAAAAACCGTAAAATCTGCAAGCATCGCCAATTTGGCGAACGACTTGGGATCTGTCATCGCAACCCAAGTCGATGATGGGGACATGTTCAAAGGCAGACACTTCGGAGAGGCGAGGACGATCGGATTCTGATCTCACGTAGCTTCTCGGCAACGTCGTGAACCGAGTGCCACTAGATATGATTTTAGCTTCCATGCGCAAGTTAATGACCAACGACACCACAGAAACAGATAAATGAATTCTGCTCCTTTAGAGTTTGTGGGTATGGCTGGCTTTGGTGAGCTTCCGAGAAGGTTGTGTGTATATTTATGGGGCGAAAATATTATGTGCATTCAATACTGTATGTAGGATATGCATTGACCTGTTCAGAGATGGACACGTGGCAATAATGAGCTCACTTTTTAAACCTTTTCTCTTTCCTTAGTTATTCCTCTCTCCTTCGTTACTCTCTCTCCTATCACCATTTTCTCCCTTTTCTTTTTGCCTCCTCTCTCCTTCGTTCCTCTTTCTCCTCTCACCATTTTCTTCCTTTTCTTTTTGCCTTTTGAGGCGCCATGGACGACGTTTCGTGGATTGAGCATCGCCGGCCAGCCATGGACGACCTGCTCACGAGCACGCCGACGCGGTGGCGACCGCCATCAAGGCAGCCCACGCTGAGCTCCAGTTGGCCCAAAGCCCGTACAACAGCGGGGAGATTCAGCAGGCGCACCAAGCCTTCGTCGACGAGCTGAAGCAGATTTTGGAGCGCGAGGTGGAGATGGAGGACCGACGAGACCATGGTGAAAAGGATGGAGGCCGAGGTGGAGCGCAAGGAGTCGGAGATCTCCGTGTGGAGAAGGAAGCTCGACGAGCTCGTCTCCGAAAACAGTTCATCGGTGAAGAATCTCTACGCGAGCGGTCGGCAATGAAGGAGCTCATCTCCGAGAACAGGTCATCGGCATGCTGGTGAGTGGGTCGTCCATGGCTGGCCGGTGACTCTGCAATCTACGAAGCGTCGTCCATAGCCTCGAATGGCAAAAAGAAAAGGAAGAAGATGGTGAGAGGAGAGAGAGAGTAACTGAGGAGAGAGGAATAACTGAGGAGAGAGAAAAAGTCTGAAAAGTGGGCCCATTATTGCCATGTGTCCATCTCTGGATGGTTCAATTCATATTCTACATTAAGCGTTGAATACACCTAATATTCAAGTGGCGGTTATGCCTTATGAAATTGATGGCTATATTTACATCCTTTAAGTTTGATACTTAGCGTATTGAAAAAATGACATAAATGATTTCTGAACTTTAATTTTATGTACAATGCGATTTTTAAACTTTTAATGTATTTAATATAGTTCATTAACTTTACCTCAATAAATAATGTCATCACTAAACTTTTAATTTATTCAATATAACTCTTGGACTTTTGGTACATGTTCAATTTAGTCACTGAATTATATGTTATTTCTGAACTTAAGTTAATGGAAGGACAATAATTTTCATATAATTCAAGAACTAAATTAAATATATGCCAAAAGTTCAGAAACCACACTGAACAAATTAAAAGTTCGGGGGATCACATTGCACAATAGGAAAAAATTTAGGAATCATATTAAATAAATAAAAAGTTCATTGACTATATTACACATTGAATTACAAAATATTCGATTTGACCCATAATTACTCAGTCTTACTGTACGAATCTCACAATATGACTTGAACTTATAATCTCATGGAAGATAGTGTTATATCTTTATCACTAAGGTACCATACTCGATGCATTTGCTAAGCCTTTTTGGTATAAATGAAGTTTGCTTAGGGTTTGGACACAATGATTTCATCCTCATTATTTTTTATTTGGGGTGGTAGAAGGGTAATAATATTGTTTCATGGTGTCTACAAATATCTTCTAATACACAGAGGAATATCCGAAACAAGCAAGTGCGTAGTCAAATGTGGGGAGTTCTGGAAGGGGACCAACATGCAACAAATGAGATATTTACCAAATGAATGGATTGATCATTTTCCATGTCCCTATCGCCTGCTATTCACCGTCTCTTTCATTGTCCATTTCTCAGGCACTCTTCTCCAATTATTCTTTTTTTCCTTTTTTTTCCTAATGTTTTAAAAAAAAAAATTCTTCTCTTGGATCGGGTGCTCATAAGTTGCTAAATCATAACTTTTTTTTTGGTCGAATGCTAAACCATAACTTAGCATCGTGAGAAAAATACGAATCATTAGATTAAATTGTCTCTGGACAAATGGGAAATAGAATTTTTCTATATTAAGCATCATTAACAAAATTTCAAAGGTATTCGTTGATAAGGCCTTAATAAACACATGAATGTTCTTTTGTCATCCATGGGGACAAAGGATAGAAGATTCCCTGTACCGAACATTGGACTTGTCTTTATGTTTGTTTGTCTTTTAGCTCTCTACTAGCCGACATTTCTTACTTCTCGACAAATGGAAAAGATCCCGCTACCATATGGACAGTGAAACGGGCAAATCAATTCCTTGACCCAGAGAGAGAAAACAAACACGATGAATTACTCAAGGTAAGAAAAATTAAGTATTCGAAAAAGGAAAAATGTCACCTAAAACTCTAAATTATTACCTAAAACTGTTAACTATACTCAATATAGTATCGATATTTTAAACTTTTTATTATATCACCAAAGCCTTCAAATTTGTATCAATATGATATGGATACGCTCTGTTACAATTTTGTCCAAGATGGCCGTTAAAAATCTTACGTAGCGGCACATAGACAAATGGAAGTTACGAGGATCTAAAAAATTTTACCGGAAACCTCAACTTATGCCAGCTTGGATATCAATACACCAAATTTTTTCTCGCTTTACCAATACCCCAAAGTTAGCAGTTTGGAAAGTTGGGAAGAATTTGGAAAAATGACTTTGTTATCTTCGACATCCACGATATCCCTGTCTTGCTAAATTATTTGCCGAGTGTTGATGCTGATGGGGTGTGCCACCACTGCCATGAACGTTTTTTTTTTTATGAAAGTCACTTTCTACCGAAAAAAGATATTACCGACCTGGTTACTACCTTTCCATGTGGAAAATTCAAAATCAACATACCAATAATTGAAGTACGTAATTTTCCTATTGTTTTCAGTAGCTTTCCGCACTGTAAAGGTGAACAACTAATAATTTTCCTTCTTAATAATTTTATTTATCCTTTTTATATTTTGAATTTTCAAAAAAATTTCTGACGTGGCACATGTAGTTTAGCTTTGTTGCCATAGCTCTCTTTCCATGAACGGAAAAATATATCCCGATTCAAGTGGGCCTTAGCACGAGACTGATCGGTTCTGCCCCTGCATCTCCTGTTCTGGGAGATCCCACACACTTCATATTCTCTCCATCTTGCATTGAATGGTACGGTACAGGTGATGGGACTTTGATTGAGCAGAGGCGTATGAATCAAAGTTTTGCTAGCCGCCTAGGTCTTTTCATGAACAAAAACATCTTCCGAATGAGGTGGGCCTAGCTCGAGACTAACCGGGTCCGGTCCCCGCAATTTCCTTTTTCATAAAATATCCTAGCGCCATAAGAGCCCCTCTGCCGCAATGGTTTAGATTATTTCTCACCAATTTTACTAGATGCGTCCAAAAGAGACATTCGTGTGATGCAGGTTAATCATACTCAGTCCCACTTTAATTCTACTTCTAGTAGAATAAATGAAGATTGGGGATTTTTATTGATCTATTATTTTGGACGTTTTTAATCTTGCCCAATCTGTAATTTCTTTCGCATGTGTCATTATTGCTTACTATATACTTACTTAACGACCGGCATAAGGCACACGAGTTGCCACATCATTTCATAAAAATTCTTAGCAAACTCTTAACACATGTATAATTGAGAATCCATGCCCAAAATGTGCGATTTGACCCACAACTACTCAGTCTATTAGTAAGTGTATGAATCTCACAATATGACTTGAATTTGTAATCTTATGAAAGATAGTATTATACCTTTATCATTGGGGTACCACACTCGATGCATTTGCTAAGCCTTTTTGGTATAAATGAAGTTTGCTCGGAGTTTGGACACAATGATTTTATCCTCATTGTTTTTTCTTTGGGTTGGTAAAAGGGTAATAATATTGTTTCATGAAGTCTACAAATATCTTCTGATACACGGAGGAATATCCGAAACGATCAAGTGCGTAGTTAATGTGGGGAGTTCTACAAGGGGATCAACAGGCAACAAATGAGGTATTTACCAAATGAATGCATTGATAACTTTCCATGTCCCTATCACCCGCTATTCACTGGCTCTTTCATTGTCCATTTATAGGGCACTCTTCTCTGATTTTTTTTCCTTTTTTTCCCTAATGTTTTAAAAATGTTTTTCTTCCCTTGGATCGGGTGCTCATAAGTTGTGAGAAAAATATGAATCATTAGATTAAATTGTCTCTGGACAAATGGGAAATCGAATTTTTCTATTAAGCATCGTTAACAAAATTTCAGAGGTATTTGTTGATAAGGCCTCAATAAACACGTGAATGTTCTTTTGTCATCGATGGGGACAGAGGCTAGAAGATTCCCTGTACCTAACGTTGGACTTATCTTTATGTTTGTTTGTCTTTTCGCTCTCTACTAGCCGACATTTCTTACTTCTCGACAAATGGAAAAGATCCCGCTAACATATGGACAATGAAACGGGCAAATCAATTCCTGGACCCCAAGAGAGAAAACGAACGTGATGAATTACTCAAGGTAAGAAAAATTAAGTATTCAGGAAAGAGAAAATGTCACCTAAAACTCTAAACTGTTTCCTAAAACTGTTAACTATGCTCAATATAGCATTGATATTCTAGATTTTTTATTATATCACCAAAGCCTTCAAATTTGTATCAATATAATAAGAATACGCTCTATCACAATTCTATCCAAGACAGCAGTTAAAAATCTTACGTAGCGACATATAGACAAATAGAAGTTACGGGGATCTGGAAAATTGTACCAGAAACCTCAACTCATGCCCGCTTATATATCAATACGCCAAATTTTTTATCGCTTTACTAAAGATGCGGTTTGGTTCGATTTTTCGGTTTTCTTTTTTATAATATTAAGAAGATGTTTAGTTAAAAAGGAGAGAAATTGTATAAATTGTAATATTAAGAAGATGAGCGATTTTTGGTTTTAATCGAACTGGAACTATCCGAACCGAAATAAAAAACAGTTAATTTGGAAAACAGTCCAAAACCCAGTTCAGTCATAGAAAAAAAAATCTTGCTTGTCGTATTTCAAATTTGACTGTGAATTTGCCAATCAGAAATAGATTTTTGTTGCGGAAAAATGATTACCACGGTTGGCATCAAATCCTAAGGCTTATTTTTATTTGTAATTTACGTACTAGATTCATCGAATAATTTCTAAAGGGGTGACACCCAAATGTCTACTCCCAATTGATGTATGTACATGTGTGTGTGTGTATATATATATATATATATAGAGAGAGAGAGAGAGAGAGAGAGAGAGAGAGAGAGAGAGAGAGAGAGAGAGAGAGAGAGAGAGAGAGAGAGAGAGAGAGAGAGAGAGAGAGGCATTGTAGCATTTAAGAAAAGTTGAGACAGGTTCCCATCGAATGGTTCATATCGTAACTCTTTTAGCAGTCTCTTACTTTTCTCTTTCTTTAGTGAGACCCCTCATCCTATCCTCTCTTTCCTTGCATTGAATGGCAGAGCACAAGACTTCGATTGAGCGAGGCCCGCACATGTAGTTTAGCTTTGTTGCCTTAGCTCTCTTTCCATGAACGGAAAAATATCTCCCGATTCAAGTGGGCCTTAGCACGAGACTGGTTGGGTCTGCCCCTGCATCTCCTGTTCTGGGAGACCCCACACACTGTATATTCTCTCCATCTTGCATTGAATGGTTTGGTACAGGTGATGGGACTTTGATTGTGCAGAAGCATGTGAATCAAGTTTTGCTTGCTGCATAGCTCTTTTCATGAACAAAAATATCTTCCGAATGAGGTGGGCCTAGCTCGAGGCCAATCGGGTCCGGTCCCCGCAACTTTCTTTTCCAATTATGCTAAGGTCTTTCCATGCATAAATATCCCCGTGCCATAGGGGCCCTCTGTCGTAATATTTTAGACAAATTTTCACCTATTTTACTAGCTGGGTACAAAAGAGACATTCGTATGATGCAAGTTAATCATACTCAGTCCCCCTTTAATTCTTCTTCTAGCACAATAAATGAAGCATGGGAATTCTTTTATTTATTTATTTTCTGCAAAAAGAAAACGTGTTTAATCTTGCCCAATTTGTAATTTCTTTCATTTTTCCCTAAGTAGTATTATTGCTTATTGTACACATAGTTAATGACATGGCATAAGGCACACAAGTTGCCACATCATTTAGTACCAATTTCTTAGCAAACTCTCGACACATGAAGCATTACTCATTTTACTTTTCTTGAGATTAGCTATAACTCAATCCTTATAGTAGTTTTGAGCTATCTCTTAAGTCATCAAGCATTACTCATTCGATGTATTTACTAAGCCTTTTGGTATAAATAAAGTTTGCTCGAGTTTGGACACAATGACTACATCCTCCTTTTTTTTTCCTTTGGGGTGGTAAAAGGGTAATAATATAATTTCCTGGAGTCTCCAAATATCTGATAAATAGAGAAATTTCCGAAACGATCAAGTGCATCATCAATGTGGGGAGTTTTGGATCAGGACCAATAGGCAACAAATGAGATATTTACTAAATGAATGTGTTGATAACTTTCCATGTCCCCGTTGCCTGCTATTCACCGACTCTTTCATTGTCAATTTCTTGGGTCCTCTTCTCCATTTATTCTTTTATTCCATTTTTTTCTCTAATGTTTTAAACATGTTTTTCTTCTCTTAGATCAGGTGCTCATAAGTTAATGAAATCACGAGAAAGATGCGAATTATAAGATTAAATTAGCTCTAGACAAATGGGATTGTGTAGGATTTTTTATTTTATGTGTAATCGGTATACTGGAAATTGAAGTAGCTTCTTTTTTATTAAGCATTGTTCAGATATTTCAGAGATATTCGTTGACAAGGCCTTAATAAACACACCAATATTTATTTGTCATGGACGTGGACAGAGGTTAAAAAATTCCCTATACCTAACGTTGGACTTGCATCTATCATCTATGTTTGTTTGTCTGTTATCTCTCTAGAAGCTGACTATTCTTACTTTTTGACAAATGGAAATATGATACCGCTATCACGTGGACAGTGAAAGGAACGAATAAACTCCCAGACCCAAAGAGAGAAACAAACACGATGAATTGCCTCAAGGAAATAAACATAGGTATCGAGAAAAGGAAAGATATCACCTAAAACTCTAAATTATCACTATAAAAAAACATGGATTTTGCCACGGAAATTTGCGACGGAGAATTTTTCGTCGCTAATTTGCGACGAAATTTGCGACGGATTTTTTTTTCCGTCGCAAATTAGCGACGAATAATTTTCGTCGCTAATTTTCGACGGAATTTGCCACGAAATAAAAATTCGTCGCAAATTTGCGACGGAAAAAAAAATCCGTCGCAAATTTGCGATGGAAAAAAAATCCGTCGCAAAATTTGCGACGGATTGAAAAAAAAATCAGTCGCAAATTTGCGACGGAAAAAAAATCCGTTGCAAATTTGGACCAAAAAAAAAACGAAATTTGCGACGAAAAAAAAATCGGTCGCAAATTTGCGACGGAAAAAAAATCCGTCGCAAATTTGCGACGGAAAATAAATCGATCGCAAATTTGCGCCAAAAAAAAAACGCAAATTTGCGACGGAAAAAAAAAATCCGTCGCAAATTTGAGACGGAAAAAAAACGAAATTTGCGACGAAAAAAAAATCGGTCGCAAATTTGCGACGGAAAAAAAATCCGTCGCAAATTTGCGACGGAAAAAAAATCCGTCGCAAATTTGTGCAAAAAAAAACGCAAATTTGCGACGGAAAAAAAAATCCGTCGCAAATTTGCGACAAAAAAAAAATCAAATTTGCGACGGAAAAAAAAAATCCGTCGCAATTTGCTAGGGAAAAGAAAAATACGTCGCAAGCTCCCCGCCAACCTCTCAAATCTGCCCGCCGTCACCAAACACCTCTCCCAATCTCAAATTTCGTTTCTCTCTCTCTCTCTGCTATTCCTCAGAAACCCCCCCGCTTCACCAAACACCTCTCCGTCGCTCCCTCCTCCCCTCCGCCAGCCATGATGGCCACCCTCACCGCCGCCGCCGTTGCCTCCTCCTCCGTCGCCATACGCCCGTTCTGCGCCCACCAGCCCTCCCTCGCCTCGCCCCAGATCTGGGCGAGGTCGAGCGGCCTCGCCCAAGGCCGCCGCTCGACCTCGCCCATGGCTGCTCGACCTCGCCGTCGCCCAGATCTGGGCGACGGCCAGGGCGAGCGGTGGCCATGGGCGAGGCCGGGATCCGGTGCTTCGTTGCCGAGGGCCGCCGGCGGGCTACTGGTTGATTGCGTGGTGGTCGGGGGCAGGATCGGCGGGCTCTGCATCGCCGCGCGGAGCCCGTTCTTCAGGACCGCGTTCGAGGAGAGCGACAGCGGGGCGAGGCTCGAATCGGCGTGAGTTCTTTTTTGGGTGTTCTTCCCTTTTTTTTTCTGGGGAAAAGGAAGAAAATGGAGAGGAGCACGCCAGTGAGGAAGCCTCACACTTCGACTTCAGATCTTCTGCGAACGGCGACCGCCGCCTGAGCCAGCCAGCCAGCCAGCCGCCGCGCCATCGCCGGAAGGTGAGAGCCTCGGTCGTTTCCGCTCCTACTATCTGTCATAGGTTTCGTTGAGGGAACGAGGACGAGACGCGCGGGATCGACTTCAATGGAGGAGGAACGCTTGGATTCTACTGTCAAAAAGGAAAAGAGAAGGAAGAAGAAGAAGAAGGAGATTGAGGCAATGGTGAGCGAAAAGGAATCGGAGGCCGGCGGTGACGAGAGGGAGGAGAGTAGGAGAAGGAGAAGGAAGAAGAAGCTTCCAGAGGAAGCTGCGAAGGACGGTGAACAGCGAGCTATGAGCATCGATAGCGAGATTGACGGTCGAGAGAACGGAGAGGATAGTAATCAGAATGAAGGCGCCGGCCCTGCGACAGCGAGGGATGTCGACTCCGCGAATCCTCCGGACGAATTGAAGATGGAATCGAATGGCGAGAAGCCGTTGAAGACAATTAAGAAGAAGAAGAAGAAGCAATTGGCGGAAGAGGCTGCTCGAGCCGGGAATCGCGGGGTCTGCTACTTGAGCCGGATTCCTCCTCACATGGATCACGTGAAACTTCGTCAGATTCTTTCTCAGTATGGAGACATACAGAGGATATATCTTGCACCCGAAGGTAAATGCAATGCCCTTCCTAGATGCTTGATTTAACTTGTTCCCGCTCGAACTTATGGATTGCTGCGTTTTGCTGGAACGAAGTTTCTTTTGGTTGTACTTGTGGTTTACAAGCGGTTCTTGGGCGAATTGTAAGGCTTCTCCTTGTTAACGTAATCGACGTGCTTGTTGTAACTCGCTATGTATACCTTACATCATAGATCCCGCGGCTCAAGTGAAGCGCAAACGAGCTGGCGGCTTTCGTGGACAAGAATTCTCGGAAGGGTATGATCCACTTTGGACTTGCAAAAGTTTCGCATTTTCTTTTATGCTCTGTATTAGTCTTACCTCAGTCAAAAGCTGACTTCTGGATACCATCGGTATTAGGTTTTTGATCTGTGGACGTATGTTGTTACCTTGATTTAATGTGTTTTTGTCGTGCAGATGGGTTGAATTTGCCAAGAAAAGTGTTGCAAAGAGAGTTGCCGACGTGTTAAATGGTGAACAAATAGGTAACATTTCATTCCTTTTATTGAACAATGGTGGGTGTGCTTTGCCACATGTGAATATTTCGAGTACTTAAACAGAGCACCTTTTGCCCCTAGTTCTTGTTAAATACTCTTTCTTTTGCATTTGATTTGCCTTGTTCGTGAGCTTTGTTGAATATGTTTCTTGGTGTCTACTATTAATTATCTGTATGTTTGATTCTGTTTAGGAGGGAAGAAGAGGTCCTCATTTTATTATGATCTCTGGAATATCAAGTATTTGAGCAAATTCAAGTGGGATGATCTTACTGAAGAAATCGGTACGTAGCATGATGAGATATTTCATGTCATATTCGTTGTCTGCTGGAGCTGATTGTGTTTTGTATCTTGATGTTTGTAATGCAGCTTATAAGAATGCTATTCGGGAGCAAAAGCTGGCTTTAGAACTTTCCGCTGCCAAGAGGGAGCGGGATTTTTATCTTTCTAAGGTCGATAAGTCCCGAGCCTTAAGTTCCATAGAAGAACGGCTCAAGAAGGTAAAGGGTCCTTCTCCGTACTCCTCGTAGAAAATCCAGTAGCTCCCGACGTGGTCGTCACCGAGGTCAGGACCGCGTCAAAGAGTTTTATATGTTTGAGATTATTGGTATAGATGGAGGAGCATCAAAGAGTTGCAGAAGATGCTTCACAGATGTAACGAGCAGCTCCGACAGTTTAGTCATGTAAACAAGAAAGCACTTGATCAGTATGTGAACTTCACAGAGCAAAGGAAGTGAGCATCTCACATGGACCGTGTCTTTAGTTTTGTTCAGTATTTATATGACGGAGATTGTCGCTAAAAGCCGGATATTCTTTTTTGATTCATTTATGTCGTCATTGTTTATTGTGCAAGATTAGTTATTATGCAAGATTATTTATTCTCTCATTATGTGTACTATAAAGAAAAATATTTATGTCATTCTTGTGGAAAATGTAGATGAATGTATTTCATTTTCATATTATTATAATATTTTGATGTTATTAAGTGCTTAATCAATGTTAAATATAAATTTCAGAAATTAATTTTGCTTTTAATTAAGATTAAAATCAAAAAATAAAATAAATGATTTTATCGTACGATCACAAATTATAAAAGTTCATTACAAAAATAAAATTTCGTCGCTAATTTCGTCCCTAAACGATATTCGTCGCAGAGTTTGTCGCTAAAGAATTAATAAAAAATCATTGCTAAATTTGTTCATGAATAATGTTCATGGCAAAAATCAAAATTTTTCGTGACAAATTTGCGACGAATTTTGCCACGAGTAAGTTCGTCGCAAATTACAAAAAAAAAAATCGTGCCAAATTAGCGACGAATTTTGTGACGGAAAAATAAATCCGTCGCAATTTTTTGCGACGAATTTTGCGACGAAATTTGCGACGAATTTTGCGACGAAATTTGCGACGAATTTTGCGACGAATTTTGCGACGAATTTTGCGACGAATTATTTGCGACGAACTTTGCGACGAATTATTTGCGACGAATTTGCGACGAATTTTTTTTCCGTCGCAAATTTGCGACGGAAATTGAAATTTTCCGTCGCAAAAATTTGCGACGACCTAGTAGCGACGGAATTTTTTCCGTCGCAAAATTCGTCGCAAAAATTGATTTGCGACGGATTTTTGCAATTTTTTCGTCGCAAAATTTGTCGCAAAAAACATGTTTTTTTGTAGTGTATACTCATTATGACATCAACACTCTAAGCTTTTCATTATATCAAAAAAATCTTCAAATTTATACTAGTGTGATAAGAATACACTTTGTGACAATTCTGTACAAGATAGACATTAAAAATCTTATGTAGCGGCTTGTAGGCAAATGATAGTTACGTGAATTCTGAAAAATTCTACTAAAAACCTCAACTTTTGCCCGCTTTGATATCAGCACGTCAAAAATTTTCTCGTGTTACCAATACCCTAAAGTTTACGATATGGAAAATTGGGAAGAATTTGAAAAATGACTGTTATCTTCAACTTCCTCGATGCTCCTTTCAAGCTAGATAATTTGCCAACTGTTGATGCTGATGGGGGTATGCCCTCACTACTATGAATGTTTTTTATGAGGATTATGCTTTTGTTTGATGAAGGTCTCTTTCCACCGAAAAAGATCTTGCCGACCTGGTTAACCTTTTCATTTAGAAAATTCAAAATCAACATACCAATAATTGAAGTACCTAACTTTTCTAATGTTTTCTGTAGATTTCCACACTTTAAAGGTGAGCATAAGGATAAGAACAATTAATAATTTCCGTATTTTTTTATCATCAAGCATAAGCTGGTGTTGTCCGATGAACACCACAGACTTTGCAGCGATTGGGGCGTTCACTATGTTGCTGCTGTTGTCTAAGCCGCAATGAGATGGTTGCTGGACTTGAGTTTTCTTTTTTCTTTTGCCGGGCTTGAGTTGACTGTGCTAGATGAAGTGTAGCATATTGTCGCGACCTAAAAAAAATCGGGTTTCGATCTTAGGCTAATGGATTACTAGATCAATTAAATTAACTAACCTAGCTCGAGTTCTCCCAAACTCTACCAAATCGCAACTTAGGTCCAATTGTGAGCATGCAAATATTTTCAACGGGAGTCGCCACTAATCATTTATGGTAGGTTGATTAGAAACCTAAATAAAATAGCGGGAGTACTATTTTATTTCTACGAACTAGAAATCATAAATTCGGGGACTTGGTTACGCTAGATTCCCTAATGCCCTTTCGGTACCAATTTCGAGAAAAATACTCAATTTGACAATTTTGATAAATCCTGACTTAGAGTTCAAAGGTGCAGAAATTTCTTTTTGATTTTTACTTATTTAAATGAAAACTAATCTATATGTAATGACATGCAAAAATTGACATGCGATTAATGCAACCTAACATGCAAACTATATGTCATGCGACGACGTGACCTATTTCTAATGACAGGCATATTATTTTTTTTGTATTTTTTAATGAAATTCGGAATTAAAATGCCAATTATCTAAGCATGCAATTTTAAACTAAAGAAATTAACCTAATCTAAAGCAATCTTTTTGGTATTTTTTTAATCGAAATTCGAAATTAAAGTCAAGTAAAAAAATATAATCGTGAAATCTTTCGAATTAAGTTTCGATCTGAAGCCTGACAAATCGATCCTGAAATTCGAAATACCCGCTATGGAAATAATTTTATCTAAAGCCTGATAGATAGATTTATTTCCATGTGTGCGGTTGCGGATTAAGAAATTTTCCTAATCGATCACATCTTGAAAATATTTTGATATCTTAAATATCATGGATATATTCAAAGGATTTTGAAAATTCTAAATTCTATCCAAATTTGACAAGTAATAGATATCTAAGATTTCAAAAAAAAAAATCCTAATTGAGATAATGCTTATTATCTAAATATGCAGAATTAGATATCAATAAGCACAAATTAGGCAACAAAATATTCAAATTAAATCGGGATAAGATAATTATCTGATTTGTAGATTTCTTTCCTAATTTGAATTTGCAATGGATCGGGATTGCGGATCGGGATGGTGACCGACGGCGGATGGCCGACGGAGGTGCAGGGCCAGCTCGGCTAGGCGCCGGGCTCACGGACGATGGCAGCAACGACGATGTCGATTTGGGGCGTAACCGCTTGAGTTGTTGTGGACGTTGCTGTGGTCGGCGAGGCTTGCGGCTCGGCAAGGCTCACGGCGGTATCTTGGAATTGGACTCCCTAGCTTTAGTGGTCAGCAAAGCAAAGGAGTAGTGGAACGTAGATAACCTGCAAGAAAGAAAAACAATCTTTTTCTTCTGTCTTTTATTGCTCCTTTATACTCCTCCCCCTCTTCGTAGCTTGCATGGACTAATGGCCGGACTACACGCCAAAGGAACTTCGAGGACGCTTGTGGAATTTTGGGCACGTTGCAACAAAACAAGCACACCAGGAGGAATGTAGGGATTGGACTGGAAACTCGTTGGCTTGACTAGTGCAGGGCTGGACTAGAGACTTGACGACAAAGAAGAGTCCAGCTACAGCGGCACGAGAACATCAAGGGCAGCAGCTCAGCTACTCCGTAGATGGCATCAAAGGACCCTAGTCTCGGGGCAGCAGATCGTGTGGAGCTTCGCGGCTTCGTCGTCGATAAGAAGGCGCTGAGTTGGGTCACTGTTTTATGGCAGCAGCAGCGGCAGGGATCGTCGTAGCTTGGCCATGAAGTGGCGCTTTCTCACTCTTGCTCTTTAGTCTCGCTATTTCCTCACGTATATCTCGCGCTCTCTCTGAAAATTATAAGAGCCCCCCTTTGATTATGAAGCATAAACATGTATTTATATTGCAAACCTAGGTCAACTAGCCGGGCATTCTAGTCCTAATGGGCTTAGGTTTAGGCTTTACCCTTTAATTTAATTTAATTCTAAGTGGGCTGAATTAATTCGGGCTTTTCTTTAATTAAGCTTGATGGGCTAATTTAAGCTCAAATTAAGACAACCAAGCCCTTTTTGACGCGTGATTTTCGGCCCTTGCCTTCTGAATGAGCCGAGTTTCGTTCAGTGCCCGAGCTCGATTTACGCAATAGATTTTCAACTTTCTCGCCACCGCCGATCCGATGTGAAATGCAACTAATCTATATGAACTTAAACTATATGCTATGTAATTTTAATTTTAATTTTTTTTAGGGGTTAAAAATTTAATCCCTAATTTTCTATGCAATTAACACTAAATGATGCACCAAAATTTAGGTGTCAACACATATAAGTGGATGGCTTTTCTGATTCGCCGCCCAATGGAAACGTTTTCTTCTAAAAGATTCTTTTGCGTCAGCAAGGTGACGTCTTGGCGTGGAAAATTGTGGCCTTATCTTGCACATTTTGTCGTGGCCCTTTGAAAAAAAGGAAAAGTAATGTAAAAAGAGAAAAGGTGGAACAACTTTAAAGATCGCCTTTTGGAAAAAGGAGAGGTTAAAAAATAGGAAAAGGACTGAAGATGGAAAATTGTGGCTTTATAGTACATTTTTCCCGGCCGCCTTTTGGAAATAGGAAAAGTAAGGAAAATAGGAAGAGGATAGAAGATTGACACGTGAAATCGAACGGCAATGAAAATCAAGTCCATTTGAACAGTTGATCAAAGACCCTCGATAGGATCCGTGTGATAATGATCCAAATGCGGGACCCACGTCATGCGTATGTGTTAGTCCTCGATAATCAAAATAAGCTCAAAATAGAATTAGATTTCTTAATCTATCTCGATGCTAAAATGGTTTAAGTTGCTTGAAATTACTATTCCTTTTTCCTTTGGGGTGGTAAAAGGGTAATAATATCTATTGCTTGAAATTTCTTGGAGTCTCCAAATTTCCGGCGACCTCCGCTGGTCCCGGCTATGGCCGGTGGAGGAAGAGAAGAAAAAAAAAGAAAAGGAAAAGGAAAAGAAAAAAAACAGAAAAGGAAAAACAAAAAGAAAATAATAAAAAAATTAAAAAGTTACTGTTTCGGTGTCGGAACAGTAACTTTCTCGCCGGCCGGCAGGTATTTTGGCCAGCCGGGGACTCAGATCTTTATTTGAGACTTTTTGGGCATTTCGGGTCCTTATTTGAGACTGATTGGGCACTTCAGACCCTTATTTGACACAATGTTCACTTTGGACACTTTTTTGAGAATTTGACCCCACTTAAGGTCCTTAATTGAAATTTTCCCAAACTTTTATGATTGCCTTTCAGAAAAAGGATAGGTAAAAAAATAGGAAAAGGAGGGAAGATGGAAAATTGTGGCTTTATGTTAGATTTTTCCTGGCCGCCTTTTGAAAAGAGGAAAAGTAAGGAGAAAAGGAAAATGATAGAAGATTGACACGTGACATCCGACGGATATGGAAATCAAGTCCATTTGAATTGTTGATCGAAGACCCTTGACGGGATCCCCATGGTAATAATTTAAATGCGGGACCCACGTCATGTAAATACATCAGTCCCCTGTAATCAAAATAGGCTCAATATAGAATTAGATTTCTTAATCTATCTTGACACTAAATTGGTTTAAGTTGCTTGAAATTGTTATGCCTTTTTCGTCTACATATTGTATTCTGGGTTATCATAAATTAATGCATAGAAAGTTAATTAGTACAGCCGTGTAATTTTATCAAGAGACGTAATATATGACCATTGGTTCAATTCATGTATGTCTAAATAGCCTTTATTCGAATAGTCATGCAATATAATAGGACGAAAATTTCCCCATGCAACGCGTCGCTACTCACGAGTCTTTACAAGAAATGGTGGAATTATCCTAGCATCAAGAGGGAAGGAGAGTCCATGGTGCTCTCCACCTTTTCTATTTCTCGTTTACATTGCAATAACAAGTGGGATTAGAACTAGGAGTAGGAGTTGGAGTTCCACAATGACGCCTTCATGGGCTATGGCCCCACCTTCGCCCCCTCCAATGACTTCTCCACCGGCTCTCCCCATCCCTCCGTCACAGAGGGCGACGACTTGTTTTTTTTCCTTTCCTATTTAAGCTTCATTTATTTTACAAAAAATAAATGATTTGAAAACTATTTTCTTAAAAATGATCGCTTGTATTGTTTGAAATAATTAGTCAACGAAAAATTTTTTTAGTACTGACAACAGTCTATGGTAAAACATTTTCGTGGACGATAAAAATATTTTTCGTTCATTCATTTTTTTAATCGATATAAGTAATCACTTTCAGGACATATTTTTCAAATCATTCGTTTTTCGCAAAATAATCAGAGCCTTATTTTCTTCCTTTTTCTCCGGTCATATTGTTGGGTTTGGTGCAAAAGCAATTTGATCTTTTGTTTTTTGTTTTCCTTTTTTACTTTGAAGAGTTTGCTTTTTGTTTCTTGTGATTAGTGCCTCGTAATAGTGGTATTGGAGAAAACATCGGATCCTTCACACGTAATGTGATTGGTACCAATCACATTTATCAATCACACATCGAGAAGGTAGCTAGAATCATATAAAATATGAGATTGACGATTGCCCGAAAATGAAATTTACTCATTCGACCTAAAGTATATCGGTTCTACTTGTTTTTGCCCTCTATCGTTCACCTCTACGAAATTAATAAGGGTGAGTCTATAATCTTTTCCAAGCGCAGTCTATAATCTTAAAAATGATTGCTTGTACTGTTTGAAATAATTAGTCAACGAAAAAAATTTTTAGTACTGACAACAGTCTATGGTAAAATATTTTTATGGATGATGAAAATATTTTTCATTCATTTATTTTTTTAATCAATATAAGCAATTACTTTCAGGAAATATTTTTCAAATCATTCATTTTTTGCAAAATAAACAAAACCTTATTTTCTTCCTTTTTTTCCGGTCATATTGTTGGGTTTGGTGCAAAGGCAATTTGATCTTTTGTTTTTTGTTTTCCTTTTTTACTTTGAAGAGTTTGCTTTTTGTTTCTTGTGATTAGTGCCTCGTAATAGTGATATTGGAGAAAACATCGGATCCTTCACGCGTAATGTGATTGGTATCACATTTATCAATCACACATCGAGAAGGTAGCTGGAATCACATGAAATATGAGATTGACGATTGCCCGAAAATGAAATTTACTCATTTGACCTAAAGTATATCCGTTCTACTTGTTTTTGCCCTCTATCGTTCACCTCTACGAAATTAATAAGGGTGAGTCTATAATCTTTTCCAAGCGCAGTCTATAATCTTAAAAATGATTGCTTGTATTGTTTGAAATAATTAGTCAACGAAAAAAAATTTTAGTACTGACAACAGTCTATGGTAAAACATTTTCATGGATAATGAAAATATTTTTCGTTCATTCATTTTTTTAATCGATATAAGCAATTACTTTCAAAAAATATTTTCTAAATCATTCATTTTTCGCAAAATAAATAGAGCCTTGTTTTCTTCCTTTTTTCCGGTCATATTGTTGGGTTTGGTGCAAAGGCAATTTGATCTTTTGTTTTCTGTTTTCCTTTTTTACTTTGAAGAGTTTGCTTTTTGTTTCTTGTGATTAGTGCCTCGTAATAGTGATATTGGAGAAAACATCGGATCCTTCACGCGTAATGTGATTGGTACCAATCACATTTATCAATCACACATCGAGAAGATAGCTGGAATCACATAAAATATGAGATTGACGATTGCCCGAAAATGAAATTTACTCATTAGACCAAAAGTATATCCCTTCTACTTGTTTTTTCCCTCTATCGTTCACCTCTACGAAATTAATAAGGGTGAGTCTATAATCTTTTCCAGGCACAGTCTATAATCTTAAAAATGATCGCATCTATTGTTTGAAATAATTAGTCAACGAAAAAAAATTTTAGTACTGACAACAGTCTATGGTAAAATATTTTCATGGACGATGAAAATATTTTCCGTTCATTCATTTTTTTAATCGATATAAGCAGTCACTTCCGGGAAATATTTCCAAATCATTTGTTTTTTGAAAAATAAATAGAGCCTTATTTTCTTCCTTTTTTCCGGTCATATTGTTGGGTTTGGTGCAAAGGCAATTTGATCTTTTGTTTTTTGTTTTCCTTTTCTACTTTGAAGAGTTTGCTTTTTGTTTCTTGTGATTAGTGCCTCGTAATAGCGGTATTGGAGAAAACATCGGATCCTTCACACGTAATGTGATTGGTACCAATCACATTTATCAATCACACATCGAGAAGGTAGCTGGAATCACATAAAATATGAGATTGACGATTGCCCGAAAATGAAATTTACTCATTTGACCTAAAGTGTAGCCGTTCTACTTATTTTTTCCCTCTATCATTCACCTCTACGAAATTAATAAGGGTGAGTCTATAATCTATTCCAGGCATAGTCCCTCCAAAGATTTTCACTATTGGATCAAAGAAAAGAGAATCACATCCGTCCATATTAAAATTTGTCGAATGACTGAGAATTATTGAAAGATATAGATATGCTACATTTTAATCCAACGATACCTAGTGGGGACTATGGCCGATACCTACTAATAACCATGACAGGGAGTGTATAGTGCAAAAAGGTTGGCCATTGGATGCTTCAAGAATGAGATAACTTCTCAGATTACTGGTGGTTTGGACACAATCATACATTTAGCTACCTTGTCCATGATGTGCCCAATGCCTTTCCTATCAATAGACGTTATTGACATACAACCAGGGCTCACATACGGCCTCTATATGGTTAATGATGGACTTGTGAGCAGGATTTCGGGTCAATACTCTCTAATTTGGGTTATTTTAAAGAGTTTTGATAAGGTCGACAAGGAGTGGGGCTCATTAGAGAATGTTTATATGATCTAGAAAGCTATTCTTAGATAGTTTATTTTGGAGAAAAGTGTCAGAAAAGTCTTAAACATTTTGTATTTGTACCAATTGAGTCCTAAACCTTTTATTTTTGTGTCAATTCAGTCCTTTCGGCTAATTTTGATTGGATTTTGCTAACGTAGATGCCAGCTGGCCTACGTGGCACGACCGTCACTGATGTGGATAATTTTTAATAATATTTTAATATTTTTTGAATTTTTTTTTTATTTTTCTGATTTTTTTCTTTTTCTTTCTTCTTTTTTTTCCTCTTTTCCCCTCCTTACTCCGGTCGATCGCCACCTTGCTGGCCACTAGTGAGGCTCGCCTTCACCAAATGGTTGCCAGGGCGACCTCGCACTAGGTTGGTGAGGGTCGAGCCTCGCCGAATCTAGCGAGGTCAAGCCTCGCCCAGCCATGGTGAGGCTCGCCTTCACCTTCGCCGTCGCTAGTGAGGGCAAGCCTCGCCCATGGCCAGGGGGTTCAACCCTCGCTAGCCCAGTGCGAGGCCGCCCTCGCCAGTGACTGGGCAAGGCCCGATCCGGCGAGGTCAGGCCTCGCCCAGCCATGGTGAGGCTCACCTTCGCCCATGGCCAGTGAGGTTCAACCCTCGCCAGCCCAGTGCAAGGCCACCCTCGCCAGCAATTGGGTGAGGCCCGACCAAGCTAGACCCCGCGAGGTCGAGCCATGGCTGGTGAGCCTTGCTGGTGGCCGGCCTCTAGCCTCTAACTGGTCGTTGGATTGGTGACTGGCTGGAGTAAGGAGGGAGAAGAGGAAAAAAGAAAAAGAAAAATGAAAAAGAATTAGAAAAATAAAAAAAATTCAAAATATTAAAAATTATTAAAAATTACTCACGTCAGCGTTGGTCGTGCCACGTAGGTTGGCCAGCATCTACGTCAGCAAAATTCGATCCAAATTAGCTGGAATAACTAAATTGGCATAAAGACAAAAGGTTTAAGACTCAATTGGCACCAACAAAAGATTTATGACTCAATTGGAATTAATGCAAAATGTTTAAGACTTTTCTGACATTTTTCTTATTTATTTCGTGACATTCTAAGTTTCATGAGGATGTGAAATAACTTGTAAAACAATGTATAAATAAAAAGATCAAATTCCTCTTGATTTAGGATGTTATTGTAGCCGGTAAAGTTACCGCGGGACCAAAATATTCCCATATCTTAGAGAGATTTACACCAATTACCAATTCGCAATATATCAATTGCTTCTTGGGGAATGTAATTTATATACAACTTTATTGTTCGCATTTATGAAACAAAATTCTTTTGTTTGGTTTTCTCTAAGGAGCGCTGGTTTATGATCTTCCGTTTGTAGTTCAGTGTAAAAAAAAAAACTATTTGTTTCAATGATTGAATATTGGTCAATTTGTCCTGTGGAGGGCTGCGGGAGAACGAGATGTTTGAACCGAAGGAAGCTTCTGTAGCGCATGTGGATATTCTGACAGATAATGAATCTATTGATGGATTCATTGCTGAGCCAAGCCAAGCCCATGGACCTTAAGAAATCTCATTGAGGAATGCCGAGCAGTACTTGCCCAATTAAAAATTGTCTCTCTAGCCCATTGCCCAATAAAAGCCAATTAAGTTGCGGACTGGATTGCCAAAACCCACCAAAAAGAGATCCTCCCCTCTAATTGGATGTCCAAGCCACCCCAACCTCTTTGGGATTTAATTTGTATTAACTCTTGTCAACAATGTTTGTTTAACTTTACCCTTGAATGAATGAAATGGTAACAGTTTCGAAAAAAAAAGTATATCCATCAATAGCAGCATATTAAGGCTTCTTAAGAGTGATAGATATGTTGCATTTAATGTCCTTGACAACTTGTGGCTGGTAACAAGTCTGCATGCATATAGTTCCGTTGGATAGTAAATGGATCATTTTTATTTGTAAGTGTTGATTTTCATTTGTGCCAATTTAGCAATTACAAATCGTAATAAAAGAAGAAGGATTTGGTTTTTCTGTTACTTTGAATTTTTCTGTGAGTGTTTAATTTTGTTGCTTTTGCTCTTTGAAAGTATTATCTGATCTTTCTGCTTCAAGATTGCATTGTATTCCTCTGTGATAGCAGTGCAAAAATTCCCCCAAAATCATTCATGTCTCATCACAATTTTCAGGAATTTGATAGAACTCTTTGTAGAGTTGACAGTTGTCGCATCCCCCTCTTCTTCGGCATCCAACAGAAAAGAATTTCATACAAAAAGAACCAAAAGAAATGAACTTCAACAGAGAATGTGGTAATAAAAAAAGAACAAGAACATTTTGAGCTTACCACCGCCAGAGGAGCTTTTCAAATGGCGGGGTTGGAAAAGAAACACAAGTTGGTTTCTTTTGGACAATGTAAGATTACTAGATGGGTGATGCTTAACTGATCGTCTCAATGGACGAGGAATTCATAAGCACAGATGCTGATATTGGCGGGGGCTTCTAGAGGAATTGGAGCCACCAATAGGGCTCCTAGAGGCAACGGCGACGTGCTGGAGGCAGAATGAGTTTGGGAGCGAAAGAGAGAGAGAGTGACTTTTGAAAAAAAAAAAAAAGAAGAACAGGAAGAAAGAGAGTGTGCGTCTTCATCTAGAGGAGGACCCAAATTTTGAAATAAAGAGAGAGAAAAGGTGAGACCTAGCAGCTGACGTGGGACCCAGCAGCTAACAAGGTAAAGCGGGACTACCTAATAGTTTCTCCTCTCGTCTTAAACTTTACTTGGTGACTAGATTCTCAGGATGGCCATTGATGATGACTCTTATAATGACGTTCCCTGTTAGCCTAAGTCGGTCGGAGATGGTCAATAAAGTTACACCATACTTTCCATATTCATCATCCAGGGTTTCAATGAATTTGTTGATGTCAGCTTTTTCTATGGTGATAAGCAACTCGGAATCCATACTTTCTTTTAAATGTATTTAGATTGCAGTTGGCTCAGATCGGTACGAACCCCTACTTAGATAAATGAATTTAAATAAGATATACTACATATAAAGAAAGAATTTTTATATATGCAGTCCCTTAAAGTTCAAGGTAGAGAATATGTGAAACTTTTTCCTTGATTATTACAGTTGACACCTGAATATTTGCCAATAAATCAAATATTCATATTTGTAATAAAAAAACAATTAAAAAATAAAAAATGAAAAGGCTTCAGCCCATTGGACCAAAAGGGAAGCCCATTAAAATCGGGTCAGGCCCACTAATCCGGTTCAGCTCAATCCAATTTGCAAGCAATCACTTCAGCCCATGAAAAGACAGAGAAGTTGCAATTAAATCTAAATACGACTTTGATTCCTTCGACTGTTAGGAACATCAACAAACGGAACGAACTCGATGATTATATAATCCATCAACCAAGAGCCGTACCTACTTATTTGTTTCGTATCCAATTAAATCTAAATACGACTTTGATTCCTTCTTGATTTGCTTTTTTTATCTCTGTTTCGTTTTAATTTCTCCCACTCTCTCACTATCTTCCGAATTCCATTGCCATTGGCTGCGCTGCGGAGGGGGAATCAAGTTTGCAAGAAACGTGTCCGATGAAATGACAAAGCTGGACTCTATTTTGAGGAGTACCCGTTCAAGATGGAGATAATCTATGACTCGGTGATGGTGACCTCAAACTTCAGACCGGTGACCAAGCGAGGGTGAGTCTCTCCAAAATGGAAGCTCAGAGAAGTTTGCTGACCGTGTTGCTCTTCATGCTGATGATATGCAAACTCATTCAACACGTGAAAGAACTGCTCGCTCGCTGACTCTCGCTGGCGCCCGCCTCCACTACCACGCTGCAGCACCACCAGTCAAGCTTATGGACACCACATTCTATCCTGCCTTTTGCTGATTCAAATATCCATAGCTTTTGTTACTCTTAAGGAGAAATTTAGGCGTAGGCTTGGATAAGATGTGTAGGGTGTTTCTCGTTTGGAATGTTTTGCTCTTCTCTTGGTTACGTGGGTCTCATCTTTAGAACGTTATGATGCTGTTCATTGTTGCCTGTTGTTAAGTTAGTTGTGGGGATGAGTAGTCCATCATGCATGGACTTCTTTCCCATTATTTTCATTTGCAGCCGTACAGGGTCTCGTAGATTGATCTTTGATAAGCGATTTTCTTAGGCTTTTCTTGTTGCATGATACGATTTGCACTATTGCGCTGTTGGTTCCCTCTCCTATTTTTTTTTTAATTTTATTTATGAAAAAAGGAGTGTTTTAATCAAAATGGGAGTAGAAATAGGACTGCCCTTATTTAATGAATTCGAATAAAAAGAAAGTAAAAGTAAAGGATCGGACGGATTTCCTATTAAGTTTTTGGATTAAAACTATTAAAAATTTTAAATTGGTACCCCGTGATATATTTACCCAAGCTAATTTTTGTTTTACAAGAATTCTCAAACTAGTACCCCTGATTCAAATGTACTCTCCATTTGCATTCCATCAAGTATCCTGTTTAACATACATATGCATCTATACGCATGGATTTTCCACATCAATTTTGTCATTTTCCATGTCAAATCCGTTTCGCAGTCGTCTATCACGTGTGCTGGCACCAATGAATTGCGAGGAGCCATTAGGTTGTGGCCCTTGCCTGCATTTGGCGAGGGCCACTAGGCAAGGGCCACGACCCTCGCCCGTGGCCAGTAGGGGCTTCGTGACCCTCATCAGACTTAATAGGAAAATATGAAAAGAAAAAAGAAAAGAAAAAAATTCATAAAATTTTGAAAAAATTACAAAAATTGTCTATTTTAGCGATGGCCAAAATTGATAAGAAGTACTACATTAGCAAATTATCAAAAGGTTTACGATCAATTTGGTCAAATTAAATAGTTTATGACTTAATTGACATTTGTACAGTAAGTGTATGATTTTTTTAGTAATTATCCCTGATCCATCTAGGATGCTTATCCGGCCTGATCTTTGTAGTTATGAACAAATTGATGCCATCTTTGGAGTCATTAACTTACTTTATTATATTATTATTAGACGGAAGCAACTGGAAAAAGACTAAAAAATTGGGGAGGTGACTAATTTAAGTACTCTGTTCATATTACATCCATTATTAGCCACTGCCTGGCTTGCGCCTACCAGAAGCAAATTCATTTAATCAGATGAAGTCCGTGTTCTCCTGCATCCAGAGAAACATTTCATCTGTATTTTAGTCCCTTATAAAGTTCAAGGTGGAGAGGATGGGAACTTTTTTATTTTTACCTGCTTAATAGAAAGAGATTCTAGCAACACAATTGACTGAGGTTATGAGAAAAGATAAAGTACTGTGATTAAGTAGTGTTTGCACGTCAACATCGATGATTCACTTAGGTACATGCTAATCAGTATTAAGGACACTAATGACCTACAAAATCTCTTTTTTACAATTAGTACATGATTAATTAAAGATATCAAATAGGAACAAAGTAAAAGTGAATCGTTGGATGGATTTCCTACCAACTTGACATGTGATGTCCTTGTTCCGGCTTCATTAGGACCATGCATATAACCCATTCAATCATGAGCTTGGGACTTTTTTGTTAGTATTAAAAAAATATCAAGCTTTGAATATATATATATATATATATATATATATATATATATATATATATATATATATGATTTTTTTTGAAGATTTAAAATTGTTCATTAATTAGAAGTTAAAGTGTGAGTACCGTAAAATTTACCAAAAGAAATCAACAATTAAAAGTAACCGCCATTCCCTAATAGTTACTGATAACAGGTAAATAAAACCTATTCTTATACGTAACGTCGACCAAAGATGATTGGTAAACATTGAAGTTCTGTATTCAATCTCATGTTTTGTTTTTCCTTTTGGCCAGAGAATGGCCACTTTCCTTCATTGATCAATCTCATGTTGATCATTGGTTCACCTTTTGTGTTATCTCCTCCCCTTGGTATATTCAAATTATAGGAGGCACAAGGAGTCCACTAGCGTGCAACTCGGTGCCTTGAAGGCTCCAAGTGGTTTTTGGGCCTGAATTTCAAAAACATTTTACCATGCTAAGAAGCAATTTAAAACTTAAAACTAACTCTAACATTGATAGTAAGGAAGTAATTTCGTGCGAATCTTCTGAATTTTGTCATCCGAGTTGACTTTTATGGACTCTATTGTGCTGCATGCAAGCTATATGAAGTATAGACAAGCGAGATTTTCTTGGATCTTGAGAGACATGCTCCTAACAAAAATACTCACATCGCAAGATTCAAAATAAGTGAAAAGCAAAATGTAAAAGTCTTTCCAAACACACCCTAAATTTTCATCATTAAAAGTAGTAGGTCCCCCATGATTTGCATCTAACCATACTATTCATATTTATTTTAATCAATGTATTAGGTTCACCGAACAATTTCTAAGGGGTGACACCAACACCTAAATATGTAACTTCCAAATGGTGTTGTAAATATAAGGGTTAATACCACGAAAAATTCTAAACTGATACATTTGTGACAAATTTACCAAAAACTAATTTTTTTACCATGAGAAATTCCAAACTGGTACACATGTGATAATTTTACCTTATGTTAGTTTTTGTTAAATTTTACCGTCAAATTTCTGAATTGGATGACATGTGACAGTTGACGGGTGTACCGGTTTAGAGTTTTACCCTCCGTTTGTCACAGATATATCATTTTGTGATTTTTCGTGATATTAATCCAATTTAACGGAGGGTAAATTTGTCATAAATGTACCAGTTTGGGGTTTTTGATAGTCAAAAAATTAGTTTAGGGTAAATTTGTCACAAGTTTACCAGTTCGGCACAAGTGTACCAGTTTAGGATTTTTTTATGGTAAAAAAATTAGTTTGGCGTAAATTTATCACATGTGTACTAGTTTGGAGTTTTTTTATGGTATTAACCCTAAATATAATTGTAGAGAGGGGGCATTAAAGCATTTAAGAAAAGTTTGAGACAGGTTTCTACGGGCATGGCTGATATCATATCTATTAGCAGTATCATACTTTTCTCTTTTTAGTGAGACCCCGCATCCTATTTTCCCTCTTTCTTACATTCTGTACTAGATTACGAACTTTTTATTTTTGGTCCAAAGGAAAATTTTCATTTCACATTGAAGAGAGGTACTAACTTCAAGAGTACGGACTTTGATTGAGCGAAGCCTCTGCATCAAGTTTAGCTCGTTGCCTAGGTCCGTTCATGAATATAAATGTCTTACGAATTAGGTGGGACTAGCTCGAGACTAGTTGGGACTGGTCCTGGCATCTCCTTTTTTTTGGTGAGACCCCCACATCCTATTTTGTCTCTTTCATGCATTGAACGTTAGAGCAGGTGATGGACTTCGATTGAGAGAGGCCTCTGCATCAAGTTTAGCTCCTTGCCTAGGTCTTCTCATGAGTGAAAATATATAACAAATGTGGTGGACCTAGCTCGAAACTCGTCGGATCTGATCCCTGCATCTTCTTTTTTTCCCAATAATACTAGGTCTTTCATGAATAAAATATCCTCGTACTATGGGTGCCCTCTATCGCAATGTTGTAGACAAATTTTTCCCAATTCTACTAGATGTGTACAAACAGACATTCATAGGATGCGAGTTAATCATACTTTGTCCCCGTTTAATGCTACTTCTAATAGAATGGGTGAAGCAAGGAATTGTTTCCTTAAGTTGAAAGAAATGGAAAATAGAATAAGAAAAGAAAACCTTTTTTAACCTTGCCTAATTTGTATTTTCTTTCATTATTGCTTACTATACATATACTTGATGATATCGTATAAGCCACACGAGTTGCCACATCATTTAGTAAAAATTTCATAGTAAACTCTTAGTATGTGTAACATTGCTCATTTTCTTTAAATTTGCTATAAGATTGTGAGGAGGCGAGATCAGCGTAACCATTTACTCTAGCTGTTGGGAACCCCATACCCGTTATAGAATATTCGATTTGACTTAGTTTTTCGGTCAACTAGTAGGTGTATGAGCCTGACGGCATGACTTGAACTTGTAGCCTCATTAAAGATAATGTTATCCTATTACCATTGGGCTACCACACTCGATGCATTTTTTAAGCCTTTTTTATATAAATAAAATTTGCTCGAGTTTGGACCCAATGACTTCATCCTCATTTTATTCTTTGTAGTGGTAAAATGGTAATAATATCATTTCATGATGTCCACAAATGTCTGATGCACAGTCCTAACGGAAGGAATATCTGAAACAATCAAAGTTGCTCATCAAAGTGGAGATTTTTGGAAGTGGATTCGGAAAATATTTACTTATCACTTTGTTGATTAAAAGAAAAAAAGTGCAGGCCTTAGCATTGGGTTTTACACTGGCCCAACTTGGCTCATTTGGAAAATATTTCCCATGTAGCTCTTAGGAGTGAATGATTCCCCACTGGGGTGGGTCGGCTCCTATCCTAAAATTTGAAACTGAACCGAATAGGGTTGGTTCTCAGTTTGTGGAATCGGGAACCGACTTGTTCACCTAGATTGACAAGTCCAATTATGAGGTTAACTCGGGACTAGTGTTTTCTTTTTTGTTTCCTTTATTCAAGAGAACTATTTTGATAGAGAATAAAAAAGGAACTGGGAATTAATTAGCTAAAAGAGATCATGGTCTCTTTAATATAATATAAAGGTTCTCTTCAATTTATTTATTTTTTCACAAAATTAGAGAACTCGTCCAGTTCTGTTTTCCACGAAATTAGAGTTCTCTTCAAGTTATAACACGGAGGTTCTCTTCAACCTTGGAATTAATTAGCTAAAAGAGATTCTGGTCTCTTGAATTTAACATGGAGGTTCTCTTCAATTTATTCTGCCTCTCTACTGAATAAGGGAAAAAAACATAACTGGGTTGGTTTGTTCGGTCTGGTTTGCTATTGCCAGTTCCAAGTTTGTGGAATTGGAAACTGACCAATGAAAACCATCCAGAATTGGCAAGTTCGGTCCGATTCTCGATTTGATCCGGGACCGATCTTCACCCCTAATAGCTCCTACGTGAGAGTGACAATATCTATTAAGCCGTCCGGAGGCTGTGTTCTATGTCTCTATTGCCCTGCTACTCACCGACTCTTTCATTGTCCATTTCTCACGGCACTCTCCTCCAATTGTCATCTATTCTTTTTATCTCTAATGTTTTAGACACGTGATTCTTCTCTTAAATCGGGTAATCATAAGATGCTAAACCATAAATTATCCTCACGAGGAAGGTGCGAATTATTAGATTAATATGTTCTTGGGCAAATGGAATTACATAGTATGTTTCGTGTTGTGTATAATCAATGTATTGGAAGCTGAAATATTTTCTTATTAAGAATCGTTGGCAAATATCTCAGAGATACTCGTTAACAAGTCTCTTACAAATATGTGAATGTTCATTTTGATGTACCTAGCAAGTATCACCTATAGGGGGTGAATAGGTTATTTGAGTGAATTTGCAGAATTTAAAGCGGAAATGACTTTATAATCGATAAGTCTGAACAATAATCAAATTCTGAATGTGCTAGTGTGTCGTGCAAACAATATAAAGAGAGATTAGGGATAGAGAGAACTGCACACAAGAAGTTATAGTGATTTGGCTTAGATTAAGCCTACGTCTACTCTTTCACGCTAACAACCTACTAGCTGGATTTCATTATGTGATTAAAGGGATTACAAGATCTGAGTGATATCACTCGGTGAATGATAGAACTTTCTATCTCACACAATCACTTTTACAGAGTATCTCTCAAAATCTTAGTATTTGGCTCAGGAAAAATAAGTAGTAGAATCGAAATAAACTCAGACTTTGGACTTGTTGATTCTCGATTTTGTTCTACTTTTCTGCTCCTCACTGATCTCCTTTTATACTCCTCCACTTCCAAACTAGCCGTTGGACAGCCTTCAGAGGATAATCTTCCAATCTTCACCTTGGACAGATTTGTATAAAACGGATTGAGTAGCCATTAGTTGACAAAATCAGAATCCCACTGAATCTGATCGCCTATACAACCAGTAAGTTGAGTTTTATCCGTTGTGATATATACTTGTCATAATGTTTGATTGTCAATCAATTAGGCTGAGATTGAGTCAATCAAAACTTTCCTTTTGTGAAATCCAAGCCAGATCACCAGCTGTTATGTTTCATTTTGAAAAATTCTGAGTCTGATGAATTTCTGATTCTTGCTTTTTGTTCAAAGTCAGCGTAAGACTTCAGTAACGAATAAGTCCTTCAAAATTAGAGTCTAAAGATCTTTGACACCTTAATATAAAGTCTGAGTATATATATCAGTAGAGTCTGAACTTCTCGTTCTGAAACTTGTAAAGTCTGAAGTTTTCCTTATGAACCTCGTAGAGTCTGAGCGTCCAGAAAGTTAAGTTCTCTTAAAGTATTAAAGTTACTACTTTCAGAATATATTTATCTGGATCAAAATACTTTAGAGTATATATCAGATTTACAATATTAATGTGGATAGTTTTGTCAACTTCAAAATCAGGAATTTCCTCAACACATTTGTCAAAGACGTCAAGCGCGGTTAAAAGATTCTTTATACCTAACGTCAAACTTATATAATATATGTTTGTTCGTCTTTTGGCTCTTTAGGAGCAGACTTTGCTTAATTTTTGAAAAATGGAGATGATATCACTATCATATGGACAGTGAAGACAACGAATTAACTCCTGGACCAAAAGAGAGAGAAGAGAAAAAGGAGATGGATTGCCTCTAGGTAATAAAGAAGGTATCAAGAAAATATGATTGCTTCTTCCATCGTAAGAAATCTTCGTTTAGACTCTAGGCTTGTCCCTAATAGCCCAAGGTGCCTTTGAAGATCTTGTTGCGCTACGCGGTTAACTATATATCTGAGCAATTACACTAACAAAAACATGTAATTTGCGATGGAAATTTGCGACGGAAATTTTTCGTCGGAAATTTGCGACGAAATTTGCGACGGATTATATTTTCCGTCGCAAATTAGCGACGGTTTGCGACGGATGAAAAATCTGTCAGAAATTTGCGACGGAATTTTTATCCGTCGCAAATTTGCGATGGAAATAAAAAACCGTCGCTAATTCCGTCGCAAATTTGCGACGGAAAAAAGTTCGTCACAAATTTCTGATGGAAAAAAAAACCGTCGCAAATTTCCGACGGAAAAAAAACCGTCGCTAAATCCGTCGCAAATTTGCGACGAAAATGAATGTCCGTCGCAAATTTATAATTTATCAGCTCGTGATAGTCCAACTCTATCTCTCTCTCTCGCTCTCTCTCGCTTTTCTCCCTCTTTCATATGTCTGAAATCAGCAAAATTCGCGCACGCACATATTAATCTCGGTGAAGCTTTTGTACCGGTAAGTATCATAGCTAGCTTCGTGACTATTCATTATTGGATTGTAATTTCTTTTTTTTATATATGTTTATGTTTGTTTTTTTTTCGTATCTGCATCACCGGTTTAACGACCGGCGACCGGCGACACCTCACCGGCCTTAGGATTAGGCCGAACGGCCACGCCGTTTTGCGACGGAAATAGTTTTCGTCGCAAATTTGCAACGAATAAATAAAAATTCCGTTGCAAATTTGCGACGGAATCAAGGATCCGTTGCAAATTTGCAACGGAAAATGAATTCCGTCGCAAAATTTGCGATGGAAGCCCAATTTCCGTCGCAAATTTGCGACGGAAAACGAATTCCGTCGCAAATCTGCGACGGATGAATTCCATTTCCATCGCACATTAAAAATTATTAAAAAATGATTCTTAAGTGATTATTCTTTTTGGGTATGTGTCTAATTGAAGGTCTCGCAATCCAAGCGGACGTTGCAATTCTCATCAAATTGACCACTTTCTCCTACCAATATTTCAGTCAAATATTTGGGTAAGTCTTCTTTACATGATAATATTTTCTATTTTTGCAATTTCATATTAATTGTTGCGTGAATAACAAAAATTATAATTTCCAAAAATTTATGATTTTAATTAAGAGCAATAGATATGATATTTTAAATATTTTACCAGAATTTTTTATTTTAATACAGACACAATGCAAAGAGAAAGGGCTTGGATGTATAATAAAAACTTACCTGGACGTCAATAATTGACAGATGAGTTTCGTACTGGGTTGGAACTATTTTTAGACTTTGCTAATAGTAAATATGAGTTCATGGATGGAAATAAGTTAAGGTGTCCGTGTAAAAAGTGCGGTAATGGTAAATTTCTTGTGTGTGATCAAGTTAGAGAACACCTTACTAGATTTGGGTTTACTCCGAACTATTATAATTGGACTTCTCATGGTGAACTATTTATATCTAATGAAGGATATGGAAGAAGTGACCACTTTTCAGTTAGGGAAGAATGTGACTATTATGAGCAATTGAACCCATACGAGAGGATGGTGATTGATGTAGCTAGTTATAATTTTGTCACAGAATCAAATCATGCAAGTACTAGTTTTACTCCTACACGTAAACAAGTGGGTACTAGTCATGCTTCACAATTGGAAGATATAGGGGTAACGGGTTTTGATGAGAATGTCTATAATGAAACTTTTCAATCTAATCAGTTTTGGGATGTGTTGAAAGCAGCAGATGAACCTTTATAGGCAGGTTGTAAGGACCGCACTAAGTTATCGGTGACAGCCCGACTATTAAATATCAAGGCAGAGCATAATGTGTCTGCGGATTGCTTCAACTCTTTTGTTGAAGTAATGCGGGAATCATTGCCTCGTGATAACATCATGCCAAGTGATTTTTATGATATGAAAAAGCTAGTGGATAACTTAGATCTTCCGGTTGTAAAGATTGATGTATGTAGTAGGGGTTGTATGATATATTGGAGAGATGATGAAAATGCAGAATCTTGCAAATTCTGTAGCTAACCTAGGTACAAGATTAACAGGAGGCCGGGTCGTAATCAGAAGCGTAGACCATGCAAGCAAATGTTTTATCTGCCCTTAACCCTAGATTGCAAAGGCTTTATGCGTTTAAAGCCACTGCTAAATACATGACTTGGCATGCAAATCATGAAACAGAAGAGGGTCTAATGTGTCATCCTTCAGATGCGGAGGCATGGCAACATTTTGATAGAACATACCCTGAGTTTGCGATGGAACCTTGGAACATCAGGTTAAGTCTCTGTACCGATGGATTTGCTCCATTTAGGAAAACAGGAAAAAGTTATTCATGTTGGCTAGTTATCTTAACGCCGTACAATCTTCCACCTGGTATGTGCATGAAGACACCTTATATGTTTTTGATATTGATCGTGACAGGGCCACAAAATCCGAAAAAGTTGATAGATGTTTATATGCAACCATTGATTGAGGAGTTACAACGGCTATAGGTTGAAGGTGTCCCTACGTATGACGTTTCTACCGATCAAACATTTGTAATGAAGGCTGCCCTTCTTTGGACGATAAATGACTTTCCAGCTTACGGAATGTTATCTGGATGGAGTACAGCTGGGATCTTAAGATATTTGATATGTTTGGAGAGGTCAAAGTCATTTAGATTAAAATATGAAAAGAAGCCTAGTTATTTTGACTGTCACAGACAATTTTTACCGCCAAGTCATCCTTTCAGAAGGAATAAGAAAGAGTTCATCAAGAATAGGACTGAAAGAACGCGTCCACCACTGAGGTTGACCGGCGATCAAATTTGGGAGCGTGTGCAGGACTTTCCAACTGTTGTTGAGAACCCGCACGGCACGACTTTTGCGTACGGAAGTACACATAAGTGGACAAAACGCAGTATATTTTGGGATCTATCATATTGGAAGGCCCATCTTATTCATCATAATCTTGACGTCATGCATATAGAAAAGAATGTTTTCGACAATGTCATAAATACTGTGATGGATGTCGTCGGAAAAACAAAAGACAACTTGAATGCAAGAAAATATATGAGAAATATTTGCGATCGGCCAATACTAGCTGTGGATGCAAGCAGCAGGGGACCAAAATCGAAAGCAGTTTATACATTGGATAAGGAGCAGAGGCGAGTTGTTTGTCAATGGTTGAAATCTGTGCGGTTTCCTAATGGATATGCTTCGAATCTCGGGAGATGTGTTGATTTGAATGAATGCAAGTTCACAGGTTTGAAGAGTCATGATTGTCACATCTTGATGGAAAGACTAATTCCAATAGCTTTGAAGGAAGTTCTACCGAACTTTGTATGGGGCGCCATTACAGAGTTAAGCAATTTCCTCCATGATATTTGCTCGACAGTGTTAAAAGCATCGCACATGGAAAAACTAGAGAGAGATATTCCAATTATTCTTTGCAACTTAGAAAGGATATTTCCTCCAGCGTTTTTTGATTCGATGGAGCATTTCTTAGTTCACTTGCCTTATGAGGCCAAAGTTGCAGGTCCCGTCCAATTTCGATGGATGTATCCATTTGAGAGGTAATATTTTTTTTAAAATACAGTTCAAATTAGTTAATCATATAATATGTTCCGATAAGCTTTTTTCTATTTCAACTAGATTCTTATATCATTTGAAGAAAAAAGTGAAGAATAAGGCACGTGTTGAAGCTTCAATTTGTAATGCATATATTATGGAAGAAGTGACAACATTTGCATCATACTATTTTGATGAGGGCAGAAATGATGAGGGCCCCATTGATCCCAATTGCACAGCATTCTCTATTTTCAATTATCTGGGTTGACCAAGCGGCGCATGTCAATTTCGTTACTTATTAGGTGAAGAATTTCATGCAGCCCATACTTATATTTTACTGAATTGCCCAGAAGTCGAGCCATACTTCAAGTAAGTGTAAATTTGCAAATATATGTTTTGTGTGTCAAATATTTGCTAATATTTAAATGGTTTTTAATATTAGGATTTTCCAAACTTCAATGTTTGGACTACAACCAAATGAGTTTGACCGTTTGTGCGATGAACAATTTGCAGCATGGTTCAAGACATATGTAAGTTGCCTATGGACCAAAACCAAGTTATTAAAATTGTATACATCATTTAGTAAAATATATATTATTGACTTTGCATGTGTAATCTTAGGTTCATAATAATTATGATGAAATTGGAGGGCAAGGATTGCTATATCATCTGTCATGGGGTTCACAGTTAAGAGTTTGAAGTTGACCAGCATATTTCATAAATGGATATAATTTTCATACTCAAGAATATGGAATGGAAAAATCCACAATGAATAGTGGTGTGTCTGTTCGGTCATCCAATGGTGGCAGTTCAGAAGATGATTTTTATGGCTTGTTGGATGAAATCATAGAGATAAAGTACCTTGGACCATTAATGATGCGGGTTGTGTTATTTAAGTGCACGTGGTTCGACCCCGTCAAAGGAATGAAGGTGTATACGAATTTCAATTTGGTTGAAATAAATTACAAGAAAAGGTATATGAAGTATGAACCATTTATCTTGGCATAACAAGCAATTCAAGTATGTTATGCATCATATCCTAGTTTGAAACATGACAAAGCTAATTGGTGGGCTGTATATAAAATCAAAGCACGGAGGAAAATCGAGGAACACTGGAAGGATAGAGCCTACCAATAAGAGGATGTGTGTAACACGGTTGAAATTGAGGAATATAACGTACCAACTTTACAAGATCCGTGTGGAGCAATGATAGATGTGTATCCAATTGAAATTTGCGAATTAAATGTACAAGAATGTTCAGAATCTGATTTTCAGACAGATGACGAAGACGAGGATGAAGACGAAGACGAAGACGAAGATTAAAATTTTTGTCACAAAACGCTACAGATGTGTAATTATTAATGCGACAAGTGCTTTTTTGGTTGTTATCATTATTGTTCTTGTTATTATTGTTATTGTGCTTTTTTATTGTTGTTATTGTCAATTATTCTTTTTATTTTAATTGATCGTCCGAAATTTTGTCCCTAAATGACGACAAGTCAAATATTATTAACGTGCCCTAACATTTCCGATATTCTAATTTCCATTACAAAATTTGAGATGCCAAAATTTTGAACTGAAAAAAAGACGTAGTAAATTTAGGACCCAAATAAATGAGATGCTAAATTTTTTACAGAAAAAAAGACGTCACAAATTTACAACGATCATTTAGTATGTGCATATTTGCGACGAACTATACTGGTCCGTCGCAAATTTTGCGAGTGAATTTTTACCGTTCGAAATTTGCGACGGATAATTTAATCCGTCGCAAATTTACGACGGATATTTATTTCCGTCGCAAATTTGCAACGGATTTTTTTTTACGTCGCAAATTTGCAACGGATTTTTATTTCCGTCGGAAATTTTTTGTCGGTCGCAAATTTGCGACGGATTTTTATTTCCGTTGCAAATTTGCGACGGATTTTTATTTCCGTCGGAAATTTTTTGTTGGTCGAAAATTTACGACTGACATAGAAACTCCATCGCAAATTTGTGACAATTATACATCCCCTCCCCCTCTTCCTCCTCCCTCTTCCCCGTCGCCGCCCAAGCCCGATCTGCGCAGCTCCCCCACCGCTGTCGCTGTCGCAGCCGTCGCCGTCTAGCCTTGCAGCCGCCCCGCATCTCCCCCGCCCGTCGCCGGTCGCCCCGCAGGCCCCCCTGCTCGTCGCCAGTTACGGACCAGCCGCCCCGCAGCCCCCCGGCCCGTCGCCCGCCCCCCCGCCGGTTGCGCCCTTGCCGTCACAGCCGTCGCCGTCGCCGCCCAGCCTCGCAGCCGCCCCGCAGCTCCCCCGCCCGTCGCCGGTCGCCCTGCAGGCCCCCCCGCCCGTCGCCGTTCGCGGGCCAGCCGCCCCGCAGCCCCCCGCCCGTCGCACCCTCGCCCCCGCCCCGCCTCGCCGCCCTCGCCGCGTCCGAGCAGCGGCTCGAAGCCTCGCCACCGCCGACCAGCAGACCGACACCGTCGCCGCCCAGCCTCGCCGCCCTCGCCCGCCCGCCAGGAGCCGCCCCACGCCGTCGGCCCGCAGCCGCCGCCGTCACCGTCACCGCCCACCATCAACCGGCCAAGGCTCTCGCCGAAGCAGCCCCCCGCCCGTTGACGCCCTCGCCGGAGCACAGCCACCGTCGCCGCCGACGCCGTCGTCACCATCGCCGCCGCCCAGCCGCCGACGCCTCCGTGCCGCCTCCGGCCACCCGCCTCCCAGTCGCCGGCCAACACCATCACCGCCGAGCTCCGCCGTCGTTCACCCGGTCGTGGCCGAGCACCTGACCGACTAGTCACCATTTGGGCCCACGCCCGCGCAGGGAACGCCACTGTCCGATCGGCCGGTTTTTGTTGTCCTTGAACCAAGTAAGTAACTCCCTAAACCCTAGTTAGTATAATTAGGTAATTAGTCGGACTTGTTTAGGGATTATTTAGGATCACTTTTCGTTGGCTAAGTTATTGGTCGATTTCAGGATTGCATGTGACTTTGATCGATGGTCGACTGGTTAATTTATCTATTATGTGGATGATTAAGCGTTAAATGACGATAGGGTGATTGATTAAGCATTTTCACAGAAAATGCATGAAAATTGAACAATTCTATAAAAAATCATGAAAAATTACGGAAAATTAAAAAAACGGTATATGTTGGCAACAAATATGAAATTTGACCGTAAAAATTTTTTAAAATTTTTAAAAAACTAAAATTTCATAATATCACAAAATGGCAAAAATTAATAATGACCACCCATTTTGAGTGAAATTTAAATTTTTTAACGTTCCGGGAAAACAAATATTAAAAAATTAAAAATTTTCATAACCTTATAAAATGGCTTAAAATAAATGTGTCCACCCATTGTGAGGGAAATTTTTATTTTTTTGGGTGAAAAAAAATTAAAAAAATTTAAAAAATATAAAATTTCAAAACTGCATAGAATTGCCTAGAAAACATATGACCATCAACTTACTAAAATTTCATAATATCACAAAATGGCAAAAATTAATAATGACCACCCATTTTGAGTGAAATTTAAATTTTTTAATGTTCCGGGAAAACGAATATTAAAAAATTAAAAATTTTCATAACCTTATAAAATGGCTTAAAATAAATGTGGCCACCCATTGTGAGGGAAATTTTTATTTTTTTGGGTGAAAAAAAATTAAAAAAATTATAAAATTTCAAAACTGCACAGAATTGCCTAGAAAACATGTGACCATCAACTTGCAGTGAAATTTAAATTTTTTTAGGTGGCCAAAAAAAATTAAAATTTAAAAATTTTCAAAACTTCACGGAATGGCTTATAATACCTGTGGCCACCCACTTTTAGTTATATTTAATTTTTTTAATGTGCCCTAAAAATTATTAAAATAAAGAAGGACAAAAATTTTGGAAACTTTACCTAATAGCTTAGACTACCTGTGGCTACCCAATTTTAGTATGGAAACATTTTTTTATTTCACGAAAAAAAATTTATATTAAAAAATAATAATTTAAAAATTCTAAAAATTTTTAAATTTCAAAACTTTACAGAATGTCTTAGAATATCGGTGGCCACCAACTTTTAGTGAAATTATTTTTTAGGTTCCTAAAAAAATTTAACAATAATAACAATTTTTCTCTTACAAAACTTTACAGAATGACTTAGAATACCTGTGGCCACCCACTTTCAATGAAATTTAAATTTTTGTATGTCGCGACCTAAAAAATTTCCCTTCTCAGGCTAATGGATTATTAGGACTAAACCTAACTCGAGCCCTCCCAAGCCCTACCAATTCGCAACTTAGGGTTTAAGTTTTTAACATGCAAATGTTTTCATGCTTGGAGTCGCCACTAATCAATTTGTGGTAGGTCGATTAGAAACCTAAATAAAACATAGGGAGATATGTTTTATTCCTACGAACCAGAGATTCTAAGCCCGGGGACTTGATTACGCTAGATCTAGCCTAACGCCCTTTCGGTACCTTTTCTTTTCAAAAATATTTTGGCAAGCAGTTTGGATCCATTTTAACTTAGTCACTAACATGTGAGGTGTTCATGCGGGTACGCAAACCACCAATTTAACACTCAAGAAAGCATTAAATAAATTGCAAGATTAGGAGAATTGCTTACCTCGAAGCAACGTAAGCATCTGCATGGTTAGCTAGAAAATCACATCAACAACCTAATATGATTTCTAATTAACAAGCAGTTCATTCCACATTTTTTGATTTTCACTTATTTAAATGAAAGCTAACCTACGTGCAATGACGTACAAGAATTGACATGCGAACAATGCAACCTAACATGCAAACTATATGTCATGCGACGACGTGACCTGATTCTGATGACGGGCAAACGATTTATTTTTGGTATTTTCTGGTGAAATTCGGAATAAAAATATGCCTAAATTAACGTGCAACCCATGATGACCTAATATGTCCTAACATGATTTATTTTTGGGATTTTTGTTAAAATTTGAAATAATAAATTACTTAAATAAAGAATGCAATCTATCCTAATCTACCATAAAACAATTCATTCTTTTTTTGGGATTTTCATGAAAATTCGGAATAAAAAAAAGGCTAAATAATCTATTAAGATTAGAAAATTACTTAATTTAAACTAGGGAATGGATTATCTCAAGTCCTAATTTAAATTAAATAATTACTCTATCGTCTAGATATATTTAGGATTCCTAAACATGCAAAATTCAAATTCAAATCCTAACTGATATTTTTTGAATTTTCTTTTTTATTTGAAAAGGAAAGATAATTTAAACAAAGATAGCATCCACATTTAAAATAACCACGCAATCCACAATATTCGTTTCAAACTCGGATCAGGCACAAAAATCGAATTACCGGTCATATCTACAGGGTTATAGATATTAATGGAAAGTCGATCGTTCAAATTTGGAAAGCAGATAAAAATCATTATCGTATCCAAGGGATTAGGGATAGGATAATGATCTTCCGTATCGCCACGTATCATACCTTAGGGATAAGGTCGGATAATTGTCCAGATACGTTGCTGAATTAGGAAAGATTCCTAATTTTGAATATTTTCAAATATTGCGAACAAGGCAAACATTATCCTAAGATATCTAGTAATCCACGCAATATTCACAGAATATTCAAACACTCAAAAATTAAGAAACGAAATATTCTAAAAATATTAGATAATGTTCAATTACCTAATTTGCGGATAATTTCCAAATTCGAACTTGCGGATTGGGACGAACGGTGAACGGCGGATTTGGCGGTGCGGTGACGGGAACGACGACGGAGCGGCGGCGACGGAACAGCAAGGCAGCGCCGGCGTGTGACGGCTCCGGCGAGGACGGAGACAGCAGCGTTGGGCTCGGCGGGGACAGCGGCTGGGACGTCGGCAGGGCGCAGCGACGGAACAGCAAGACAGCACCGGCGTACGACGGCTCCGGCGAGGACGGCAGCAGCAGCGTCGGGCTCGGCAGCAAGCAGCAGCGGCGTCGGCGGGAAGGGATCAGCGGCAGCGGCAACGGCAGCAGCAAGCAGCAGCGGCGTCGGCGGGAGAGGATCAGCGGCAGCGGCAACGGCAGCAGCAAGCAGCAGCGGCGTCGGCCTGAGGAGCAGCGGCGAGCAGCAGCACCGGCGGTGTCGGCGTTGGCGGGAAGGGATCAGCGGCAGCGGCAACGGCAGCAGCAAGCAGCAGCGGCGTCGGCCTGAGGAGCAGCGGCGAGCAGCAGCACCGGCGGTGTCGGCGTTGGCGGGAAGGGATCAGCGGCAGCGGCAACGGCAGCAGCAAGCAGCAGCGGCGTCGGCCTGAGGAGCAGCGGCGAGCAGCAGCACCGGCGGTGTCGGCGTTGGCGGGAAGGGATCAGCGGCAGCGGCAACGGCAGCAGCAAGCAGCAGCGGCGTCGGCCTGAGGAGCAGCGGCGAGCAGCAGCACCGGCGGTGTCGGCGTTGGCGGGAAGGGATCAGCGGCAGCGGCAACGGCAGCAGCAAGCAGCAGCGGCGTCGGCCTGAGGAGCAGCGGCGAGCAGCAGCACCGGCGGTGTCGGCGTTGGCGGGAAGGGGCGACAGCAGCCGCGGTGGCGTGAGGCGCGACGCCGGCGGGGGAAGGCGGCACCACGCGGGCGCGGCGGCGGTGGGAGCCGGTCTCCTTCTCTCCCTCTCTCTTTCTCACTCTCTTTTTCCTTTCGCTCACGTGTGTCTCTCGTGCTCTCAAAAATTCTGATCTGAAAATTGTGTTCTCCTTCTCTAAAATTCTGACCTAATAATGTATATATAGTATTAACCTAGGTCAATTAGATGGGCTTTTAGTCCTAATGGGCTTAGGCTTGGGCTTTAATTTAAATGGGCTGAATTAATGGGCTGAATTAATTAATGACAATGGGTTGAATTAAGTTCAAATTAAAACAACCGAGCCCGTTTGACTTATAATTCCCGGCCTTTGCATTTCAAGCGAGCCGAGTCCCATTCGATGAAATTTAAGCTCGTTCATTCACCGCCGGTCCGATGCAAAAAATGCAATGAATCTAAAATGAATTTAAACTATATGTTATGCAAATTAAATATTTTTTGTTTAGGGGTTAAAAATTTAATCCCTAATTTTCTATGCAAATTACACTAAATGGTTACTAAAATTTAGGTGTCAACAGCTGCCCCTCTTTGAAGGTGAGCTCGCAGAGGTTGCATTCAAAGACTAAATGATACCTAAATTTCACTTATGCAAATGCAATGAATGTTGTTTTTGTCGGGATTATGAGTCCCATTTTACAATGCATTAAGAAATGATGCATGCTGACATGAGTAGAAAACGTACCTGGAATTACTTACCTGACGATAGCGCAATTCGAGGCACAACCTTAACTTGTATGTTGTTTTGGCAAATGTATGGGCTCAGTTCCCATCGGTATTGCCTGATATATGTTGATGAACTTCGGTGATCTGCAGTCAAGTCAAAACACACGAAGAAAACTCGACGTATCCAATCATCATCTGGATTCGCGAGAACAGTTCCGATCTTTACGAACTACCTATATATTTCCATAGGTGTTTGCAAAGATTTGGCCGCTTCACTTATATCTGCTCATAAGTGAATTGCGGGGGAAACTTTTGAAATCAAGAGGATATTCCGACCTTTACATATACCTGCTCATATGCAAAGGTTTGGCCGCCGCACTTATACCTGCTCATAAGTGAACTGCGGGGGAACACCTGGGGTTGAGAGAATATTCCGACCTTTACATATACCTGTTCATATGCAAAGATTTGGCCGCTTCACCTATACCTGTTCATAGGTGAGTAGCGGGGGAACATCTGGGATAAAGAGAGTATTCCGACCTTTACATATACCTGCTCATATGCAAAGATTTGGCCGCTTCACCTATACCTGTTCATAGGTGAGTAGCGGGGGAACACCTGAGATTTGGGAGAATATTCCGATCTTTACATATACCTGCTCATATGCAAAGATTTGGCCGCTTCACCTATACCTGTTCATAGGTGAGTAGCGGGGGAATACCTGAGATTTGGGAAGAATATTCCGACCTTTACATATACCTGCTCATATGTAAAGATTTGGCCGTCATGCCTATATCTGCTCATAGTCATGTAACGGGGGAATCTTCTCGAGATTGTATAAAAATCTGTGATTTGATGAACAAAGGGGTTGGCCCAAGTGTTCAAGAGTTCCTTGACAAAGTACCTGGATATCGTCAGAGGTACCTGAAAAGGTTTGATCAATAGATACCTGAACATAATCAAAGGCATCTAGAGATCGCCAAAATGATCAAATGTGGGACCTGACAATTGCTTGAACAGGTTAGGGATACCTAGATAGTCATAGACATCCTAGGGATAGAGACATACTTACCTGGTGACATCTCCAACTCTGAAGGTGTGTCTCCTGTTAGACACGATTTTAAGTAACATGTAATATGCATTCGCACACTGTCAAGAATACATATACACATGAACTATGATTTCAACTGATTTTCATGCACGATGGTTTTGTCAAATCGGCATTACAAACTTCGCTGGGGAAAAATCATGACAAGACAACCCGAACTCAAGCGGATATCTTGAAAATGTCGAATGAGGGACTTCCGGTCCAAAAGGGCTTTCTCTCATTCTCATCGAAAGGCTGATTTATGGAGAATCGCTCCATCTCACCGTCATCATGTTGACAAGGGTCCGAGTATTCTCGCAAGCAGTACGACTTTACCAATCTGAGAGGTCTTTGTTAGGACTGTAACATAGGGCTTGGTCAATGGCTTAGCAAAAGAGACTCTTCGAGTCGAGGCTATTGAAAGAAAATACTCTGCAATTGTCTCCGGGTTTACAAGTCAAGAACCTGCAAAATGAGATAGAAATGGACTTGCTCGCACTTCTTCGAGCTAAGCTTATAAACATCAGAAACTCTACGTTAGTTCAAGTGCCCTAATCTGAAGAGACTTTGCAAGGGACGTAACGCAGGCTAGGCTCATGGGTTGAGAAATGAATGGATCATAAGGCTCAAAATGTGTATAATTGGGATGAACAAGTTGGTGATCATCTCGGCATTGTCACCGGTCTTCTTCTTCACCAGGGATTGTCTTCTCAGTAGATGCTCCATTGGTTTCGAGAGTTTATCACCTGACTCCTCAAGACTTTGGATACTTTTGTGACTTCGAGACAACTAAACATTTTCTAAAGTCGTCACTTTTCTCCATTTTTTCCTTTTTTCACGGGCATCGGCCTTGCTTTTACCAGGCACACTGCTTTTTCATGCCCTCTAGTTTTTTTTTTTTTTTTTGACATACACTGTCTACAATGCATACATTGGCTAGCCACACTTTGGCTTGTTTTGACCGAATGACTAACATTTGGACTCTCGGGGTCTTGTCTTTTGTCGGCGCTCTGGATATGCTGCCTGAACAATGATGACTTTTGCCTTGCCCCAGTGTGGGGGATGATCACCAACTGGGTTTAAGAAATGAATTTGCAGGCTCAATTGGGCTTAACAAAGGGTAAAGTGTGTATAGGATAGAGAAAGAAATGCTCTTCGTCATCCTAAGGCACTTGAACTTCACGCGAATTCATCTGAAAAAGCAACACTCGAAGATTGATGCAAGTGAGAGCATGAAAATTTCTATTCATTTTTCACCTTATGACGCTGACTTACCTCCAGTTTGCCCCGATGTGGGGTGGTTCTTGACAGGGGTAATTTGAATGAATTTCTCCAAATATTTAGGCTCAAAGTGGCAAAACAATGGATAACCTGTAGTGTTTGGGATAGAGAAATGAACCGCCTCTCGTCATTTCGGTTGCCGTACCTTTTGCGAGATAACCCTTCGCCTTGCCGACATGGAATTTTTCCACTTAACTCACTGGGGATTAGTGAACGGGACTGTGTATAGGATATGGCTTGCCTTTCATCACCCCGATGTACCTCATTCAACACATTCAATTCATTCCACGTGAGTTATCATATCGTCTAAATAGATTCCCCTTTTGAAATCGATAATGCAGACTGACAAAATGATCAAACATAATTTAAAGCCAAGGCACACATTCCATTTTTCAATTGATTGAAACCATTTATTCATAAATGAGATGTTTGCAATTCAGAATATAAAACCGAACATTTAAAAACTTTCGCCGCAAAAATGTTAGATCTTATCAGGGATAATAGATCTTCACAGCATCAGAATTAACAGGAGTGGAGAACTCACGACCATCCATTTCTGCGAGGATCAGGGCACCTCCGGGAAGCACCTTTTTAACCACATACGGACCAATGTAGTTTGGGGCAAATTTTCCTCCAGGAACAGGAAAGACTGGCAGTACCTTTCTTAGGACTAGATCATTTACCTCGAAGTGTCTTGGACGCACCTTTTGATTGAAAGATCTAGCTACCCTCTGCTGATAGGTTTGACCGTGGCAAATGGCTCTCAATCGCTTCTCATCAATTAGGTTTAACTGCTCATGCCTTAGTCGCATCCATTCTGCCTCGGACAATTCCACTTGAGACAATACTCGTAAGGAAGGGATCTCTACTTCGACGGGTAGGACTGCTTCCATGCCATACACCAAGGAAAAAGGGGTTGCTCCGACAGAGGTTCGGATTGAAGTTCGATACGCCATTAGTGCAAATGGTAACCTTTCATGCCAGTCACGATAGTTTTCAGCCGTTTTGGCCAAGATCTTCTTGATGTTCTTGTTGGCGGCTTCAACTGCTCCATTCATCTGTGGACGGTAAGGAGATGAATTCAGGTGCCGGATTTTGAACTCGTTGAACAACTGATCAATGAACTTGTTGTTCAAATTTGTCCCATTGTCAGTGACAATAGCCTCAGGGACACCATAGCGAGCGACTATGTCCCGCCTGATGAATTTTACAACATTCTTTGCGGTGACGTTTGCATAAGATGACGCTTCAATCCACTTAGAGAAATAGTCAATCGCAACCAAGATAAATCGATGTCCATTTGATGCCTTGGGATTAATCGGGCCAATCACATCGATGCCCCACATTGAAAAGGGCCATGGCTCAGACTGCTGATGTAATTCCGTCGGGGGAACATTTATCTTATCCCCATGAACCTGACAACGATGACATCTTCGAACATGTTGGATGCAGTCATTCTCAAGACTGAGCCAATAATAACCTAACCTCATAATCTTCTTAGCTAACATGTGGCCATTCATGTGTGGACCACATATCCCTTCGTGTACTTCCTGCATGATTCTGGTAGCTTCAGCTGCATCCACACACCTTAATAGGACCGAATCATATGATCTTTTGTACAGCTTTTCACCACTAACAAAGAATTTTGAAGCCATTTTCATTATATACTTCCTGTCAGCCGGGGTGCTTCCCTCAGGAAATTCTTGTCTCTGGATGTAACTCATGATATCGTAATACCATGGCTTTTCGTCAGGCTCCCCGGTCACAACCATACAGTAGGCTGGCTTTGTCAGGACTTCAATCTTCAGGGGTTCTACCTCTAACCCATCAATCACTTGCAACATGGATGATAGCGTAGCTAGCGCATCAGCAAACTGATTATGAGACCTCGATAAGTACTCAAAAGAGACATCTTCGAATTCCTTTATGATTTCTTCGAGGTATTCATGGTACGGCACTAGCTTGGTGTCTCTTGTCTTCCACTCTCCCACAGTTTGGAGAATAATCAAAGCAGAATCACCAAACACTTTTAACTTGGTTATCCTCATTTCCACTGCGGCTTGGAGTCCGAGGATGCAAGCTTCGTACTCGGCTATGTTGTTGGTACAGGGGAACACCAACTTTGCTGCTACTGGATAATGTTGCCCATCTGGGGATATTAAAACTGCCCCAGTGCCGGAACCGGCCAAGTTTACAGCTCCATCGAAAAACATGGTCCACGTATCTTCTTTTATTACCAAAATACGATCTTCTGGAAAATATCTATCATCATCAGGGACTCCAGGATTTTCAGCTAACACATCAGCAATTACTCGACCTTTAACTGACTTTTGTGGCTTCATCTGGATATCAAACTCTGAAATTAAAATCTGCCACTTGGCTAACTTTCCTACCAAAGCTGGCTGATCAAGTAAATACTTAATGGGATCGTTCTTAGTCACAAGAAAAGTTTGGTGATGCAGTGTATATTGTCGCAGCCTATGGAGCACCCATACTAGCGCAGCGCAAGTCTTCTCGGTTTCAGAATAATTCAACTCTGAGACAGTGAACTTCTTGCTTAGGTAATAAATGGCTCGCTCTTTCCCATCTTCAGGACTTTCCTGGGCTAGCATCGCACCTAAAGATTCACTATGAATCGTGAGGTAAAGGATCAAAGGCTGGCCCGGCATTGGTGGGACTAGCACTGGTGGTTTCATCAGGTATTGCTTTAGTTCGTTAAACGCTTCCCGACAACCCTCATTCCATTTCACTTGAGCATTCTTCCTTAGAAGTTTGAAGAATGGCTTAGCAGTTGCTGAGAGTTGAGAAATAAAACGGGCTATGTAGTTCAATCTACCCAGGAGACTTCGCACTTCTTTCACGGTCGACGGGGGTTGTAACTCACATATAGCCTTCACTTTGGAGGGGTCAATTTCAATGCCTTTACTGCTTACTATGAACCCAAGTAATTTACCTGAGGTTGCTCCGAATACGCACTTGGCTGGATTGAGACGGAGTTTAAACTCGCGGAGCCTCTCGAATAATTTCCTCAAGGTATCAACGTGACTCTTCCCAGGTCGAGACTTGGCGATCATGTCATCGACATAAACCTCAATCTCCTTATGCATCATATCATGGAAGAGCGTCACCATTGCCCGTTGATATGTTGCCCCGGCATTTTTAAGGCCGAAGGGCATGACCTTATAGTGGAATGTCCCCCAAGGAGTGATGAACGCCGTTTTCTCCTTATCATCGTCTTTCATTTTTATCTGATTATAGCCCGAAAAACCATCCATGAAGGAAAACAGCTCGAACCCTGCTGTACTATCCACCAAAACATCTATATGTGGCAATGGGAAATCGTCTTTAGGACTGGCCTTGTTTAGATCGCGATAGTCGATGCAAACCCGAACACGACCATCCTTCTTCATGACTGGGACAATATTGGCCACCCAGTTGGGGTATTGGGTGACTTCGATGAATCCCACTTTCAAAAGTTTCATGACCTCCTCCTCTATTTTCTTGGAAAGTTCAGGCTTGGTCCTTCGCAGCTTCTGTTTCTTGGGCGGCACGTCTGGATTAGTGGGTAGACTATGTTCCACGATAGAAGAATCTAGACCCGGCATATCGACATACGACCAGGCAAAGATATCCTGGTAATCCTTCAGCAGTTGGACCAGGCGTTTAGCTTCACCTTCGGGAAGGGTTGCCCCTATCTTCACCTCTTTGAGTTCTCCGGAATCACTCAAGTTGACAGTGATAGTTTGGTCTACCGTTAGGACTTTAGGTCTTTCATGATGCTCTAGATCACGCTGGAGGTCCGAGGAATCTTCGAGTTCATTGGCGTCATCGAGATCAGGTTCGGTAGCACATAATTCATCAGATTGGACCATTCCCATACCCTTACGTGTCACAAGATTGCCCCTGAAACATAAAGTAGGGGGTTCAGTAGGACAAACAGGGCTAAACAGTGTATTCCTATTGATTTCTTTTATTTTGAAATTCTTTTTAAAAGGTTTTAACACGAGGAAACATGAAGAAGCCCAGGCCTCAGAATTCTCCTTGGACTATATTTTATTTTATTGGTTGGATATCATCACCGGGCTGGTTTGATGTACCTCAACATGCCCTCAAAACGAAAATAACTTGTAATTTTATTGATTATCACCAAATGAATTACATTTATTGGAATGGAAATTGCAACAATCAAATCCTAGAAATGAAAAGTGCTAAAAAGTAGCTCCCGAGACGGGGCGAGTCCTAAAAAGCAGTAAAAATTCCCGCGTAGGGGAATGTGCGAAAAAGGTAAATGTGTTACTCTTGCGGGCCAATGCCCATTCCCTTCAACGGTCCTTCCTCGATGGCTCCAATTAAGAAATTATCGAACAGGGCAGTGATTCCCTCCATTGCATCATCAGGATCTTCTGTCACTAGAGGCGTTGAATCATCCATACCTCCCCATCCATCCGGGACAATGTCACGGGGGTCAACATAGAAGCTGGGGGGCGCCGAGTATTTAACATAATAATCGAACTTGCCACTTGGTTGCCCCAGAGTGTCGATCACTTCCTTTTCTTCATGCATCATTCTTGCAGGACCCGGGAATGTGGTGCGGATGTGTGGAAGCAACCTACCACGCGCACGTTCTTTGCCATTCGGCTCTTCTTCGGATCGGGATCTGTCCTGTCCATTTCCTCGACCTCGACCTCGACCACGTCCACGTCCACGTCCACGTGCCCCATTATTTGACTCACTTGACCCCAGGTATCCCAACCCAGTAATGCGGGGTCTCTGAGAAACTTCCAACGGTTGGCGGATACCTTGACCATCCCTACCAAGGCCTTCACCTGGAGTAAAGCCATGGGACATCATTACTTTGCCAACCATGACTGCAGCATTCGACACCTCGGGAATAGGCGGTGACGATCCTCTAGAAGCATGTATGGTTGATACGAGCTCGAGCGACTGATAGCTCGATTCTATTTTGCAATCAGGCTCAACATAGGGGATAGCCGTTGCGTGGTAGATTGGGTGCTCTTCTTCACCGTGAACTGTGATTAACTTTCTTTCCACGACAAACTTCACCATCTGATGTAGACTAGATGGCACAGCTCCGGCAGTATGAATCCATGGACGACCCAACAGAAAATTGAATGCAGTGGGAATGTCCATAACTTGAAATAGGACATTGAACATCGTTGGTCCTATCTGTATGTCAAGGTGGATTTCTCCCATCACTTCTTTCTTCGTTCCGTCAAAGGCTCGTACGGAGGTTCTTGCAGAACTTATCCTAGAAGGATCTATCTTAAGGCGGTGTAAAGTCGCCAAAGGACAGATGTTCAGGGCTGATCCGTTGTTAATGAGTACCCGGGCAACATGTGAGGCCTTGTATTTGACGGAAATATAGAGTGCCCTGGTATGCCCCCTCCCTTCTAGAGGGAACTCTTCATCTGAAAAGGCTATGAGGTCCTTGAGGAGTATAGAACCTACAAATTCCTCTAATTTGTCATGATCGATCGTTTCTGGCACGTGGACTTCACTTAACACCTTCATTAAGGCCTTCTGATGCTTGACAGATGTCTGGAGCAGCTCAAGCAGAGAGATTTGTGCGGGCAGCTTGCGCAATTGTTCAACTATGTTGTACTCGCTAGCCTTAATCACAGCTAGAAATTCCTTGGCTTCTTCATCAGTAACAGGTTTTGTAGGTTGAGCATTAGCTTGGCCATAGGAACGCCCGGATCTGGTAACCAAGTCGACATCGAGACTGTAGGACCAAGGGACTGCCTTATTGCCACTGTACTCATAAGGCTGAGGTATCTCGATCACTATCCCTTCACTAGCTGTAGGCGTGCTTACTACGATCTCTTCGTTATCAGACGCGTCTTCAAGCGGAGGCATGTCTTCAGGCAGAGGGTCGCCCTTGTCGCTCCTGGTGTTCAGTGAAGCAAACTCCTCCTCCCAATTAATAACCACTTCGGAGATAGTGGAAACGATGCCAGTGTGGTCAGCATAAACAATCATCCCAGCTTCTACCATTCTTGAGATTCTCTCTTTCATGAGAGCCAGGGGCAGGTCTTCATTACTTGGGTAACAACCGGCCTTCACTAACTCACCGTAGACGTCGGTAGTACACACCTTAACATTCTTGATTCGACCAGCATTGAAGCTAAATATGGCATTCACATTGCCTGCGTGATCAGGGAGTGGGTTGCTCTGAACATTCGGCTTAGCAGGTTGAAATGAGAACGCCTTCGTGTCTAGGAGGTTTTGGATTTGGTGCCTGAGGGCATAGCAATCATCGGTTGAGTGTCCCGGCTCACCCATGTGATAATCACATTTCTTTGACGGGTCGAAGTTATAGAACCGCTCAGGATTGGGCCGCTTTGGCTCAGTAGTGAGCAAACCTTTCTTCTGGAGCACCGTCAACACTTGAGACAACGATCCGGGGAGGGGAGTGAATTGCCTCTTGTTGTTCCTCCTCTGAAAAGGTTGACGACTCGAGTTTTGTTGCTGAGCTTCTACTACTTGGATCGCTGGGGCGGAGTTAGCATTCCGCCGGCTTGGTTGGTTATAAGCCACATTCACTTCAGCTGCCGGTTCTTTCTCTTTTCTCGCACCAAATCTTCTGGTCGAGGAGGGCGGCTCGACAAACCATCCATCCTTCAACCCTATTTCAATTTGTTCGCCCATGGGGATGAGTTGGTTGAAGTTGTCAGTCGGAATGGCAACCATCCGATTACGGTATTCGAACGGGAGAGTTTTCATGAACATCCTCTTTAACTCACTATCTATGGGTTCTGGGACAACCTGAGCAGCTAAATTTCTCTATCTGATAGCATAGTCTTTGAAGGACTCAGTCTTTTTCATCTGGGCGCGTTCGAGATCATCACGGGTAGGAATGATGTCTGTTATGAATCTGTACTGCTTCAAGAATGCTTCACTGGCTTCTTTCCAAGTTTTGAGGCCATTTACCTTCTTCATGAGATACCAGCTCAAAGCAGGACCCGTCAAACTTGCTTGAAAGGCATGAATCATCAGGAGTTCGTTATCAACGTACGAAGTCATTTGCACGTGATAGAGCTGTAGGTGGGCTTTTGGACATGTGGTGCCATTGTACTTGTCGAAATCCGGCATTTTGAACTTCTTTGGGATTTTGATCTGTGAGTAAAGGGACAGATCAATCGAAGGTGAATCCTGCGAACCTTCCAGCTGCTTCACTCTTTCTTCAAGTTTATTGACCCGCTCATCAGGTTTGTCCTTGTTGACGATGATCTGGACAGGGTCATCTTCTAAATCAGGAATATCGTCATCTCCGTCAACATCGACACTTTTCCTGATTTTCTGCTTTGGGACAGACGCTTCGGGAGGTGTCGAAACAGGAACCGACCGGAGAGCTTTGATCTCAGCGGACATTTGTTGCATCGCGATGACAAGCTGCTTGATGTGGTCTTCCACACCAATAACACGTTCTTGCAAGTCGGTTTGATCGGCCATTCTGGCTCTCGACCGTGTACGAATGGGCGACCGTGATCGGTCCGTAGCTACCTAATTTGCGAAATGAAATAGGCATACATGAGTGTTAAGCGAAATGATACGCCAATCCATGACATTGGTCTAACCGCTTTGAATTGAAAGGACCTCTTTATTGAAATGGCGAAAATTTTTACACCAATTAATGACTTGAAATTGAACTGAATATAAAGACAAATGACTCAATTCCTAAACAAATTTTAAAACTGAAACTGAGATAAGAAAAGAACTTCGAGTTTTTTTATTTAGCTTGATCTATAGACATATGGGAGGCGACTTCCTTCTTCAGTTGCTCATAAGCTCGAGCTATCTTGGATGCTTTTTCTTCAGCTTCTTCGGCCTTCCTTTTGAGGCGATTGTTCTCTGAGCGATTGGCGGACTTGAGAGGCACCTTAGGTATCTTCGGGAGCCAATCTTGCGGGATTTTGTGCCGACGAATGTACTGGGTTGTCGCGAAATAGGACTTCTGTTCTCCCTTTAGTTCTCTTTCGGGCCGTGCTATCTTCAACACACGACACTTCCTCCACATCTTATTGAGCTGGGCTACAATCGCTTCGTGGTCTTTATCATCATCGGCGAAGTCAACTTGCAGGAGTTCTGGTTGTAACGCCGGAGGGAGTCCTTGGAGAATCTGATACTGACGAGACACTCTGGCGGGGTAGTATTCGATCGCACCAGTGAAACCTAATAGTGGAACCGGCCCGATACCATTACATGTAAGCCGAGCTTCCTCGACTTTGAACCAATTAGCATGCCATTGGAAACCTTGGGGTCTAGCATTTTTCATGAAAATGATCCATTCAGAGTAATGATAATCGGGTGCACCCCCTTGTTTTTCTTTATACCTCAAGACGGGATGGCTAGAATCACTAAGCTCAGATATTGTGAGTAAATCGCCACACCCTTTTATGTGAGACAAAAACCAGATTTGCAAAAGCTCGAGGGGGGCATGAAAAGTTTTGTCAACATGTTGCTTAAATTTAGTGAGGGAAATGAAAGTCTCTGCTAAAATGATGTTGATAAAATTCTTTTCAAGACAGACCTGTTGGACCAACCATGCGATTGACGGATTACATGCATTCTTACAGTGAGGAAAAATCACGAACCCGAAAAACGCTAGCAAAAAGATTCTGCCTTTTTGAAAAGATGTGGCTTTTTCAAAACACTGGCTCAGGAATGAAAAAGGACATGTGCCACGATTTGCTTTTAAAACTTTTCCCAATTCATCTTTTCCGACATTCAAAAATTCAGCCAACATTAAAGTAGAATCAATTCCCAAAGGTGGTGTGACTAAATCCGACTCCAATGGTTTTCCAATGAGCACGCTATATTCTTCCAATGTCGGGGTGAGCTCGTGCTTACCGAATATAAAGGTAGAGGTCTCGGGACACCAGAAGTGCGCTAATGCTCGAACGAGGCCGGTACGGACCTTGACCTCCAGTAGGGGGAGGAGCCTCCCGATGTGGCCCTCAACTAACCTGCGGTTGGTCGGACTGAGTAGATTCCACCAGGCACGGAGCTCGTCCTTAGGAGCATCAAGAATCCGGATGTCTGCCCCTCCCATAGTGTATAGACCAAGACTCGCGACCGACCTAATGTCATGGACCGACCAAAGAAAAAGACGAAAGATAAATAAATTGCGAGATAAAGGTTTAGAAATCTTACTTCACCCGGTAGAATGATGGCAATCACATAGACATGCGCATGAAATGTGAGGTTCGATTTCTACCTAGACTCTGGCTTGCAAAATGGAGACATGAGGATTACCGAGCTAAACCAGTCATGGTGGTGGTTAGGCTGAGATTCCCCTGACTCCGGCTCAGTCAAAGAGCCGACCCGGGTTGCAAAGGGTGCAACCGTGGCAGGTATTCAATGACACCACGAAAGAACTTTCGGGACCAAGAAAGGCGACCCATACCACGCGGGTGTGGTCGGGGTGTCCATTTTCTCAGTACCATCCTAAACCTGTGCCGCCCAGGTCCGGCAGCGGGTAGTGTGTGCGGTGTAGTGTAAATGTAAGGCATGCACAACAGGTTATATCATACAGCGCTTCGTGCATAAACTAAACCATTCATTCAAACATCTCCCTGCAAAACAAGGGTTAACAATCACGCCTCCCCTTATACCTCCCATACTGCAAAAACATTTAACACCTAAAATGTTAGGGACGTACCTGGGATCCTCGCTGCCAAGCAAAAATATTTTTTGAAAAGAAAAACTGGCCTAAGTCCACTAAGAGTTTTAACTCAAGTCCCCAGCGGAGTCGCCAAGCTGTCGCGACCTAAAAAATTTCCCTTCTCAGGCTAATGGATTATTAGGACTAAACCTAACTCGAGCCCTCCCAAGCCCTACCAATTCGCAACTTAGGGTTTAAGTTTTTAACATGCAAATGTTTTCATGCTTGGAGTCGCCACTAATCAATTTGTGGTAGGTCGATTAGAAACCTAAATAAAACATAGGGAGATATGTTTTATTCCTACGAACCAGAGATTCTAAGCCCGGGGACTTGATTACGCTAGATCTAGTCTAACGCCCTTTCGGTACCTTTTCTTTTCAAAAATATTTTGGCAAGCAGTTTGGATCCATTTTAACTTAGTCACTAACATGTGAGGTGTTCATGCGGGTACGCAAACCACCAATTTAACACTCAAGAAAGCATTAAATAAATTGCAAGATTAGGAGAATTGCTTACCTCGAAGCAACGTAAGCATCTGCATGGTTAGCTAGAAAATCACATCAACAACCTAATATGATTTCTAATTAACAAGCAGTTCATTCCACATTTTTTTGATTTTCACTTATTTAAATGAAAGCTAACCTACGTGCAATGACGTACAAGAATTGACATGCGAACAATGCAACCTAACATGCAAACTATATGTCATGCGACGACGTGACCTGATTCTGATGACGGGCAAACGATTTATTTTTGGTATTTTCTGGTGAAATTCGGAATAAAAATATGCCTAAATTAACGTGCAACCCATGATGACCTAATATGTCCTAACATGATTTATTTTTGGGATTTTTGTTAAAATTTGAAATAATAAATTACTTAAATAAAGAATGCAATCTATCCTAATCTACCATAAAACAATTCATTCTTTTTTTTGGGATTTTCATGAAAATTCGGAATAAAAAAAAGGCTAAATAATCTATTAAGATTAGAAAATTACTTAATTTAAACTAGGGAATGGATTATCTCAAGTCCTAATTTAAATTAAATAATTACTCTATCGTCTAGATATATTTAGGATTCCTAAACATGCAAAATTCAAATTCAAATCCTAACTGATATTTTTTGAATTTTCTTTTTTATTTGAAAAGGAAAGATAATTTAAACAAAGATAGCATCCACATTTAAAATAACCACGCAATCCACAATATTCGTTTCAAACTCGGATCAGGCACAAAAATCGAATTACCGGTCATATCTACAGGGTTATAGATATTAATGGAAAGTCGATCGTTCAAATTTGGAAAGCAGATAAAAATCATTATCGTATCCAAGGGATTAGGGATAGGATAATGATCTTCCGTATCGCCACGTATCATACCTTAGGGATAAGGTCGGATAATTGTCCAGATACGTTGCTGAATTAGGAAAGATTCCTAATTTTGAATATTTTCAAATATTGCGAACAAGGCAAACATTATCCTAAGATATCTAGTAATCCACGCAATATTCACAGAATATTCAAACACTCAAAAATTAAGAAACGAAATATTCTAAAAATATTAGATAATGTTCAATTACCTAATTTGCGGATAATTTCCAAATTCGAACTTGCGGATTGGGACGAACGGTGAACGGCGGATTTGGCGGTGCGGTGACGGGAACGACGACGGAGCGGCGGCGACGGAACAGCAAGGCAGCGCCGGCGTGTGACGGCTCCGGCGAGGACGGAGACAGCAGCGTTGGGCTCGGCGGGGACAGCGGCTGGGACGTCGGCAGGGCGCAGCGACGGAACAGCAAGACAGCACCGGCGTACGACGGCTCCGGCGAGGACGGCAGCAGCAGCGTCGGGCTCGGCAGCAAGCAGCAGCGGCGTCGGCGGGAAGGGATCAGCGGCAGCGGCAACGGCAGCAGCAAGCAGCAGCGGCGTCGGCGGGAGAGGATCAGCGGCAGCGGCAACGGCAGCAGCAAGCAGCAGCGGCGTCGGCCTGAGGAGCAGCGGCGAGCAGCAGCACCGGCGGTGTCGGCGTTGGCGGGAAGGGATCAGCGGCAGCGGCAACGGCAGCAGCAAGCAGCAGCGGCGTCGGCCTGAGGAGCAGCGGCGAGCAGCAGCACCGGCGGTGTCGGCGTTGGCGGGAAGGGATCAGCGGCAGCGGCAACGGCAGCAGCAAGCAGCAGCGGCGTCGGCCTGAGGAGCAGCGGCGAGCAGCAGCACCGGCGGTGTCGGCGTTGGCGGGAAGGGATCAGCGGCAGCGGCAACGGCAGCAGCAAGCAGCAGCGGCGTCGGCCTGAGGAGCAGCGGCGAGCAGCAGCACCGGCGGTGTCGGCGTTGGCGGGAAGGGATCAGCGGCAGCGGCAACGGCAGCAGCAAGCAGCAGCGGCGTCGGCCTGAGGAGCAGCGGCGAGCAGCAGCACCGGCGGTGTCGGCGTTGGCGGGAAGGGGCGACAGCAGCCGCGGTGGCGTGAGGCGCGACGCCGGCGGGGGAAGGCGGCACCACGCGGGCGCGGCGGCGGTGGGAGCCGGTCTCCTTCTCTCCCTCTCTCTTTCTCACTCTCTTTTTCTTTTCGCTCACGTGTGTCTCTCGTGCTCTCAAAAATTCTGATCTGAAAATTGTGTTCTCCTTCTCTAAAATTCTGACCTAATAATGTATATATAGTATTAACCTAGGTCAATTAGATGGGCTTTTAGTCCTAATGGGCTTAGGCTTGGGCTTTAATTTAAATGGGCTGAATTAATGGGCTGAATTAATTAATGACAATGGGTTGAATTAAGTTCAAATTAAAACAACCGAGCCCGTTTGACTTATAATTCCCGGCCTTTGCATTTCAAGCGAGCCGAGTCCCATTCGATGAAATTTAAGCTCGTTCATTCACCGCCGGTCCGATGCAAAAAATGCAATGAATCTAAAATGAATTTAAACTATATGTTATGCAAATTAAATATTTTTTGTTTAGGGGTTAAAAATTTAATCCCTAATTTTCTATGCAAATTACACTAAATGGTTACTAAAATTTAGGTGTCAACATTGTACGTGGTCAAAAAAATTTAATCAAAATGAATGCGATTCATATAGTGATGTTTGATACCTGTGGCCACCCATATCGTGCTCATATATTGATGTTTCATATCAAAATAAATGGGATTCATAGTATATTTGTTCGTAGGAAATTACACGTCATAAACACTCGACATTGGCTCATTTCAAGGAAACATTTTCTCAGTCTTTCCATCAAAATGGTAAGCTTCGTCATGTACATCATTATGTATCCGTAATACATGTCAATAGTTCTTTACATATTCGTATAACCTTCCTACTTGTCAGTATAAACGTGGAAGTCACATGCATAGAAGACAAGCCTCTTCCTCGTCCTCATCCCCGTCCCTTTCCTCTTCCCCTATCCCGTCATTTAACCCTCAACCACAATATGGTCCGTCACAATATGGACACATTGGCGCTTCCTCCAACACTCAACAACATGTTACGGGACTTGGCCACATGCGAACTGAATCTCCTCTAGTTCAATCTCCTTTAGCTCCCTCTCCTTCCGTTCCACCGCATTATTCGGAGGAACAATCGAATATTGACGGAAATACAGGTCAAGAAGATAACCGATTCTTCATATGGCCATTTGGAGATTCGTAAGTACTTCATTTTTATTTTAGTATATGTAATATTTAGAGCTTTAGATATTGATGTCAACTGAATTGTCGATGTTGCACAATATCCGTATGATTTCAGATTCACGGATGCTCCATCTGTTGTGAGGGAATTGAACAAAATAGTAAGAAACTTTTGGATGGGAGAGTATATTACTTACATAAGTGTTCTACAAGAAGTGAAAGAAATGTGGTGGAATGAGTTCAAGGTAAGTTTTACATATTTTATTTTCTCACCAATTAAGTTTGGTGTAGCATATTGATGGTCAAGAATGATGTAAAGGGACCATAACAACTCTGTAGTTTTCAATACCTAAAGGACCAGATATTTTCCCCGACATGAACTTTACAAAATCTGTCTATATTTGTCTAGTGCATGGTTATGGATATGTGATCATCATAATAACTTTCAATTTGTGTTTTTATTCATTGCAGCGGAAGTTCAAGTGGGAGGAAGCGGAAAACAATGAAGTGAGAAGAATTTTCGATAAGAAAATCAGTGATTTTATGCGAAATTTCATGAATAAAGTGAAGATCAAGCAAGTGAAGCCGTCTTTCATTACAGCTGACAATTAGGCTGCAATTAATAGATTTTGGGCATCTGAACAGAGTCGGCAACTCTGTGAGCAGAATAAGAAGAATCAATCTTCTAGTTCTAGTGATGGGTCAGCCACATATGCTGGGGGCTCTATCAATATTGCGGAGCATCGCAAACAACTGGTAAGTCTGTTAAATGAGTTATAAGTTAATTTAATTCGATTACTCATGTTTACATTTTGTAGGCACAAGAATTGGGGACGGAACCGACATTTGCAGCTACATTTGAACACACATTTCAAAAGAAAGATAAGACATGGACTGGCGATCAAGCAAAAGTTGTTAAGGTATGTAAGGTTATACTTTGGCTTATATGTAAACTATAATGAAAACCGTGAATGCTTTCAAAATTTATGGTAGATATATATATATAGTGATTTTATTTTCATCTACATTGTTAATGTAGGAAAAATATGATGAACTTTTAATGAGTAGTGCTAGTGGTAGTGATGATTGTCCTGAGTCCGGGCCATCAGTTGATAATATGGCATTATGGATGGAGGCAACAGGTGGGGTGAAAAAAGGAAAAACATTTGGGATGGGATCGTTGTCAAGGATGTACATGTCGAATAATCCTGGAAGTTCATCATCCATTGCGACTGGTCGAAGGAGGTCACGACAAGACGAGCAATTGACCCAAGAAGTGGATCGTCTGAAAAATGTACTTGTTCAGAAGGACGAACAAATAAATAACTTAGAACAACAAATGGCACTCGTTATGCGACACCTTAACCTCAATCGTTATAACGATCCTCCTGCACCTCCAGCCAATCCAATAGGTCATGGGCACAATGATGACCGATACATTGATGCCGAGAATGCTGATGCTAATGATGATCATGATGATGATGATTTTCTCCAAACTTTCTAGTTAAAATTCTCAAAATCGGGTAAGCTTACTTCATAATCTTGGTTTTTCATAATTTCACTCATATTCATATGTAAGAACATTTATGTTTGTCTTGAAACGTTTTTTTGTTAACCTCTAGTTATTTTATACCTAGTTCCATATCCATGCATAAACGCTTCTTTTATATTCTGGACTGATTTATGTTTCGACATTTCCTCAGGTCTCGACAAAAGTGACTACTTTTGGTGTCCTGTCATCGTACCAAAGCTGCGTCTTCTTGTGTATGGTTTTTCTGCGTCTTCTATGGTTGTCCCGCCTCTTAGTTCATGTTTTGAATGTATTATAAGATTGGATATCAAATAGTATCATGTCAGACTCTGCAACTTTCCTTCAGTTATTTGTTTCAATTATATGTCATTGTAGCTGGTTTGTCAGAATCTATGGTTTGTTCGTTTTTCTGTTTCAATTATATGTCATTGTCTCCTTTGTTTGATATGGACAAGAATTTATGACCGAAATGATGTAAAAATAGCGACGAATATTTTAAGCCGAATTTTGCGATCATTACAGTTCGTCGCTAATTTGCGACGAATACATTTTGTAACGAATTTTGCGACGAAATTTCCGACTAATTTTGCGACGAAATTTGCGACGAATTTTCCGACAAAATTTGCGACGAATTTTTCGACTAATTTTACGACGAAATTTGCGATGAAATTTGCAACGAATATTGCGACGATTTTGCGACGAAATTTGTGACGAATTTGCGACGAATTTTGCGGCGACATTTGCGACAAATTTTGCGACGGATAGCGGTCGTCGCAAATTTGCGACGAATTTTGCGACGGATTGTATTCGTTGCTAATTTGCGACTAATTTTGCGACGAATTTATTTTCGTCGCAATTTTGCGACGAACTTTTAAATTTTCCGTCGCAAAATTCGTCGCAAATTCGATTTGCGACGGATTTTTCCAAATTTTCCGTCGCAAATTTCGTCGCTAATCCGGTGTTTTTTTGTAGTGTTATCAATTCGAGGAAAAGTACGCATTTCTTCAAAAAATTGTATTTTGCATGAAGCATACCCGCCATAAGTCTATGGGCATAAGGCCTTTGTTATCCTTATATCAGTGCACACCCAATTTCTATTTCACATGCTTTAGGAATGACTGAATTCAAGAGATATTCGGGACCAGCTGTTATACATCGCCTCCGAAAAGAAAGACGTTCATACCTTCCGGTAGGGATCGCCCGTTTTCAAGCTCTCCCTGGCAATGTCAAGGGCTGTGAAGCATCTGCTATTCACCGCCTTGAGATCAACTCACGTATCCCTCGGGGGAAGTAACAAAATTCCAGATTGCCAATGCATCGTAGCCAAATAGAGTGGCGTATTCCCATCATTGTCCTTTTCATTCATAAGCTTTTTTGCTTCGGGGCTCCTGAGTATGTATTTCGCAGGCTTAGTATATGTTGTACTGTGCCGAAACACGCAGGATGTTTTGTCCATGTCTGTTTAGATGCTTGCTCAGATCCGGCCACCACAAAAGTAGATTCATGACTGTCCCAAGGAAATGATATATCTACATGTGACGTGAATCGAAAGATTGCCATCTCTGTCTCAAGAGTGCTGGCAGTGAATTTTTTCAGCAAAAACTGGGACCCATCACAGTAATTGAGATATGTCGCTAAATGTGGTGGATTGCCATTTGCGGCATCTCTCCAATAGAATAGCTCCTCCTTCCATTCTGCCATCTCTTTCACTATCTGCATTAAAGGCGATGAGGATCGTGACCAACACGACTCATGGTAAAAGTTTTCTCATGCAGACATAGCTTGAGTTTTTCTTATCCTAGGACTTGGATCAGTGCTTGCAAAGACAATAATCACATGTTAGGAACCGTGGCATAAGCAGGGGATATGCCCTGAATCCTTGATGGATTGAATGGAATAGTGACCAAAAGTTTGAGGATCTCCAAGTCTTTGGCCTTGATTGCCAAATACAATGTGCGTTTCCCTTTTTTGTTTGCCTAGTTGAGTGGTTTCGAGTCTAAGTACCAAAGGGTGACCCACTTCACAACGACCATTCGTCGCAGCCTCGCCCTCTACATTGGACAAAGTTCTGGCCCAGTGAATGAGGGTTTCGACTGCACTCAACCTCCTTGTCTTGTCTACCACATGAAGTGCAGTATGTGAGTAGATTCTCAAGAAGGCAATCGATGATAACTCTCATGATGCCATCCTTCTCTAGGTTCTTTGCCACATGAAGCAACGAGTCCCCTGACGGGCTAAGCCTGGTGGAGATGGTCAATAAAGTTACTCCTTGCTTTCTAGGTTCATCTTCAGGGCTTTGATAACTTTGTCAAACCTCGCCTTTTTCTATGGCTGTACGCAACAGGGGATTTGTACTCTTATATTATACCCATTCATATCACAGTTGGCTTGGATCCAGTAAGGAGAAGAATTTTCTGCCTGTGATTGCCCCCACTTGGAATAAATGACTTTATACAGACTACATACAAAGATATATTTTTCTTCATATGTTAGTCCCTTAAGGTTCAAGGTAGAGAATGTGTGAACTTTTTCCTTGATTTTCACTTGTTTAAAAGAAATAGATTCCAACAATACAGTAAATTAAGGTTAAAAGCAAGAACAAAATACTGTGATTAAGTTGTGTTTGCACGACAACATCGATGCTTCACTTAGATATATGCTAATCACTATTAAGGACACTAAAAAAGAAACTATTAAGGATTCTGATGACCTACAATAACATGGTCCGCCACTTCTAGTAGACTATAAGCTCTATGCTTTCACGAACATCAGCGAAATAGATAAGGGCTTGTCTCGGTAGATTTTTATATCTTGTTTTTGTTTAATCTAAAATAGTGCAAATGATCCTCTTGAGACCCCAAAACTTCTATAACGTTGGGCACATCTGACGGGCCGATGGTTTCGGCCTCTACAAAAAACATTGGGCTTGGATTGGGGCATTAGGGCCTGACCTAGCCTAGGCTCAAAATGGGGCACGACTCGTAGTCTAGTAGGCTTGTGCCAAGGCACAAGCCCTATCGTGTCAGGCCCGAGCTTAATCTTGATGGGCCTGGCCGATTTGGCCCATTGCCTCGCCCTAGTCCTAACTTCATGCCAAGTACTTTTCATTGTGCGAGATTCGCTGGTTGATATAATCACCACGCATGCCAACACTGTTACATTGAGCACTGTCCAATCAACACGTCGGCTTTAATTCTGTTTATCATGCAAAAAGAATAGGAAGCCAAGTAAGAACTTGCATTTCTTCAAAAGCTTAACTATCGATTCATGGACAGATTGAATTTATAATTATTTCATTCCTCAACAATTATCTCACGTGAGATTTTTTAAAGATTAAAAATGCTCACATGTGCATCTTAACATGCCATTTACATGTCCAGCAAGGGTAATGTTTAGTCTCAGTCTTATTATTATTTTTGTAACGTAGATTTTCCTATCATTCAATGTCCAGGCATCGCCGGATGTCTACAGGCTCTCCCTAACGACTCCGAACCCGGACTTCATCTCACCCTTCGAGTCAGTGATGAATGGAGCAGGGGAGCAGGAGCGTGGTGGAGGTGGTTTTGCATCAGATGGGCCCCTATTGCTGCCGCCGAGTGAGATGGTCGAGGAAGGAGCCGCATTACGTTAGTCGAGGTGGCAAGTGTTTTTCTCTATTAATTTTCTTCCTTTTATATTATCCAGTCATATTGTTGGGTTTGGTGCAAATGCAATGTAACCTCATTTCTCTAAGGAGCACCGGTTTATGATCTTCTGTTTGTAGTTCAGTGTCAAAAAAATTCCATTTGTTACTATATCTCGATTGTTTCAATGATTGAATATTGGTCAATCTATCCTATGATAGGTATGTTTTTATCCATCAATAGCAGCATATCAATGCTTCTTAAGAGTGATATATATATGTTTAGTTTAATGTCCTTGACAACTTTTACATGGCAAATAAGTCTTCATGCATATAGTTCGGTGCAAACTTGAATAGGAACTTGATAGTTGCTATTTGTAAGCGTTGATTTTCATTTGTATCCGTTTAGCAGGATGGATTTGGTTGAAAATTTACTTTATATTTTTCAGTGGGAAGTTTCATTATTTGTTCTCTGAAAGCGTTATCTGATCTTTCTGCATAGAGATTGCATTGTCTTCCGCTATGACAACAGTTGCATTACCAGACACTTCTGTTTTCCATGAACTTAGTGGTAGATAACTTTAGATAGGAGGGAGGAAATCGTAACCACTTCTTGAATGCAGTCAAAATGCCATAACATCGAGGAAAAGGAGAAGAGGGAGAAGGAGATGCGGAATCAGATAATTACCTAAGCTGGAGAGTCTAAATGAGATTTCTATGAGAAAAGGAAGCTCAACTGCGGAAAGAACAAGGCCAATAACAGAGAAAGAGAAGGTAAAACTGCCATTAAGTAGTCACACAATCACTCTTCCAACACCTTTCACTTCACTACATTTCTATCCTCCAAAGAAAACTTCATTACGTCACCTCAAGAGCATTACTTGTTCGTTTATGTCAGTAGTACTTGGCCAACCAAGAGAAGTTCCACAATTAAGCCGAAAAGCATTACTGTAAGACACAGCTGAGATCATCTCTCGAAAGTTCCAATCATCGAGAAGAGAGGGAAGAGGGATGCCGAGAAAAAGCCCTCAGTGGTGGTAGTTCAGGGGCGTAAGCCAGGAAAAGCCCACCTATCTTTCGAGAATGAGGCAAGTTTTGTTCGAGCTGAAACAGCACCCTCCACCTCACAGATGCCTCCAACCACCACCCCCCCCGCCATCGCCGACGAAAGATGGGAAGGAGAAGGACTTGAAGGAAGGGAACAAAGATGAAAAGAATGGGAAAATCCCTCAAGTTGTTACATCTGGTAATAATGCTGGTCGCGCCACAGAGAAACAGGCCGCGGAGAAGCCAGCGATCCCTCCAAGTTGCACCTTGACGGCGGCAACTCTGAGAAAGCGGAGGTTCCTGAAGCTTCTGAGGCAGAAAAAGCTGCTGAATAGGGGGCAGCCACAGCCAAGTGATGCGAGGTTGTGTTTTTTTGTCTCTCTCTTTTTTGATTAACTTTTTTTCTCTTCTTTTAGTTTATTCGAATGCTTACTAGCTGCTGAATCAGTGGCGGCCGCTGCCAAGCGATGCTAGGTCCTGTTTTTTAGTCCCTCTCTTTTTCGATTTTCTTTTTTTTCTCTTCTTTTAGTTAATTCAAATGCTTACGAGCTGCATCGGGTGAAGAATAAGTACGGCTTCTTGTAGATGCCTCAGAGCAGAGCGATGTGCAGAGCTTTCAATCCTAACTTGCTCCAGGTTTTTCTGAGCTTTAGGTGGGAAATAACCTTGACTGCTCTCTTCACATGATCCGTTCTTATTCATTAGCCTAGCTGATTTTTCCCTTAATTTATGCATCTAATCCTTCAGATGTTAATGTTACTTCATTGGTATCATTTTGGGAGTAGAAGTTGATAATTTGATTCAACAGACGAACTTATAAGTCTCTGGCATGCCATTTTTTTTTTGGTCAGACTCTGGCATGCCATTGGCCAGTCCCTGTTATGGCCGTTTTGTTAAATATAAAAACACCAACTTTACTTTCCCTAGGCCAAGTTTTGCAGTTACAGAGACTTCGAACCCTTGACCACTGAGCCCCGCTCTGAACCTCTAGGCTGAGTATGCATATCTTGGCCCCCTTGAGTCTTCACGTCGAGATCCATCCCTCTTTTCATTGTCAGTGTCGGCAGAATTCAGGTCGAAAATCCTGTCCCATAGACAGTAATCAAGATTAGGTAGTAGGAGATATGGCGAAGGCAAGGTAGATCCAATCTGAGCGGGACATAGAACACAGCACGAAGAGTTTAGAACTGAATTGGAATTCATACAATAGATTTAAAACCGATTGAGTAATTTTCCTTTCACTATTGAGTAATCTTTTTTATTTATTTCCTATAACTTTTGTATTCCTGATGTGTTTTGAATATACCCTGTTTTTAACATTGGTTTTATTTGTTAAAACTTTTAAGGATAAACAAGTCATTAGTTATGAGTATAAAGCGTAATAGTCATGTTTAAAAAATCGATACACTAGCACGTGTCCGTTCGCGTCTGAACAGGTTAAGCAAACCGACTATGTAAGGCATGATTTTTATGGTGTCGTGAAGGGGTTGATCAAGAATCCATTTATGCCAAATCATAACTTGTTTAATTACGTCTTCTCATATCGTGCAAATAGATGACGTTGAGAACTGAAAAATGGGTAAAAATTACCTAGGTTGCCGTATAAGACAGTCGCATGAACGGGCGACCCGCCTTGAATGTTTGATGGATCAAGTGGCACTGTCAACAGAAGCCTGAGAACCTCTAAGTTGCCACTCTCGACGGCCAGATACATCGGACATTTACCTTCCTTGTTCTGCCAATACATGGGTTGCAAGTCCTTACCTATCAAGATGTGAACCACGTCAAGGTGGCCGTTCACATCGGCCTCATGCAGCAGGGTGCTTCCCCTGTTGTTCTTCACTTGAACGAGAGCCTGCCGCATCTCGACCCCGCCGACGTTCGATGCTTGGCTGATGAGGATTCAGGCCGCGTGGGCCCTTCTGGCCTTGGCGGCCAAGTGAAGCGCGGTGTCTCCAATGCGATTTTTCCCGGCTACAAACTGTTCGGAGAAGTGGTTGGCGATGGCTCTCAGGATCTCGTCTCTCTCGAGGCCCGCTGCGACATGGAGCAGCGAATTTCGGGAAGGGCTCATATTGGATCCCTAATTATCTTTATTTTCATCATGGATCGTGGAGAATATTTAAACTATATGGGCTTATATTGCATGCTACTAATTTAGGAAATATTGTTATTATGAAAGATACAAAAAAACACTACAAAAAAACAAGGGATTAGCGACGATTTTTGCGACAAAAAATTTGGCAAAATCCGTCGCAAATCGAATTTGCGACGAAATTAGCGACGGAAAAAATTCCGTCGCTAATTTGGCGTCGCAAATTTTTGCGATGGAAAATTTCAATTTTCATCACTAAATTGCGACAAAAAAAAATTCGTCGCAAATTAGCCACAAACATTATCTGTCGCAAAATTCGTCGTAAATTAGCCACTAACTTTATTCGTCGCAAAATTCATCGCAAATTAGCCACGAACTTTATTTGTCACAAATAATTCGTCGCAAATTAGCCACAAACTTTATTCGTCGCAGAATTCGTCGCAAATTAGCCACAAACTTTATTCGTCACAAATTAGCCACGAACTTTATCCGCTGCAAAATTCGTCGCAAAATTCGTCTTAAATTAGCTACGAACTTTATTCATCGGAAAATTTGTCGCAAATTAGCCTCGAACTATATTGGTCACAAAATTCGTTGCTAAATATTCGTCGCAAATTATACACCATTTGGGCCATCAAATATTGTCCATAGCAATAGCTACGCATTAATAAACATCATGTAATACATTGAAAACAATCAAGGGACACGAGACAACCATAGATTCCGCTTCAAAAAAAGAAAACGAACAAACCAGACACAATGCCATATAATTGAAAAATATAACTGAAGGAAAGATGCTAGTCCGCAAAAAATAACGATATATGCAAAGTTGCAAAGTCCGACATGATGCTATTTGATATCTAATGTTATAATACATTCAAAGCATTCAAAGGAGGCGGGATAACCATAGATTCTGCTTCAAAAACGAAAAATCGACAAACCAGACACAAGATTGGGCAGCTTTGGTACTCAACAGGACACCAGAAGCAGTCACTTTTATCGACACCTGATGAAATGTGGATACATAAATAAAGACATTCAATCAATCCAGAATATAAAAGAAGCGTTTATGCATGGATGTGGAACTAGGTATAAAAAAACAAGTAAGAGGGTTAACAAAAAAACGTTTCAAGACGAACATCAATGTTCTTACATATGAATATGAGTCAACTTTGACATCCACTGTAGTTTTTTCACCATTGTAAACCATGTTTCTGTCACCTACGAAAAATTAGATCTTTCTCCAAACAGCATTCAATAGTTTAATGACTTAGAGAGGTGAATTACCAACACCAATTCCCAGGAAGAGAAGACTCAAAGTCAATTAAGGCATGTATTTCTCCAATGTTCAAATATCATGATTTTTTGTAACAAGCATGTCATCCTGGGATCTCTAAATTTTCAGTTTTTCGCAGGGCAAAGAACTTAGTTGTAAGAGAGTTGTGCACAGAAAGTAATCGTAGGGTAGGAACATATTGGGCAAACTGCACTTATGGCACAAAAGATTGTGAAGCAAGCTTATTCTCGATTTTGGGAATTTTAACTAGAAAGCACCGAGAAAATCATCATCATCATCTGCAATCTCAGCATCATTGTGTCGCTTATCATTGTGCCTATCACCATGGCCTCCCCCCATGGCCGGCGAAGAAGAAAAAAAAGAAAATATGTATTTTCTATATATATGTATATATATTATATATTTTTTCCAAAATTTTAAATTTTTTTTTTCTTTTTTTTTTCTTTTTTATTGACCCGGGTCGGGTCGGCTGATCCGGGTTCGGCGGAACCGACCCGGGTCAACGGACCCGACCCCGAGCGTTGACCCGGGTCGGGTAGGGCTGATCTGGGTCGATCGAAACCGACCCGGGTCAACGGATCCGACCCGAGAGTTGACCCGGGTCGGGTCGGCTGATCCGGGTCAGTCTGACCCGAATTACAGACCCGCAGGGGAGCGCCGGCGAGGCCAAAATTGGTCGTCTGCCGGCCAACCCAGATCGGCGCCGCTCCCAGACCTGCTCCCCGGCTGAACACCGAGCCACACCACGACCTGGGCTCGCCGTCCGGCCACCTCCTCGCCGACCGGCGACCAAAACAAACCCGGCCTCACTGAGGCAAATTATTGAACAGGTGGTGAGCGTGATAAAAATAAACGGTTTTCGACCTACCTCGAGGATTCGGCGACCTACCTTACTTTCGACGGCGGCGTATGAATGGCGGGGGACGACAGTATGGGCCGGGATTCGCACGAAACGGCCGGCGCGAGTCCCGACCAAATCGAGCTAAAAACAGGGGCGAACAGGGGAGACACCGAGGCTGAGAGAGAGCTCACCGGTTGACGATGTGTCCGGGGAGGTTCACGGCTGATCTGGGGACGACGGCACGGCTACGGGGACCTGCAAAACGCACAAACCGGTCCTCTTTCTCTCTCTTTTCTCTCTATTCTCTCTCAGTTTCTCTTGGTTTCTCTCTCTCTCTCTTCAAAAAAAAAATTTCGACCCCTTCTCTCAGTCTCTCTCTCTCTCGTTTTTATAGGCGAACGACGGCGTCCCTCGGCTCCGTTACGTCTGCAATGACGACGGCCTACACCGGCCTGCCTGCCCCGCGACTTTGCGGCCATTTGTAGGCCGGTGCAGGGGGCCAATTCAGTGAGTGTACAGAGAGCCTGGGGAAGAGAGGAAAACGGGGAAGAGTTGGTCCGGGTTTTCGGGGAAGACGGGACTGGCAATTAATGCCAGTCCCGTCGGCGTGCTCATCCGGCCCTGCTCTGGCCGGATAGCGACGGTGAGGAGCGGCGCCGCCGTGCGTCATGCTTCCGTCTGGAACAGGGCGGAACAGGGGGAAGGAGAGCGACCGGCGCGGGGGGGAAGAAAGGGAAGGAGAAGGGCTGGGCCGGGCCAGGCCCAGCCGCGCGCAGGGGGAAAAGAAGGAAAAAAGAAAACGGGCTGGGCCGCGCGAGGAGAAGAAAAGGAAAAGGGAAGGTGGGCCACGCAGGGGGAAAAGGAAGAAAAGAAAGAAAAAAGGAAGAGTGGGCCGAGGCCCACGCGGAAGAAAAGAAAGAAAGAAAACGGGCCGGGTCGGCCCGGCCCCGACCCGGCCCGATTCGGGAAATTTTTTTTTTAGAAAATTTTCTCTAATAGACCCTATTAATGCAAATGTGCCTAAATTCTATATGCAATGCATTTAAATAGAAATATTTTTTGTTTTAGAAATTAAAGAAAATTAATTCCTAAATTTTGTGTAATTAATTTTGGACAAATCAAAAATAGGTGTCAACAGTATAGATATAAATTATTATCGATGATAAAAATATTTTTCATTAAATAATTATTTTAAGTGATACAATTGATTATTTTTAGGAAAATATTTTTCAAAGTATTCATTTTCCGCTAAATAAACGGAGCTTACAAGAGTAATAATAAATCCAAGCTAGTATAAATAATGCATGGATCCCAACCTGAAAATAACAATGAAAATAGGACCTAAAGAGTAACTCCAAAGATCTCGTACCATAATATGAATGACTATATTTTCCTCCAATTATTATAATTTCTTGTTTTTGAAAGGGACACATGGGTGACTCAAGGGTGCACATTCATTGCGTTCATTGTATTCTCCGTTATAACTATCGAAAGCAAAACGATATTGAGGTTATTCCCTTTTGTTGTGATGATTGATCGCCTTGCGTGATTTCTAAAGTTGAACTAGCTTTTTTCCCACCATATTATTCCAAAACGGCGTTTCACAGCAAGAATCGAAGCAGTAATCGTAAATACAGTCCTTCCTGGACACCGTGCGTCTGCAGTCTCCTCCTAGCTTTATACACTCATCTTGTAGCATCCTCTTTCGGCATTGATTGATTGCGTTGATGTTGTTTTCCTTTTGGCCACTATGATTTGTCTGGTTTTCCGACAGAATAAAGCAAAAAGTAAACTAAAGTAAAGAGAAACCATTCTCTTATGTCTCAACAAGCTAGGTTCAGTTCTTCGATCACAAATCACTCAAAAATGTATCCTTCTATGCGTGCAACAGTGAGCATCTAATTAACTAGCATATACGAGGCAACGCCACACTCAAGTAGACCTATAATAAATTTATTCCAAATTAATTTTTTGACCACAAAAAATCCCAAACTGGTACACCTATAATAAATTTACCCCAAATTAATTTTTGGACTATAAAAAACCCTAAATTGGTATATTTGTGACAAACTTAGCATCCATTAGTTTCCGTTAAATTAGATTAATACCGCAAAAAATCACAAACCGATACACTAATGACAAATGGAGGGTAAAACATAAAACCGTTATATCCGTCAATTGCCGCGTGTTATTTAACAAAGTAATTTGATACTAAAATTTAACGAAAATAAATTTATGGTAAATTTATCATAAATGTATCATTTTAGAGTTTTTTGTAATATTAATCATTCTTTTTTTTTGGCTAAAGAGCTAAAATGGGAGGGCCACCAGGACTACAATTGTTACCTTTTACTTTTTTGAAATAAAAACTAAAGTTTGACTAAAAGAATGGTAATAAATCCAAACTAGTATACAATAATACAGGATTCCGACCCGAAAATAACAATAACAATCGGACTTAAACAGTAACTTCAAAGATCGCGTACAACAATATGAACTGATTGTCCCCGTTTTGTAATTCCTTGTTTTTGAAAGGGACGTGTCGGTAACTAGATGGTGCACGTTCACGGCGTTCATTGAACCAGTTCTTTTCCCCATTGAAAGGCCATATCATCCCAAAAAGGGGTTTCATAGCAAGAATCAAAGCATTGATAAAAAATGCAATCCAACCTTTTGATGGGACAAACCATCTGCCAGTCTCCTCTCTATACACTCATCTCGTCCTGTCCTCTTTCGGCAATATACTTGAAAATGATTGATTTCGTCGATGTTGTCCTCATTGTCTCCGCTATGATTTGTCTAGTTTTCTGTATTTCGGCAAAAGGTGAACTAAAGTGGAAAGGAAGCCATTCTTTTGTGACTCAACAAGGTTCAATACTTAATTCAACACAGTCACCGTTACAAATCGTATCCTTCAACCCGTGCAATGCACGGCATTTAATTTATGTACCATACAACGCCACCCCCAAGTAGACCGATAATTAGATATCCGAATACCAGAAGATGTCTAAAAGACTGTGATGGGTTTTTTTTCTTTGTGAAGATGGGCCGCCCATGATGGGCTAACCCAGCCCATGAAAGAAAATAACCGCATTTGGCAGTTATTTCTTTTTTAACACAAAAACAAAAGTGAGAAGGAAGAACATACGAAAGTGTGTTGTTGCATTTTCATCATCAGAAAACTAGTTTTCACTAAAGGACAAAGAAGAAGGGGCTTTGTTCAACAATCCAAGTCTCTCTCTCGAGACTGTGATAAGTGCACTTAATCTGTGGCAAAAGAGGTATGTTCATTTCACATAATATACTTCGAACGATCGGTGATTCAAGCGTAGAATGAGCACGTTTTTCCGCATTTTTTGTAATATGTTTAGGAATATGTTTCCGTCATTGGTATCAGAGCAATTGTTCTTGTTTCCTGATCGTTGTAGATGTGCATAACACGAATTGATGGCCGGAATTCGTGAAACGGCGCCGACGAACGCTCGGGTATGAAAACCGACACCCGACTGTACTGTTCGGGATCGTTTCTCGAAATTCCGTGTGATAAATTTTATTTTTGAAGGCATAGGGTCGTAGTGCTCGTTGAGACGAGCAAAATGACGGGTGGCACGCCGCCGGGGGAGGCCGCACGTGCCTCCACGCGCCGCCGCAAGTGGCGGTCTCGCCGGCACGTGCATGGCACATGCGTGGCGGTTCCTCCCCGCGAGCGTGCACCGCACGCGCCATGAGGGCGTGTGCGGCGTGGCTGACGTCAGCCATGCGGTTGCCCATCCGGGTTTTTTTTTAGACCCGACCCAACCCAATTGACCCGTTGACCTGACCCGGTTATCCGTTGACCGTAGTTGACCATCGTTGACCACCGTTGACCGGCGTTGACCGAAAAAAAAAATTTGTACCTTGGATTATGAGTAATCCTTTTATTTTTCTGCATTTGTTGCAGGAATAATGGTACGAAGATATCGAACCCCTATTATCCCTAGAACGGAGGCTCAAAAGAAGAAGCTTGAGACACTAAAAATCAAGCTTGCTCTTTTCCGGTGGGATGCTGATGATGACATGATGACACACATCATCAAGGTCAACCAAATGATACAAGATATCATTTGGAACGGTTTCGTAATGCCAGAGTATGTGATGGTCGGAGCCCTCAAATGCACCATTCCTGATGAGTTGGGACGAATGATTGATAGGGTTTGGGACACCTTAGAAGGTCCGACCTATAAGATGATTGTGGAGCAATTCATGATAGAGTTCATACGGGTCGGGGCAAGATGGACGTCAACTCTTGCATTGAATCGGTCTCGGCGCAATACGTTGCCCGAATCTAGGGGTTTTCCGGGTGCCTCCATTTGGATGCCAAAGAAAATAGAATTTCCTGAGGATTTTCATGAGTCATTTCCAGTTTATAGAAAGAGGATCTCCACCTGACTGTGTCTTTCTTTTTTTTTTTTTTTTCGTAAGCTGTTATGGATATGTTCACTATAGGTTGGTGTTAGATATCTTGGGTGGATAGTTCCTTTTATGTTGGTGTTTATGTTTATTTTCTTTGATGAATTCATTCCTTATGTACATAATGTTAGGTAAATGAATGTTGATGGATATTCATGTTGTGAATAGTTTACAGTACTATTCTGTTTTAATATTTATCTTATTAGTATCATATGGAGTTGAGTGGGAGTTCTAAAAGTTTTAGTAACTTTAAAGAACGTAATTTTACCTTAATGATTACATTAACAGTAATTTCACATTAGGATTTTTTGATGATGATTGGGAACATAGTGAACTTTCGAATCTAAAGCCTATGTGAAATTATTCATTAATATAATCAGTTTGTGTAAAATTAATGCATAAATAAGTGGCATTAATTTTCTTACCTTACCAAAAAAAAAAAAATAAGTGGCATTAACAATTCGTGTTTGTCTGTCTGATATGTTCAGATTCAATGGCTTCAGCATCAAAGAATATAGTTGCTGAACTAAACAAAGGAGAGAAGCTTAACGGTGATAATTATGAAATTTGGCATATGAAAATCTAATATGTGCTGGAAGAGCAAGAGGCTCTTGAAGCTCTTAACCTGGTTATGGAAGAGCCTGAAGACGGAAACACTGCACAGCATAAGAGAGATAAGGATGCATTTGCTGTATGGAAAAGGAAGAACTCCCTTGCTCGCATCACGTTGCTGAGTAGCATGGAAAATGATGTCATGCGAGAGTTTAGGCGTTTTGAAAATGCTAAGGAGATGTGGGGAGCATTGGCAGCAAGGTTTGGTCATACATCTGTAACCAAGCTTAGACAGCTCACTATAAGATTTGACTCATATAAGAAGCCACATGGTCAGTCCATGAAACAACATTTAAGGAAGATGTCAAACATGATTAATGAGCTAAAGGATGCTTGCCATATTCTGACTGATGAGCAGCAAGTGCAAGCAGTGATTCGTTCTTTACCTCAAAGTTGGGAGCATATGAAGTTGCACCTAACTCACAATGAGAACATCAAAACCTTTGAGGATGCAGTGCGCCACTTAGAGCTAGAGGAGGACCGCCTCCTGGCGGATAAGCCGATAATTGACATTTACTATGCAGGTTCTAGCTCACAAGGGCCTTCGAGCTCTAAGCGCAAGCGTCCTGATTCGTTCAGAAGGTGGAGAGGTAAGAGAGCGAGTTCTTCAGGGAAGAAACCAAGAGATGAACAACACCATAGAGGAAAGCGTCCTCATGAGAAGAAGATGTCGAGGGTGAAATGCTACAACTGTAGCAAGAAGAGCCACTTCGCTCGCGATTGCGGCGAGCCAAAGAAGGTAAACTCCCCTTGCATTCTTGAGAACTTTGTCTATGTGTCAAGTTCTGTATTTTTAACTGAGTCTAATCCTTTGTGGACTGTAGATTTGGGAGCAACAGACCATGTAGCGAAGGACAGAGATGCCTTCGTGGAATTCCGACGAGTTCCAACGGGAACTAAATGGATTTATGTAGGGAATAACTCCAGAGCTGAGGTTAAAGGAATTGGCACCTGCCAGTTAATTATGCGTGGTGGACGCACTTTGTTCCTACGTGATGTATTATATGCTCCGGAAATTCGTCGGAACTTAGTGTCTGTTTTAGTGTTGATTCGACTTGGTTTTAATTTGAACTTCCATAACAATGGTGTAGACTTGTATTTAGGTACGAGTTATTATGGTTGTGGTTATTTTCTAGATGGTTTTATTGTACTGGATGTTGATTCTGTAAATGTCAATGTTTGTTATTCCCACTTCACGTCTTCTACTTCGTGTGATAATGATGTGAACGTATGGCATGCTAGGCTTAGCCATATAGGCCAACAGCGAATGAATAGATTAGCCAAAGAAGGCTTAATGGGCAATATTAAAAAAATCGATTTGCCCACTTGCGAGCACTGCCTAGCTGGGAAAACAACAAGGAAACCATTTGGAAAAGGAACAAGAGCTGAATTTCCTTTGCAGTTAATCCATTCTGACATTTGTGGTCCAATGAATGTGAGGGCTAGACATGGGGCTGTTTATTTTATCACATTTATTGATGATTATACTCGATTCGGATATGTCTATTTGATTTCTCATAAATCTGAGACTTTTAGTTGCTTCAAAATATTTATGAACCTGGTGGAAAATCAATTAGATAAGAAAATAAAAGCATTGAGATCCGATCGAGGTCGAGAATATCTATCTGATGAGTTCAGAAATTTGTGTGATGACAAGGGAATAGAAAGACTGTTGTCTATTCCCTATACTCCTCAACAAAATGGTGTTGCGGAAAGAAGAAATAGAACCCTACTAAAAATGGTTAGGTCCATGATGGCGCAGGCTAACTTACCTATCACCTTTTGGGGTGACGCTTTATTAACTGCTGCCTACATACTTAGCCGTGTGCCTTCAAAATCAATTATTTCCACTCCGTATGAGTTATGGACAAGTAGAAAACCTGATTTGAGTTTTCTGAAACCTTGGAGTTGTGCCGCTTATACACATGAATCTTCTCATAAATATGGGAAATTAGGTCCTAGAGGTAAGAAGAGTATCTTCATAAGGTATTCAGAAACCTCGAAAGGATATGTATTTATAGGTGAGCAAGAAAGTGGGAGTATAACTGAATTTGAATCACGAGATGTCACATTCTTAGAGAATGAGTTTCCTAAGAAGGGCGAAATAGGTGAGAACTACTCTCTATTTGAAACCTTGGATCCTGATAGTGAAATCGATAAAGTTCGTCCAAGTGGAAGCAATGTGAGAAGTGAGGAATTGAATTCGACTCAATCTCAATTGCAACCTTTTGATGAGACGATTCCGTCATTATCTAATTCAAGTGGGAGCATAATGGAGATTGATATACCACGTGTACAATCTCCCATACGGCGAACAAGTCGCAAAAGTATTCCCCGACGACGTTTTGACATTGAAGGGGAAACTTTCATGATCGCTCCACAAGATGAAGACGAGCCAAGGAATGTAAATGAGGCTCTAAATTGCCCTAACAAAGAAAAATGGATGATTGCAATGAAAGAAGAAATGGAGTCAATGAAATCAAACCATGTTTGGGAACTGGTTGATCTTCCATAAGGACGCAAAGCTATTGGGAATAAATGGGTTCTCAAAATAAAACGCAAATCCGATTGCTCAATAGAAAGATATAAGGCTCGCCTAGTAGCGAAAGGGTATGATCAATAGGAAGGAATTGATTACGAAGAAACTTTCTCTCCTGTAGTGAGATTTACCTCAATTCGCCTTATTCTGGCAATAGTGACAAGCATGGATCTTGAATTACATCAAATGGATGTAAAGACTGCTTTTCTAAATGGAGAATTAGAAGAAGAAATTTACATGGAGCAGCCTGTTGGCTTCGTTGTGAAAGGCCAAGAACAAAAAGTATGTCGACTTCTAAGATCGATATATGGCCTTAAGCAGTCTTCGAGACAATGGTATATACGTTTTCATAATGCCATAGTGGCGTTTGATTTTAAAATGATTGATGAAGATCATTGCGTGTATATCAAAAGATCCAAAGATCAATTTGTGATTTTATCATTATATGTTGATGATATACTAATTGCCGGAAGCAATATGGAGTTGGTTAATAATATTAAGAGTTGGTTATCGTCCAATTTTGAGATGAAAGATATGGGTGAGGCTGCATATATTCTTGGAGTTAAGATTTCAAGAGATCGTTCCAAGAGATTATTGTCTCTTTCGCAAGAGACTTATATAAATAAAGTTCTTGAATGATTTTGTATGCAAGACTGTAAACCCATGGATACTCCTATTGCAAAAGGTGAAGGATTGAGCCATAGGTTGTGTCCTAAGACTCCACAAGAGAAGGAACAAATGAAACGTGTTCCTTATGCTAGTGCTATTGGAAGTTTAATATACGCTATGATGTGTACAAGACCTGACATATGTTTTGCAGTTGGGATGGTAAGTAGGTACCAATCCAATCCAGGTCAAGCACATTAGAAAGCCGTAAAAAGAATCATAAGGTATCTAAAGGGTACTGTTAATTATTCACTGAGTTATCAAGGCAAGGATATGCGACTTGAAGGCTACTCAGATGCTGATTGGGGAGGAGATTTAGATGAAAAGAAATCTACCTCTGGTTTTGTTTACTTACTGAATAATGGCGCCATATCTTGGAGCAGTAAGAAACAAACATGTATAGCATTGTCCACGATGGAAGCTGAGTTCGTGGCGTTGTCAGGAGCAGTACAAGAAGGTGTTTGGCTTAAGAGATTTTTGGATCATTTAGGTGTTGCTAAGAATGCTGAAAACTCATTGTTAGTCAATAGTGATAGTCAAGCAGCGATAGCATACACCAAGGATCCGAGATATCATGGCAAGACCAAACATATAGATACCAAGTATAACTTTGTCAAGGATATGGTTGCACGAAAAGATGTGAACTTGCAGTACATATCTACGCATAGTATGATAGCAGATCCTATGACAAAGCCAATTCCTAGAGATGTTTTCATTGGTCATGTAAAATCTCTAGGACTGCATAGATGCTGATGTACTGAATATTGTAATTTCCCTGAATGTTCACATTTAAATGAAATTGTTATATCATTGTTAATGCCTATGATATTTTTTATTTATGCATATTAATACTTAGTGTATTATGTTGAGAAAGTATGTCAGACAGATAAGATTAACCCACTCACACGGGTAATCGCCTCTATTTACTGTGTGATAAATAGAGATGAGATAATTTTTTAGGCTTATTATCTAGGTGATAATCGAGAGCTCAAGCTTAAAATAAAAATGTTGCCTTAGCTAAGTGCTAAGATGAGGACATAACATTTACTATGTCCGAGAGTAAAATAACCCACATATTTTACTTTATCTGTCTTTGATGCCAGATGTGAGTTCTAATGGATTCTTTAGAGGAGTAGATATGTGAACTCGAGTTTAGACATTGAGTATGTCTGAACTATCATCTGTACGGTATTGAATGTAAAGACATACGCTCCACGGGAAAGGAGTTAATACCGTAATACGTATTTCATACTACGTATGCATAAGACGACCGATAAGAGTGGCAAAAGTTTTTGATCTCAACTTCTTGCCGTGTGAGACTCTTGAGGATATGAGTTTCTCATTTAGTGCCCTCACGACTCTAACTTAATCTCAAAGTTTCTATTCAGTGTTCGCTATCTTAGGACGTTGCCAATGGTCATGAATGATTCAATTTAATGGAGCATTTCTAGAAAAGCGAGCTGGACTGAAATAGAGAGATTTAAAGAAAGAGAAAGATCAATTTATCATGATGTCACATTTTATTTTTGTATTCACAGGTCGACCAATTATGATTTTAAGTAAATTATAATTGTGAATACAATATACGAGATACTAAAAGAGATCAAGAGAGATATAAATGTGACTGATTGATCTAGGGTACTGCATACTATATCTACTCGGAAAACGTTGTACCCAATTTTGAGTTGCTATGTATTCCTAACAGATGCATTGCAACGAGCTCTCGAAGTATGCTGGTCGCACGGATTATTTGCTAGTATGAACATTGCAAAGAAGAGAGAGTTAATGTTTAGCCCACCATGTGCGAGTGGGAGATGATGGGTTTTTTCTTTGTGAAGATGGGCCGCCCATGATGGGCTAACCCAGCCCATGAAAGAAAATAACCGCATTTGGCAGTTATTTCTTTCTGAACACAAAAGCAAAAGTGAGAAGGAAGAACATACGAAAGTGTGTTGTTGCATTTTCATCATCAGAAAACTAGTTCTCACTAAAGGACAAAGAAGAAGGGGCTTTGTTCAACAATCCAAGGATTGTTCTCTCTCTCGAGACTGTGATAAGTGCACTTAATCTGTGGCAAAAGAGGTATGTTCATTTCACGTAATATACTTCGAACGATCGGTGATTCAAGCGTAGAATGGGCACGTTTTTCCGCATTTTTTGTAATATGTTTCCGTCAGACTGAAATAACGGTGTCTCCATTATTTACCACCCAATCGATGCAAAGCAAGGACGGTGCGGTTTTTCCAAGGTCAAACAAAAGGAAAGAGAAGGGCGTCTCCATCAATAGCAACTGGATTCTTGAAATTTGACCACTTGACGTGTGAAGCAAAGAAGCTCGACATGTATAAGATAGGCGACATTTTCTCCTCGAATCGATTGGCAAGGCTAAGTACCACTGGCCAGAGGCAAAGTGGCCGGGCGATTCACATTCAACATCACCGCTGTCCTTGTTCCATTGATGCCCGCAGGTCGGGAGTCTTCATCTTGCAGCACATCTGGGAAGCGAACTAAAATTCTCGATATTGCAATTCCTAGGCGGATGATAGAGAAGGCTACGCAGCGGATATATCGCGTATTTACCACAAAAGGAACGTACATTGCCATGTACAGAGCGAACAGATGGTACAGACCAACAGCTCCGATCAGCAGGACAAAAGAGGCGAGCCAAGTGAGCTTGCTTACGAGCAAGTAGCCACCGGCCATAAATGCTATGGACATTGTTACGAGAGCTACCAACAGCCCCTTTATTACAATTATATGGGTAGTTAGAGCAACGTAAGAGTCATTAAGTTGTGCCCAAGACAACATGACAACCACGCCCATGGCATTGTACATCGCAATGGCGTTGCAAATGACAAAGGCATGGAACATGCCCCTGTTCAGCATTGTAGCCGTTCCTGGGTTAGCTCCAGAACTCTCGACGAAACCTCCAGGAACCGCAAAACCAGCCGCAAAGGTCACGGTTGCCACGAGCGTGGCAACTATCAAACGAGCATTCGCCTGTCCGCTCAATATACCTCCTGTTTGCAGAGCAAGGACTGTATATTCCGCCGTAGTTTCTCGATTTCTTGACTTGTAGATAGCCAAATCTTTACTTGTAGGTGCCCCGGCAGATGTCAAAATCATTGATGGTAATCTCTAGGCATGGGTTAAACAAGAAAATACGGAGTCATTGTAATTGGAAGTTGTCGTACATTCCGCATGAAGATAGAAAGGATTGCTTAATTTTGTGATTGTTAATGTCTAATTTTGGAGTTTCTAGTGAGTGCATACCTTTTGAAACGTAGTATCCGTTCTTTTGATTTGCTCAGTCGCAAGGTCTCGAGCTGTCAAGCATTCGCTGTTGAGAAGCTTACGATCAACTCTTTTGTCCAGCACAAGATCAAGCAAAACCACGGGATGCCACGGCAGTGTGGCCAAATGCAGAGGCGTATTCCCCTCGTTGTCTCTCTCGTTGATGAGCTTCTCAAGGCCGGCATGCCCGAGTATGTACCTCACTGCCTGGATTCTTCCGTGCTTGGCGCAGACATGAAGGATGTTTTGTCCATGTCGATTGATCAACTCTGTGGGATCTGGCCACTGCTTGAGCAGCTCCTTGATTGCTTGAACATGACCCTCTTTACAAGCGACGTGAATCGGAAAATGGCCATCTCTATCATATTCGACTGCGCTCGAGGTGAATTTTTGAAGCAGGAATTCGATGCCATCACAATAATTGATGTATGCTGCCAAATGAAGCGGTGTGCCGTGTCTATCATCTTTGAATCCAAACAATCGTGGATTTCTCCTAGAAATTTCCCTCAGCATGTCTAGATTAAGTGCCAAATAAAACCATTTAAATATTAAATCATGCATTCATCTAACAATTTAATTTTTTAAAATAATTAGTGGTGATCCCATTAAATTTCACTTGATAATAGAGTAAGAGGTCATGAGTTCGAATCTTTTTAGATCTCTCATTTGCCTCCCTATATATATTTACACACTTTAATCTTAGTCCAAAGCCCAATCTACCCTTGAAGAGGAGAACTAAATCATTTAAAATAATAAACTACACATTCAGGTAATAGTTTAAAATATCTAAAACAATTGACAGTGATTTCATAAAATTTCACATGATATTAAACCCATATTCCGCCTCAGTTCGCCTATGAGGTTCCTTGTCCGTCAATTCGACACGCCATTTTTAGCCTAGTTTGCATATGAGAGGGGCTGTTAAAAGTGTCTCACATCACTTGTCTATAGGGTTTCAATGGACCTTATATTCATATAATCTCCATTCACTTATCACTTAAACTTTTATATTGAAAATTCTAACATGGTATCAAAGAACGAGGTCTAGAGTTCAAATATTTTCAAATCCCTTATTTGCCTCTCCTATATATTTCTATGCTTTAATCTAAGGCCAAACTCTAGTTTATATGTGAGGGAGAGTGTTAACCACTTAAATATTAAATCATGCATTTATTTAACAGTTTAGAAAAACTGGCAATGGTCTCGTAAAATTTCACATTTTATTCTGGTAAAAACTAAAAGGTTAGTATTAGAAGACCTCTCTCTCTCCTCCACTTCCTCTTCTTCCTCCTCCTCTGTCTCTTTCCCTCTCAATCTCACTCAGCGAGAGCCCTCCGCTCACTTTGCCGGTGCCAACATTGCTACTCGGTTACCCTTTGTTGCCGTCATTATCGATGATTCACCGTCAATCCACCTTGGTCATCTGGTCTCTCTCTCTCTCTCTCTCTCTCTCTCTCTCTCTCTCTCTCTCTCATTCATTAGTTTGAGGCTAGGTTGGGTGATCAAATGTAGAGAGAGGAACCGCAATGAACACCGGTGGTGGATGGCACCCTATCGAGCATTTGAGACGGCAATGTACATCATGCATAGGTGGTGAAGAGAGAAAGGAAGAGAGAGATAGGTGGCTGGGCAATAGGGAATATTCCTTTCTTTCTTTTTTGTTAATAAAACTTATTATGGATAACCTCATGGTTGGCATATTAGGTTGAGAAGCTTGGGAATATTCAGCTCATGGCTAGAGGTCATTCCTTCAAATTCCACCAACTATGTACCAACTATTTGATGTTAGGACCATATACACTGGTAAAAAGTTTGGACTTAACTGTTATGTGGGGCTAGTAAGATGTTTCATTTGCCTCTCGGTAACCAGACCTCTACAGTCATGCCCGAAGTTACAAAATTATAAATTATGTATAGGTGATGTACATATTTATAACTCGTTAATTAGAAAGATGGTAAGAAAAAGTTTTGTTTCATATGGCACAAAGTATAATGTTCAAAAGAACAAAAAAAGGGGAAAAGTAGGACCGGCGATTCGCGTTGTGTCGGATTATTCATGTCACGTCAAAACAAAGTGTATCAAGATTATGATTAATTCGAACCTGAGAAGTATGATAAACGTGTTGAACTACCTCAATACGAACACGACAAACCTAGTAAATCATGTCACATGATATGACTAACATAATTATTGAACTGTGTCATTATGCCATGTATCGATATGATACGATATGTTAACATATTTGCAAATATACATTAACCTTAGTGTACATGATAAACACGTTAAACATGTTTATACACAATATCTCAATTTACCATGTTTAACATGTTTGTAAATAATAATAGTAATTTCACTTCGCATTACATCTAGAGTTTATTATTGAGTTACCGTTTGTTTTGTTCTATAGCTTTTGCATCCCTGATGTGTTTTCGTTATGCCCTTTATTCTTTTTTAAATGGGTTTTATTATTATAATCTTTTAAGAGCAAAGATGTCATTAGACATGAGTATGAAGTGTTAAAACTTAGCCCCGTTTAAAACACCAACACACTAACACTTTAATTTAAATGTGTGGATTCGTGTCTGAACGGGTTAAGCAAGTTAATTACATAAAGCACGATTTTTATTTTGTCACGAACGAGTTGACATAAACCCCTTTTATACCCGTGGGATCTCGTAAACGGATGATGCTGAGGATTGTAAAAAGAGTTAAAATTACCTAGATTGCCGTGTAAGACAGCCGCATGAACGGGTGACACGCCTTGAATACTCGATGGATCAAGTGGCACTGCCATCAGAAGCCTGAGAACCTCCAAGTTGCCACTCTCGATGGCCAGATACACCGGACATTTACCTTCCTTGTTCTCCCAATACATGGGTTGCAAGTCCTCACCTATCAAGATCTGAACCACATCACGGTGGCCATTCACAACGGCCTCATGCAGCGGGGTGTTTCCCCTGTCATTCTTCACTTGAACGAGAGCACGCCGCATCTCACCCCCGCCGGCATCCGATGCTCGGCCAATGAGGACTCGGGCCGTGGGGGCCCTTCCGGCCCTGGCGGCCATGTGAAGCGCGGTGTCTCCCCTGCAATTTTTCCCGGCCACGAGCTGGTCAGGGAAGTGGCCGACGATGGCTATCAGGATCTCGTCTCTCTCAAGGCCCGTGGCGACATGGAGCAACGAATTTCGGGAGGGGCTCAGAATGACCCGCAGACACAGACGTAGATTGCGCTCGGAATAGTAACGTTCCACAACTCGGATGAATTCATCCACGTCGCCTCGTTTTGCAGCAGTGAATAGCTCCTGGGTCGTCGTCTCATCGCATAAGACGGGGTCTGGGTCTTGCGTCAGCATCGCTTCCAATCTCTGCAGTCTCTGTCTCCGGAGATCACTCTCTTGCAGACTTATCTCTGCTGCCATGATAATTGACCTAAGGAATGCTCTACTTGGACTCGTATGTATTAAACAACAAGAAACTTGGCAGATTATCGCAGGTAATGGTGAGGTTGCACCCGCCACTAGTGACCTTATATATACATACATTTACTATGGGCCCCATCAGATTAAACCCTTCGAAGTCATGTGGGTCCCGCAACCCCACCATCTCCCAAAAGCAGATGGTATTTGTTTGGACATGACTATTCTGACTTTGAAGTTCTTCGATCGGTGTGTTTTTTGTAATTTAGGTTGATGAAAATGCAGACCACTCTCTTTTTGAACCTTACCATAAATGATAAAGAAAACGGAATCCACTTTTCAGTTCTATTTATAATTTTGCGACACTTTTTAAGAATCTTGTTTCAAATAAAATAGGATTTTGATTATATGACACTCTTTAAGTCAATGCGAGAGTAATATCATATTGTGAACCATAAATTTTTTAAAGAGTGAATCCCATAACAATTTATAATTACTTTTTATTTATTTTCTTGTGATCCAGTATATGCTATTAATCTTATAGTGAATTGAGGACAGTCACTCAATCATCTCTCAATAAAATATTGTTATATCTTATTGAACATGAAATGTAATGGGATTCACGATTCCTTTATTTCATGTTATACAGTTCTTTAATTAGATGCCAATCAGATAAATGTATCAAATGACCAAAAAAAAAGATTAAGACAAATATCATGCAAGGAGGTCGGAAAATTGATCATGAACATGATGGAATTTGCATTTCATCTGCTTTTAGAGTAATTAGTAGTGACTCTATAATATTAGGAAAAGTGTCAAAAAAGCCCTAAACATATTGCAATGATGTCAATTTAATCATAAATCTTTTGACCTAGTGTCAATTCAATCCTTATAACTAATTTTAGTCGGATATTGCTGACGTGGACGCTGGCTGGCCGGCCTATGTAGCATGGCCGACGCTAAAGTGGACAATTTTTAATAATATTTTAATATCTTTTCGAATTTATTTATTCAATTTTCCTTATTTTCTTTTCTTTCTGTTTTATTTCTTTCTTTCCTTCTTGCTCCAACTGGTCGTTGGACCTCAGTGATCGGCCAAAGTCAGGGACCAACAAGCCAAGCTTGCCGGCCTCTGGCAAGCCTCGCTATGGCTAAGCAAGGCTCAACCTTGCCAAATCCGGCGAGGCTTCCTAGGTCCTCACCGGCCCTCGCCTATGGCCGGTCACCGAGGTCTGGTCACAGACCAGAGGAAAGAAGGAAGGGAAGGAAAAAAAAAAGAAAAGAAAAAAATTAGAATATATTTAAATATTATTAAAAGTTATCAATGTCAGTGTCAACCAACCTACGTAACACAGCCAGGATTCGCGTCAGCAATGTCCAACTAAAATTAGTTGGAAGGACCTAATTGGCACTAGGTCAAAATAATTAGGATTAAATTGGTACCATTAATATGTTTGGGACCAAATTGGCACTGATATAATAGGTTCATGACTTTTCTGAAACTTTTCTCTTATAATATCCTTTGGAGTCCATAGAACAATTTGCAGATGGAGTGTGTGCAAGTTATAGGCTTTCATGATTTCCTCTTTCTAAGAATTCACATCGCATACTTCACTGGTGAATCTCTTTACTAAGTCGTAATGATGAATCAACGAAGAAATAAGCTTTAGAGTTTTCCTACAATGTCGTGGGGCTCTCGTAGGATAGAAGTATCGATGCCTAAGCGTGATTGTCGATTGTCAATTGGGCAATCGCCGCAAAGATAGTTAAGTATAATGCTCAAAATCTACATTTGTATTAAATAATCCAAGAAATGAGATAAGAACAATAAAAGTGCCATAACTTTTTTTCACTCACTTAAGTGTCACATTGAAGTAAAATCGATCATTTGAGTGCCATTTACGGCAAATCCTCCTACATGGATTTTTTTATTGATTTCCCATTCCGACGTGGATTTTTTTATTTTTTTTATTTTTTTATTAATTGTCAACGTTAGCACCGATGATGCCACGTCGGATTTTTTGACGAGGCAAATCGCTAATGGCATTTAATTGATCGATTTTTCAAATTTATGGTACTCAATTGAGTGTCTTACAAAAGTTAAAGCACTTCTAGGGCCCATTTGACAAGTTGCCAAACAGTGAAAATTTATGTTCTTTTGTTCTCAAAATCAGTTTGAGAACAGAAATCCGTTTGTTTAATTTTTTATTTCTGGGCACAAATTTGCAAAAAATTATTTCTAGAATCAGTTTTGGAACAGAATCAATAAGCAAAAAAAAATAGTTTATTGATTTTGGAAATAATTTTTCCATTTCTAATTCTTCTTGGTTTTCTTCTTCCTCCTTCTTGGTTTGTTCTTCTTTTTCTTCCTGACCTGCCACCGGCTAGCCGCCGACATTTGGCGACCGGCCATAGGCCAGGGTCGGCGAGGGTGGCTCGCGGCTGCAACGACGAGGGAGATGGGTCACGACGGTGAGGTCGACCTCGCCTTGGTTAGGTGAGGCTTGACCTTGCTCAGATCTGGCGAGGCCGACCTTGCCATCACGACCTAGGTGACAGCAAGGCAACAGCGAGGTCGAGCCTCGCCTAGCCAAGGCGAGGCTGACCTCGCCGTCACGATCGGCGAGGGCCGCGACGCCCCCGCTAGCCTTGGTCCATGGCGCCGGCGCTAGTGACTGGCCATGGCCAAGGAAGGGAAGGGAAGGGAAAGAAATAAAAAAAAAAGAGAAAAAAGGAAAAAAAAAAGAAGAAGAAAGAAATATTAAAAAATTCAAAATATTATTAATAAAAAGAAATTTTGTGTAGTTACCAAACGTATTTATGTTCTTTTTCTACTATAAGAATATAAATTTTGGACAGTTAATAAACGTTTTTAAATGCTTAGAAATTATTTTCGGGTACGGAATAAAAAAGAATCATTTTCTTTTAGTCATTTTCTTTTAGTCATACGTGATGTATTCTTCTTGTACTAACACAACATGTTTTCTTATTGGAAAAGAAAATAAGATGGCAATGGAATTGACCGTATCTTTGGTACATCATTTATCATGAGACAACAACATTATCATTGCTAAGATTTGCTTTAAATTGACAAACCAAGATATTTCCACTCTGATGTATTCCTTTCGTGTAGTGACCTATATATATTCGATGTTTACATCTATCCCTCAGCGAGCTCAATTAGTCTAGGTGCATCCTGCCGAACCCGGCTATTCTTCGATACCAAACCATATCTATATTTCAGTATTTAATTACTCACGTTTGTAGATGGAAAACATTCCAAAACCCATTTCAGCCGTAGAGCAATAGAAATCTTGGTTGTCACAGTATAACTTTGACGGTGAATTTGACAATCAAAAAGAGCTTCTTGTTTTGGAAAAATGATTTCTCGTGATTCGCATCAGATCTACGGTTTGTATTTTTTTGTAATTCAAAGGGGTGACACCTCAATATCTTCTCCGAATGATGTCTGCAGAATATAGAGGGGTCATTGTAGCATTCAAGAAAAGTTGAGACAGGTTCCCATCGCAGGGTTTATATCATATCTCTTAGCAGCATCTTACTTTTTTTCTTCTTAAGTGGACCCCGCATGTCCTTTTTCTTTGGTGAGACCCCATCACATCCTATCATCTCTTTCTTGCATTGAATGGCAGGGTACTAGTACGGACTTCAATGGAGACGGGGCCTCCACGGGGAGTTTATTAGCTTGTCGCCCTGGCTCTTTCCATGAATGAAAAGCATCTGACGAGTTAAGTGGGCCTTAGCACAAAGACTAATGGGGTCTGCCCCTGCGTCTCCTGTTCTGGGAGACCCCACATCACTTTTATTCTCTCCATCCCGCATTGAATGTTAGGGTACAGGTGATGGGACTTTGAGTGAGCAGAGGCGTCTGCGTCAAGTTTAGCTTGCTGCCTACGTCTTTTTCACGAACAAAAATATCTTCCGAATGAGGTGGGCCTAGCTCGAGGCTAATCGGGTCCCGTCCCCGCAATTTTCTTTCCCAATTATGCTAAGGTCTTTCCATGCATAAATATCCTCGTGCCATAGGAGCCCTCTGTCGCAATGTTTTAGACATTTTTCGCCAATTTTACTAGCTAGACATTCGTACGATGCAAGTTAATCATTCTCAGTGCCCCTTTAATTCTTTTTTTTTTGGTCGAACGTCCCCCTTTAATTCTACTTCTAGTAGATTAAGTGAAGGTTGGGAATTTTCATTTTTTTTGGACAAAAAAACGTCTCTAATCTTGCCCAATATGTAATTTCTTTCCATTGCTGCTTATTGCACACATGCTTAATGACATGACATAAGCCACACGAGTTGCCACGTCATTTAGTGAAAATTTGTTAGCAAACTCTCAGCACATATAACATTACTCATTTTACTTTTCTTGAGATTAGCTATAACTCAATGCTTATGGTAGCTTTCAACTATCTCCTCCAGCTGTGCAGAATCCACATCCGTTACAGAATATACGATTTGACCAATAGTTACTCAGTCCGACGGTGTTGTGTAGAAGTTTTTTATTTTATTTGTAATCAGTATATTAAAAATCGAAATATTTTCTTATTAAGCATTGTTAATAGATATTTCAAAGATATTCATTGAGCATGAATATTTTTTTTTTGTCGTGGAGGTGGACAGAGGTAAAAAGGTCTCCCATACCTAACGTTGGATTTGTATTTATGTTTGTTTGTCTTTTAGCTCTCTAGTAGCTGGCTTTTCTTACTTTTTCGCAAGGGTTAGTACCACGAAAAATTTCAAATTGATATATTTATGATAATTTTATCCCAAATTATTTTTTTGATCACAAAAAATCTTAAACTAGTACATATGTAATAATTTTAGCCCGAACTATTTTTTTTACCACAAAAAACCCCACACTATTACATCTGTGATAATTTTACCCCGAACTAATTTTTTGATCATCAAAAACCCCAAATTGATAAATCTATGACAAATTTACCCTTTGTTAGTTTTTGTTAAATTTTACTATCAAATTGCTAAATTTGATGATATAGGGTAGCTGATGAGTGTACCAGTTTGAGGTTTTACCCCTCTGATTGTCACAAGTTTATCAATTTGTGATTTTTCGTGATATTAATCCAATTTAACAAATACTAATGTAGGGTAAATTTATCACAAATGTACTAGTTTGGGGTTTTTAGTGATACAATAGTTTGAGTAAAATTATCACAAGTATATCAATGTAAGATTTTTGATGGTCAAAATATTAGTTCGGAATAAATTTATCACAAATATACTAATTTGAGATTTTTCATGATCAAAAAATTTATTCATGATAAAATTATCATAAATATATTAATTTAAGATTTTTTGTGATATTAACCCTTTCACAAACGAAAATAGTTATGAGACTGTAGCCATATAAGTGGATGGTGATTCTCATTCGTCCGCCGATGAAAAAGTTTTCTTCTAAAAGATTCTTTTACGTCAGCATGGTGACGTCTTGGAGTGGAAAATTGTGGCCTTGTCTTACACTTTTTGTTGTGGCCCTTTGAAAAAAGGAAAGTAAGGGAAAAAGAGGGAAGGAGGAAAAAATTTTATGATTGACTTTCGGAAAAAGGATAGGTAAAAAAATAGGAAAAGGAGAGAAGATGGAAAATTGTGGCTTTATGTTAGATTTTTCCTGGCCGCCGTTTGGAAAGAGGAAAAGCAAGGAGAAAAGGAAAAGGATAGAAGATGACACGTGAAATTGAAAGGCAATGGAAATCAAGTCTATTTGAAGAGTTGATCGGAGACCCCTGACGGGATCCGCATGATAATGATCCACATGCGGGATCCACATCGTGTGCATATGTCAGTCCTCAGTAATCAAAATAGGCTTAATATAAAATTAGATTTCTTAATCTATCTCGATACTAAAATGGTTTAAGTTGCTTGAAATTGTTATGCTTTTTTCGTCTGCATGTTGTATTCTGGATTGTCATAAATTCATGCATAAAAAGTTAATTAGTACAATCGTGTCTTCTTATCAAGAGACTTAATATCTGACTATTGGTTCAATTCATGTATATCTAAATAGCCTTTATACGAATAGTCATGCAATATAATATGACGAAAACTTCCCCATGCAACACGTTGCTACTCACGAGTCTTTGCATGAAAGGGTGGAATCATCCTGGCATAGAGAGAGAAGGAGAGTCCATGGTGCTCTCCACCTTTTCTATTTCTCGTTTACATTGCAATAACAAGTGGGATTAGAACTAGGAGTAGGAGTTGGAGTTCCACAACGATGCCTTCATGGGCTACGGCCTCCACCTTCGCCCCCTCCGATGACTTCTCCGCTGGCGCTCCACCTCCCTCCATCACAAAGGGCGACGACTTGTTTTTTTTTTTTCCCATTTAAGCTCCATTTATTTTGCGAAAAATAAATGATTTGAAAAATATTTTTTTAAAAATGATCGCTTGTATTACTTGAAATAATTAGTCAACAAAAAAAAATTTAGTATTGACAACAATCTATGGTAAAACATTTTCATAGACGATGAAAATATTTTTCGCTCATTCATTTTTTTAATCAATATAAGCAATCACTTTCAGAAAATATTTTCCAAATTATTCATTTTTCGCAAAATAAATAGAGCATTATTTCCTTTCTTTTTTCCGGTCATATTGTTGGGTTTGGTGCAAAGGCAATTTGATCTATTGTGTTTTGTTTTCCTTTTTTACTTTGAAGAGTTTGCTTTTTGTTTCTTGTGATTAGTGCCTCGTAATAGTGGCATGGGAGAAAACATCGGATCCTTCACACGTAATGTGATTGGTACCAATCACATTTATCAATCACACATTGAGAAGGTAGCTGGAATCACATAAAATATGAGATTGACGATTGCCCAAAAATGAAATTTACTCATTCGACCTAAAGTATATCCGTTCTACTTGTTTTTTCCCTCTATCGTTCACCTCTATGAAATTAATAAGGGTGAGTCTATAATCTTTTCCGGGCACAATCCCTCCAAAGATTTTCACTATTGGATCAAAGAAAAGAGAATCACATCCGTCTATATTAAAATATGTCGAATGACTGAAAATTATCGAAAGATATGGATATGTTACATTTTAATCCAACGATACCTAGTGGGGACTACGACCTGAACCTACTGATAACCATGACAGGGAGAGTATAGTGCAAAAAGTTTGGCCATTGGATGCTTCAAGAATGAGATAGTTTCTCAGATTACCGGTGGTTTGGACACAATCATACATTTAGCTACCTTGCCCATGATGTGCCCAAGGCCTTTCCTATCAATAGACGTTATTGACATACAACCAGGGCTCAGACACGGCCTCTGTATGGTCAATGATGGACTTGTGAGCAGGATTTCGGGTTAATACTCTCTAATTGGGGTTATTTTAAAGAGTTTTGATAAGGTCGATAAGCAGTGGGGCTCATTAGGGAATGTTTATATGATCTAGAAAGCTATTCTTAGATAGTTTATTTCAGGAAAAAGTGTTAGAAAAGTTCCAAACCTTTTGTATTGATGTCAATTGAGTCCTAAATCTTTTATCTTTGTGCCAATTCAGTCCTTCTAGCTAATTTTGGTTGGATTTTACTGATGTTAATGCCGGTTGGCCTACATGGCACGGGCGACGTTGACATGGACAATTTTTAATAATATTTTAATATTTTTTGAATTTTTTTTATTATTTTTCTAATTTTTTTTGTCTTTTTTCTTTCTTTCTTCTTCTTCTTCTTCTTTTTTTCCTCTTCTCCCTCCTTACTCCAGCCGACCGTCACCTCACCGGCCACTGGCGAGGCTCGCCCTCGCCAAATGACTGCCAGATCCGGCAAGGGCAGCCCTCGCCTGAGTCAGGTGAAGTTGCCCTCGCTTGAGCGGGCGAGGGTTGCCCTCGTCAGATCCGGCGAGGGTGACCCTCACCCAACCCTAGCGCCGGCGAGGTCCGCCCTCACCGGCTTCCCTACGCCATAGCTGGCGAAGGGAAGAGGGAAGAAAAGAAAAAAAAGGAAAAAAAAATAGAAAAAGGATGAAGACAAAAATACCCATAGGTCAAAATATTGTGGAGTAAATGTGTCACAAGTGACATAATTTGAGATTTTTCGTATCACAAAAAAAGTTCAGGGTAAATTTATCATAAATGGTATAGTTTGGAGTTTTTCGTGTCATAAAAAAAAGTTCAGGGTAAATTTATCACAAGTAACATAGTTTGGGGTTTTTTGTGGTATTTTCCCTTGTTATATTCAAATTATAGGGCACAAGGAGTCCACTAGCGTGCAACTCGGTCCCTGAAGGCTCCAAGTGGTTTTTTGGCCTGAATTTCAAAAACATTTTACCATGCTAAGAAGCAATTTGAAACTTAAAACTAACTCTAACATTGATAGTAAGGTAGTAATTTCGTGCGAATCTTCTGAATTTTGTCATCCGAGTTGACTTTTGTGGACTCTATTGTGCTGCATGCAAGCTATATGAAGTATAGACAAGCGAGATTTTCTTGGATCTTGAGAGGCATGCTCCTAACAAAAAAACACACATCGCTAGATTCAAACTAAGTAAAAAGCAAAAAGTGTGAGTCTTTCCAAGCACACCCTAAATTTGCATCATTAAAAATAGTAGGTCCCCCATGATTTGCATCTAACCATACTATTCATATTTATTTTAATCAATGTATTAGGTTCACCGAACAATTTCTAAGGGGTGACACTGACACCTAAATATGTAACTTCCAAATGATGTTGTAAATATAAGGTTTAATACCACGAAAAACCCTAAACTAATACATTTATGATAAATTTACTTCAAACTAATTTTTTGACTATGAGAAATCCCAAACTGGTACACCTGTGATAATTTTACCCTCTATTAGTTTTCGTTAAATTTTATCGTCAAATTTCTGAATTAGATAACACGTGGCAATTGACGGGTGTACTAATTTGGGGTTTTACCCTCTATTTGTCACGGATATATCATTTTGTGATTTTTCGTGATATTAATCCAATTTGATGGAGGGTAAATTTGTTACAAATATACCGGTTTGGAATTTTTGATAGTCAAAAAATTAATTTAGGATAAATTTATTATAAATGTACAAGTTTGGCACAAGTATACCAGTTTGGGATTTTTTTATAGTCAAAAAATTAGTTTGGAATAAATTTGTCACATGTGTACCAGTTTAGGTTTTTCATGATATTAACCCTAAATATAATTATAGAGAGGGGGCATTCAAGCATTTAAGAAAAGTTTGAGACAGGTTTCTACGGGCATGGCTGATATCATATTTCTTAGCAGTATCATACTTTTCTCTTTTTAGTGAGACCCCGCATCCTATTTTCCCTCTTTCTTACATTCAGTACTAGATTACGGACTTTTTATTTTTGGTCCAAAGGAAAATTTTCATTTCACATTGAAGAGAGGTACTAACTTCAAGAGTACGGACATTGATTGAGCGAAGCCTCTGCATCAAGTTTAGCTCGTTGCCTAGGTCCGTTCATGAATATAAATGTCTTACGGATTAGGTGGGACTAGCTTGAGACCAGTTGCGTCTGGTCCTGGCATCTCCTTTATTTTGGTGAGACCCCCACATCCTATTTTGTCTCTTTCATGCATTGAATGTTAGAGCAGGTGATCGACTTTGATTGAGAGAGGCCTCTGCATCAAGTTTAGCTCCTTTGCCTAGGTCTTCTCATGAGTGAAAATATATACCAAATTTGGTGGGCCTAGGTCGAAACTCGTCGGATCTGATCCCTGCATCTTCTTTTTTTCCCAATAAGACTAGGTCTTTCATGAATAAAGTATCCTCGTACTATGGGTGCCCTCTATCGCAATGTTGTAGACAAATTTTTCCCAATTCTACTAGATGTGTACAAATAGACATTCATAGGATGCGAGTTAATCATACTTGTCCCTGTTTAATTCTACTTCTAGTAGAATGGGTGAAGCTTGGAATTGTTTCCTTAAGTTGAAAGAAATGGAAAATAGAATAAGAAAATAAAACCTTTTTTAACCTTGCCTAATTTGTATTTTCTTTCATTATTGCTTACTATACACATACTTGATGACATCGTACAAGCCACACAAGTTGCCACTTCATTTAGTAAAAATTTCTTAGCAAACTCTTAGTACATGTAACATTACTCATTTTCTTGAAATTTGCTATAAGATTGTGAGGAGGGGAGATCAAAGCAGCCATCTACTCTGGCCATTGGGAACTCACACCCGTTATAGAATATTCGGTTTGACTAATAGCTATTCCGTCAACTAGTAGGTGTACGAGCCTCACGACTTGGCTCGAACTTGTAGCCTCATTAAAAACAATGTTGTCCTGATACCATTGGGCTACCACAATCGGTGCATTTTTTTAAGGCTTTTTGGTATAAATAAAATTTGCTCAAGTTTGGACACAATGATTCATCCTCATTTTATTCTTTGTAGTGGTAAAATGGTAATAATATCATTTCATGATGTCCACAAATGTCTGATGCACAGTCCTAACGGAAGGAATATCTGAAACAATCAAAGTTGCTCATCAAAGTGGAGATTTCTGGAAGTGGATTCGGAAAACATTTACTTATCACTTTGCTGATTAAAAGAAAAAAAGTGCAGGCCTTAGGATCGGGTTTTACACCGGCCCAACTTGGCCCATTTGGAAAATATTTTCCATGTAGCTCTTAGGGGTGATCGATTCCCCATTGGGGTGGGTCGGTTCCCACCCTAGAACCTGGAACTAGACCAAATAGGATCGGTTCTCAGTTTGTGGAACTGGGAACCAACCTATCCACCTGGACTAACAAGTCTGATTCCGAGGTTAACTCGGGATTGGTGTTTTCTTTTTTGTTTCCTTTATTCAAGAGAACTATTTTGACAGAGAATAAAAAAGGAACTTGGAATTAATTAGCTAAAAGAGATTACGGTCTCTTGAATATAACATAGAGGTTCTCTTCAATTTATTTTTTTTCACAAAATTGGAGAACCTGCCTAGTTTTGTTTTCCACGAAATTAGAGTTCTCTTCAATTTATAGCACAGAGGTTCTCTTCAACCTCGGAATTAAATAGCTAAAAGAGATTCTGGTTTCTTGAATATAACATGGAGGTTTTCTTCAATTTATTACGCCTCTCTACTGAATAAGGGAAAAAAACATAATTGGGCCAGTTTTGTTGGTCCGGTCCGTATTGCCGGTTCCACAAACTTGGAACCGAGAATCGGACCGATTCTTGTGGAAACCATCTAGAATCGACAAATTCGGTCCGATTCTCAAGTTGATTTGAGACGGATGCTTACCTCTAGTTTCTCCTACTTGACAGCGACAATATCTTTCAACCATCTGAAGGCCGTGTTCTGCAGGGTGGCCAAGTGGTGATGATGCGTAGGTGCTGATGTCGTGCACGATGGGTGCCACGGGGAGAGAGAGAGAGAGCACCAACTCAAAGAAAACAAAGAGAGTGGGGTTCCGCAGTAGCGGGCAACAGCTGAAGTAGGGCTACAGAGCTCACAATGGCCAAAGGTATGGGGCAGTGACCTACGGCGGTAGGCGACGGTAGTTGGGGGAGTTTATGATTTGGAGAGGTGGAGGTTGGGGTTTCTATTTGGCAATATGAGAATTACGGTGTACTTGGTTTTTTTCGAGCGGAGGGTAACTTGGTCGTTTTGTCTGTGAGATCCTATATTGTTAGAATACCTAGCGATATTTTGAGGAAAAAAAAATCGAAAGAGGGGAAATAGCATTGAGGTCAAAAGTAAAAAAGGGGTATTTTATTTTTTTTTCCCTTCTTTTTTTCTTCTTTCCTTGTTTTTTTAATTAGTTATTTTACTCCTTGGATGATCAAAAGCCAATGTGCCGATGAATGGATTGATAAGCCAATTCTTAAATAAATTAACCAATGTAATTTAAGTTTCCATTTCTGTATTGCCCTGCTACTCACCGACTCTTTCATTGTCCATTTCTCACGGTACTCTCCTCCAATTGTCATCTATTCTTTTATCTCTAATGTTTTAAACACGTGATTCTTCTCTTAAATTGGGTGATCATAAGATGCTAAACCATAAATTATCATCACGAGGAAGGTGCGAATTATTAGATTAATATGTTCCTAGGCAAATGGAATTATGTAGTATGTTTCGTGTTATGTATAATCAATATATTGGAAGCTGGAATATTTTCTTGTTAAGAATCATTACCAAATATCTCGGAGATACTCGTTGTTACAAATATGTGGATGTTCATTTGTCATAGACGTCGACGGCGGTTAAAAGATTCTTTATACCTAACGTCAAACTTATATATGTTTGTTTGTCTTTTGGCTCTTTAGGAGCAGACTTTGTTTAATTTTTGAAAAATGGAGATGATATCACTATCATATGGACAGTGAAGACAACGAATTAACTCCTGGACCGAAAGATAGAGAAGAAAAAAAGATGGATTGCCTCTAGGTAATAAAGAAAGCATCAAGAAAATATTATTGCTTCTTCCATCGTAAGAAATCTCAGTTTTGACTCCAGGCTTGTCCCTAACAGCCCAAGGTCCCTTTGAATATCCGTTGCGCTACATGGTTCACTCTATATCTGAGCAATTATCAATTCGAGGAAAAGTACACATTGCTTCAAAAAATTGTATTTTGCATGAAGCATACCCGCCATAAGTCTATGGGCATAAGGCCTTAGTTATCCTTATGTCAGTGCACGCCCTATTTTTGTTTCACATGCTTTAGGAACGACTGAATTCAAGAGATATACGGGACCAGCTGTTATACATCGCCTCCAAAAAGAAAGATGGTCATACCTTCCGGTAGGGATTGCCCCTTTTCAAGCGCTCCCTGGCAATGTCAAGGGCTGTGAAGCATGTGCTATTCACCGCCTTGAGATTAACTCACGTATCCCTCGGGGGACGGAACAAAATCCCAGATTGCCAATGCAATGTGGCCAAATGGAGTGGTGTATTCCCATCACTGTCCTTTTCATTCATAAGCTTCTCTGCTTCGGGGCTCCTGAGTATGTATTTCGCAGGCTTAGTGTATGCTATACTTTGCCAAAACATGTGCGATGTTTCGTCCATGTCTGTTTAGATGCTCGCTCAGATCCGGCCACCACAAAAGTAGATTTTGACTGTCCCAACGAAATGATATATCTGCAAGTGACATGAAGCGGAAGATTGCCATCTCTGTCTCAAGATTGCTGGTAGTGAATTTTTTCAGCAAAAACTGGACCCCATCACAGTAATTGAGATATGCCGCTAAATGTGGTGGAGTGCCATTTATGGCATCTCTTCAATACAATAGCTCCTCTTTCCATTCTGCCATCTCTTTCACTATCTGCATTAAAGGTGATGAGGATCGTGACCAACATGACTCGTGGTAAAAGTTTTCTCATGCAGACATAGCCTGAGTTTTTTCTTATCCTAGGACTTGGATAAGTGCTTACAAAGACACAATAATCACATGTTAGGAACCGTGGCATAAGCAGGGGACATGCCCTGAATCCTTGATGGATTAAATGGAACAGCAAGCAAAAGTTTGAGGATCTCTGAGTCTTTGGCCTTGACTGCCAAAAACAATGTACGTTTCCCTTCTTTGTTTGCCCAGTTGAGTGGTTTCGAGTCTGAGTACCAAAAGGTGAACCACTTCATAGCAACCATTCGTTACAGCCTCGCCCTCCACTTTGGACAAAGTTCTTACCCAGTGAATGAGGGTTTCGACTGCACTCAACCTCCCTGTCCTGGCTGCCACATGAAGTGCAGTCTGTGAGTAGATTTTCAGGAAGGCGATCAATGATAACTCTCATGATGCCATCCTTCTCTAGGCTCTTTGCCACATGAAGCAACAAGTCCCCTGACGGGCTAAGCCCGGTGGAGATGGTCAATAAAGTTACTCCTTGCTTTTTAGGTTCATCTGCAGGGCTTTGATAACTTTGTCAACCTTGTCTTTTTCTACGGTAGTATGCATCAGGGGATTTGTACTCTTATATTATACGAATTCAGATCACTGTTGGCTCGGATCCGGTAAGGAGAAGAATTTTCTGCCTGTGATTGCCCCCACTTGGAACAGATGGCTTTATACATACTACATACAAAGATATATTTTTCTTCATATGTTAGTCTCTTAACGTTCAAGGTAGAAAATGTGTGAACTTTTTCCTTGATTTTCACTTGTTTAAAAGAGATGGATTCCAACAATACAGTAAATTGAGGTTAAAAGCAAGAACAAAATACTGTGATTAAGTAGTGTTTGCACGTCAACATCAATGCTTCAATTAGATATATGCTAATCACTATTAAGGACACTGGAAAAAAGAAACTGTTAAAGGATTCTGATGACCTACATGATCTCTTTTTTGCAGTTTTGATCAACTAATGAATTCAAATAAGATGACACGGTAACATGGTCCGCCACTTGTAGTAGACTATAAGCTCTATGCTTTCACGAACATCAGCGAAATAGATAAGGGCTTGTCTCGGTATATTTTTATAGCTTGTTTTTGTTTAATCTAAAATGGTGCAAATGATCCTCTTGAGACCCCAAAACTTCTATAACGTTAGGCACATGTGACGGGCAGATGGTTTCGGCCTCTCCGAAAAAGAAATTGGGCTTGGATTAGGGCATTAGGGCCTGACCTGGCTCAGGATCAAAATGGGGCACGACTCGTAGTCTAGTGGGCTTGTGCCTAGGCACAAGCCCTATCGTGCCAGGCCCGACCTTAATCGTGATGGGCCTGGCCGATATGGCCCATTGCCTCGCCCTAGTCCTAACTTCATGCCGGGTACTTTTCCTTGTGTGAGATTCGTTGGTCGATATAATCCCCACGCATGCCAACACTGTTACGTTTAGCACTATCCAATCAACACGTCGGCTTTAATTCCGTTTATCATGCAAAAAGAACAGGAAGCCAAGTAAGAACTTGCACTTCTTCAAAAGCTTAACTATCGATTCATGGACAGATTAAATTTATAATTATTTCATTCCTTATCAATTATCTCACGTGAGATTTTTCAAAGATTGAAAATGCTCACATGTGCATCTTAACATGCCATTTACATGTCCAGCAAGGGCAATGTTTAGTCTCAGTCTTATTATTATTTTTGTAACGTAGATTTTCCTATCATTCAATGTCCAGGCATCGCCGGATGTCTACAGGCTTGCCCTAACGAGTCCGAACCCGGACTTCGTCTCACCCTTCGAGTCAGTGACGAATGGAGTAGGGGAAGAGGAGCGTGGTGGAGGTGGTTTTGCATCGGATGGGCCTCTATTGCTGCCGCCGAGTGAGATGGTCGAGGAATACGTTAGTGGAGGCGGTGAGTGTTTTTCTCTATTAATTTTCTTCCTTTTATATTATCCAGTCATATTGTTGGGTTTGGTGCAAATGCAATGTGACCTCATTTCTCTAAGGAGCACCGGTTTATGATCTTCTGTTTGTAGTTCAGTATCAAAAACAGTCCATTTCTGACTATATCTCGATTGTTTCAATGATTTAATATTGGTCAATCAATCCTATGTTTTTATCCATCAATAGCAGCATATTAATGCTTCTTAAGAGTGATAGATATGTTTACTTTAATGTCCTTGACAACTTTTACGTGGCAAATAAGTCTTCACGCATATAGTTCGGTGCAACCTTGAATAGGAACTTGATAGTTGCTATTCGTAAGTGTTGATTTTCAATTGTATCTGTTTAGCAGGAAGGATTTGGTTGAAAATTTACTAGATATTTTTTAGTGGAAAGTTTTATTATTTGTTCTCTGAAAGTATTATCTGATCTTTCTGCATAGAGATTGCATTGTATTCCTCTGTGACAACAGTTGCATTACCAGACACTTCTATTTTCCATTAACTTAGTGGTAGATAACTTTAGATAGGAGGGAGGAAATCGTAACCACTTCTTGAATGCAGTCAAAACGCCATAACATCGAGGAAAAGGAGAAGAGGGAGAAGGAGATGCGGAATCAGATAATTGCCTAAGCTGAAGAGTCTAAATGAGCTTTCTATGAGAAAAGGAAGCTCAGCTGCGGAACGAACAAGGCCGATAACAGAGAAAGAGAGAAGGCAAAACTTCTATTAAGCACTCACACAATCGCTCTTGTCGCACCTTATTTTGAAAAGCCAAAGAAAACTTTGTTAGGTCACCTCAAGAGCATTACTTGGTTCTTTTATGTCAGCTGTACTTGGCCAACCAAGAGAAGTTCTACAAGGAAGCCGACAAGCATTGCTGGAAAGCCATAGCCGAGATCATCCCTCGAGAAGTTCCAAACATCTAGAAGAGGGGGAAGAGGGATGCCGAGAAGAAGCCTTCAGCTGTGGTTGTTCAGGGGCCAAAGCCAGGAAAGCCCGCCGATCTTTCGAGAATGAGGCAAGTTTTGTTCAAGCTGAAACAGCACCCTCTGCCTCACATGATGCCTCCCCCACCACTGTCGCCAGGCGAAAGATGGAAAGGAGAAGGACTCAAAGGAAGGGAGCAAGGACGAAAAGAGTGAGGAAATTCCTGCAGATGCCACATCTGGTGATGGTCCTGGCAGTGCTGCAGATAAGCCGGCTGCAGAGAAGCCGGCGACCCCTCCCAAAGTCGCGCCCGACGGTGGAGACCCGGAGAAAGCAGAGGTTCCCGAAGCCCCCAAGGGAGAAAAAGCTGCTGAATCGGGGGCAGCCGCAGCTGAGTGATGCGACTTTTCCAGTCTTTCATTTCCGATTAACTTTCTTTCTCTTCTTTTGGTTAATTTGAATGCTTACTAGCTGCCTCCGGTAGAGAATAAGCACAGCTTCTTGTAGATGCCTCAGAGCAGAGTGAAGTGCAGAGCTTTTAATCCTAGCTTGCTCTAGGTTTTCTGAGGTTTAGGTGGGAATAACCTTGACTGCTCTCTTCACAGGATCTATTCTTTTTCATTAGCTTAGATGATTTGTCCCTCTATGTTACTGGTATAATTGTGTGAGCAGAAGATAATTTGATTCAATAGACCACCTTGTAGCTCTGGCATGCCTTTTGCCTGTCCTTGTCTTGACCCTTTTGGTTAAATTTGAGAACACCAATCTTGTTTTCTTGACTTTGGCCTTTCACCAAGCGAACATCACTAAATGATGCTGGATTGGAAAAAGGAAAATCCTTTCAACTAGCTAGAGATCGTCTTTCGAACTATGGTAGCCATAGCCAGTCGTACTGCTATCAAACTCCGAACCACTAGGCTGAGTATATATCTCGGTCCCATCGAGTCTACACGTTAAGATCCCCTCCTTCTTCATTGTCAGTGTCGGCACAGTTCCAATCGAAACTTCCTGTCCGGTAAAGATCAATCAAGATTAGGAAGGAGGAGATATGGCGAAGGTAAGTTAGATCCAACCTGAGCGTTGCATAGAACATAGCTTGAAGAGTGAAGATGATGCTTAAGTAAATGACCCCCTTGACCAAAGTAGCATTCGCAAGCCAGCTGAGTTTGCCGACGATCACGTACAAGCCTGCCGTGGATGCCAGGGACATTCGAGAGCTACCAACGGTGGCAATTCCGCTGTTCCACACGCAAATACCGCCGCTTGAGGGTCATTGATTTGTGCATAGAGGAGCATGAGGACCACGACCATCGAGTTGAACATGGTGAGGGTATTGCATGCAGAGAATACATGGAACATAGTCTTCTTCAATGCTGTGGCAACGCCATGGTCTTGTGGGAATTGGAGACCCATCAATCCAACACACAAATATCTAAAAAAAAGACATTGCCATTGCCATTTTCCTAAAAAATGACTTATTATAAAATATTTTTCAATTACATCATATTTTCCTTAAAACAAACGGAGTTTTTGCACTGTTTGCACGTTGACATCAATGCTTCACTCGGATATGTGCTAATCAGCATTAAGGACGCTGATGACCTACAAGATCTCTTTTTTACATTTATTATGATTAATGAAATAATTCAAATAAGAAGAAAGTGAAAGTAAAGAATCGGCCTGATTTCCTATTAAGTTCTTTAACTTGACAGTTGACATGTGATGACCTTGGGGAATGCGTCTACGGCATCGATTAAAGGTCTTGATATAAAAATGAAAAAGCTTAGCACGAAATAGAAATAACATAATTAAATGCCATATTCTAAATCGCTATCGGAATAGAAATGAACTACAAGCTTACTATATAATCAACTAATATATTTACCATTTAACCATAATAAATAAATTGGATAATACAATCGTTGTTGAAATATTTCATATCGCTTGACTATGAGTTATGTTATTTTTATATACATGTGGTTTCTCTCCACCTATTGACTTAAGATTTTAAGTCGGATATTCTAATATGGTATCAGAATCATGCTCTACTCCAGTCTAAATGTGCATCTATCGTCAAATTCCACATGTTACATACTCTTTATAGACTTGTGATTTTTGCTTTTAGGTTGGACTTTCTAATAATCTCTAAGATAATTTACATCTCATATACTATGAAAATTTATTGACTACTGAAGCTAGAATTTACAGTTTTTCACCGTATTATTGTCTTAGGAAAATGGCTATACTATCCAATTTAATATTGAGAAAATAAAAACTCCAGTAGCTGCAAAGTAAAAATCGAAAATTTGAATTTTCCATATTATGAGGACATCAACACATAAATTTTTTATTTAAAATTTCATTAACTTTGGGGAGGATTATTAGAACAACGAAAAAGACTAATAACCATGAAATTTATTAACTGGAATATAAACGATAATTGCCCTTAACTCGAAATCGGAATTTGAACACGTTACTCAATCATTAATTAACATATATATAGCCATAGAAAGTAAATTGCAAAAGATTATTCTTGTTCAACAAGCTCAAAACCTAATTCCACAAAAATACGCATTCCAAAATTACATGCACGAAAAGTAAGAAAGAATTTTTAACAGAATAAATAAAAAGCAAAAAAATAAAGAATATAAACTAATAAACCGCAAATTTATAGGTTGACGTGAAAATATAAAGGAATTTAAAAAATACATAAATGCTTGTAAAATAAGTTGAAAATAAAAAGTTTTTTTCTTTAATAGATTTAAAAATAATATGATAAAGAGGGAAAAAGGAAAAACTCAACTACGTAAGAATCTTATGTTTGTTGGGCAAATGAAATATGAGAACATCTTTGGGAAATGACAAAAAAAGAAAACTAAAAATCGGAGGAGCAAGAGTTGGCGGCTCGATTGACACGTGACATTCTACGATGGATGCTTGTGGGTTTCTCTCTTTGTATCCCGTGTTTTTTTTTTGTCCAATGTATCCCGTGTTAATGCGTTAGAAGATACATATATATATATGTATATATATATATGTATGTATTAATAGGGAAATTGCTGCACTTTTTTCACCTCTCTTTTAGTTTAGACATTCTCTATTTTTGTGTTCTTACTTCTCTATTAGAGACAATACTCTCTTTCCATGTCTTTGATGACTGTTCTCGTCTCTCTATTCATGAATTTGAGTGAGAATATGAACCTGTAAAGGCTAAGAACACCTGATGGAACCTTGATCTTCCTAGTGAGAGGCTTCCAAGATATGTCCATGAAATCCTCCATGCTCATTCCACCATCAAAAGCATCCTCCTGGTCTTCTTATCATAGCCACCGCATGTGGTTGAAGTTTCTAGTTTGGCTCCTCAAGCGCATTGACTTGTTTGACTTCATCAGGGACAAGCTACGGTCCATCTTCGCCCCACCGTTCCCACTGCCACCCTTGTCGCCCGGCCGCTGCATTTCGAAGCCACACCGGGTTGATCTGTACCCTCTTGAAGCGTCCCATTTGGAGTCCGAGGATGTGCTCGGTCCCATCGACTCTGCCATCAGCTGGTTGTTTTTTTGTGTCCAGCATGAGGACTGTTTTAGCCCAAGAACTTGCTAGACATGTCCAGTGCGTCGTCTCGGGACAAACTGACGACGTGGCGGTGGGACATTTGTCTTGAGAACTTGACAGCCTAAGGCACAGGTCAGCGACGACATGGAGGATGATCTTTTTGTGGGACTTATTGACATTGCCATTGTATATTTACCTTGTCTTTGTGCATTCAATTTTTATTAGTGTGAATGCAAGCCAACTATGGCATTTCATGGGACTGTGAAGTTTAAATTTAGAGAAGCAATAAAACGTCCTGAATTGCGAAAGAATTGTGTTGGATGTGGGACCCGCAAGAGAATTGCCTGCAAGAGAGAGAATAGAGAGAAGTTAGAAGAAGAAGAAAAGTGAGACTTGCAAGAAAAAAAAAAAAAATAAAAATAGTGAGTTGAAACTAAATTGATGGCCACGCTAGAGTTAGTATGGTCAAAACATAAAGATATGAAGTGTTTAAGTCAAAAAAGGAGTGAAAAAACGTGGCACGTAGGAAATTGAGGAGAGGAGAAAAGGTAGAAATAAATAAAGAAAAAGAGTAGGAACTCCTATTTTATCAAAGGAAAAAATCATTAATCAGACGGAATGGAAGATTCACAATGAATGGATGATCAGTACAGAGTTTGATGAAGTTTTGAGAAGGTTTGCCATAATCGAAATATACAAGCGCAAATTCTGACTACTGATTGGAATAGGGTACAAACAAGAAAATGTTGGGTCGGCCTGATATGCCACGTATGTGGTAGGCCAGTTCCATTGGCTAGCCACCATGTGTTTAAGTGAGATCACTTTTCAGATTTTTTTAAGGAAAAAAATCATAAAAATTTTTAAATTACATTTATTGTGACATATTTACTGAAAAAAATTTATAATATAAAAAATCTTAAATTATGCCCACCGCGACGTATTTACCTTCTTTATGGTTATGTTAAAAATTATCGTTAAAATCTTATGTGACTCGGACATGTCACTGATGTGGCATCAAGTGAGCACCCAGTCAAAAAAAAAATAAAAATTAAACCTAAAAAAGAAGAATAATCGAAGCGTCGTAATCTCTGTTACTGTTCATCTTCTTCTATGCACACTGTTCATCACTGTCCTCTAGCGCTCGTCCATCACTGTCCAGAGCTGCCTGGACATTCGGCTATGTATAATTCATCTGTTTTTTTCTCTTTCCTTTTTTTTCTTTTGTTGTAATCTTCTTCCTTGTTCCTTTAGGGTTCATCTTTATGGGAAAAAGGAGGTATTTATCCCCTACTTTCATTAGTCGAATACTGGCAAAATCAATCCATAGACTTCGCCACTTTGATCACCGCTTCTCCAAACCTTGGAAATCTATCCACTGGACGATTGGCAAATAATAGCCGATGTTTGCACTGTCGTTTACTGGAAATGGGTTAAAGACATGGGAGTAGCCGTAGTAGTGCAAAAGCTCGTGAGAAAGAGGTGGATTAGAGTGACATGGACAACTCGGCTACTCAAGATGTCGGCGAAGTCGGCCCCAAATAAAACACAAAATTGGGTTTAAGAGCGAGATCTTGTTCTTGAAGATCGAGTAAAGCTCACAGTCACCGGACCGCTGCGGCGATCTTAGATTCGTGGTGGCCGAGCGACCCCCCACATCCTCGATCCCAGGTCGGGAAGCATGGACAACCTCATCCGAGGTCATCGTCCATGGATGAGAGCTTGAAGACAATGAACCAAGCATCCGAGACAATGAACAGTAACAGCGATTACAGGGCTTCGATTTTTTCTCTTTTTTCGGCTTAATTTTTATTTTTTCTGATTGGGCGCTCGCGTGGCACACATCAGTGACATGTCCAAGCCATGTCAGATTTTAACTATAATTTTTAACAAAATCCGGATGATAAATGTGTTACGTAAACAGAGTCTGAAGTTTTTTATGTCATGAAAATTTTTTTATGGTAAATGTATCATGATGATGAGTATAATTTGGAGCTTTTGATGTTATAAAAAAATTGAGAAAAATGGACATAATTTGAAGTTTTTTTGTGATTTTTCCCCTTTTAAAAATGCTCTCACTCCTCCGTTAGCCTCTCTCTTTCCTTCTTTCCCTACTCTATCCACCATTTCTCTCGTCTCACGCTCTTTTCTTCTTCCTCCTCCTTGAAACAGTCGCCATTTTGTTTACTCTAATCTGATTTATGAAATCAACCTATTGCTTCAAGTTTTGAGTTCCAATTGACAAATATGCTCCCCACGTCCAACTCTGTTTGAACCCACGCATTATAAGAAGTTTTCTGTTTATTTCATCGCAACTTCCCGCAACTCCGAAACGATCTTTTCGAAGCACCAATAAAAAGCCAAACTCATCCCATAACACAAGTAGAAAGCAAAATCGAAGAACTCAAACTGATATTCCATTCATCGAAATATAGATCCCACCTTACATCAAAACAAAAACCCCACAAATTCATTTATTTAAAACACACAACTCACTATACGCCTACAACCACATCACCAACTATAAATAAAAACCCTCCTAAAACTATGTCCATGGCGGTCACCGTCTTCCGCCGTGCGCGAGAAGATCTTCAGCACCCCGCGCGTCTCCTCGTAGATCAACCCGTTGATTCGCTGCACTGCCCCACGACGGGCCAGCCGCCGGTTGCCGGTTTCGTAATGCCCGGGATGTTCTTGCGCTGTACCTTCCGGTGCCTCTTCGCGACGCCCTTCCCAGCCCCTTGCCTCCCTTTTCACGGCCCAACATTTTCTCGGCCTCGAAGCTGAGAGGATTCGAAGAAGAAGAAAGGCAGTGGACGGAACTTTTTGTGCTTTGGGTTTGAAGTGACATGGCACGCTATGGTTAATGTTCAGACGAGAAGAGGGTAGCCGAGGAAAGAAGGAAAGGGTAACGGAGAAGACGGAGCATTTAAAAAATCTGAAAAGTGGCCCAGGACACGTGGCAGTTAGCTAATAACAGGCCCACCGCATACATCTATACAATGGTATGAACAGACATATCATAATAAAATCAATAAAAGCATCCTTCAATTTGTAAAGGGGCAGGGCCAGATGGTAAAGGCAAACAACAAACTTGGAGAACGGGAACGGGAATATCAAGGCTGCTAAAATCATTATGAGCATCACGAGGAAAAATATTGCAGCGGATAGAACAAGGAGAGCGAGCCAAGCAAGTTTGCTCACTGCTACAGTTACGCCTGCCATAAATGCCACTGACATGCTGGTGAGAGACATCAACAATAATGGTCCTGCTGTGAGGTAAGCTGGTTCCGCTATGTAGAAATCAGTAATGCAACCCCAGAGGAGGACCACGACCGCAAGGATAGAGCTGTACATGGCTAACATGTTGGAAATTACGAAAACCTGAAATACTCTGTTGTGCAGCATGGTCGCCGTTCCTGGGCGTGGATCACTGGATGCATTATATCCACCGGGCAAGGCGAAGCCGGCGGCGAACGTGATGGTGGTCACAAGGGTGGCCACTAGCAATCGAGTGTTGACCTGGTCCTTCATCCATTGGGCCTGTTCTCCTGGTGACCGTACATCTCGGCCTTTGCTTTGCGGCACACCCGCGGTAATCAAAATTGCACGCCCTAGTAACTGCAAATGTCAAATTGGAGAATTAGTCATCAATCATGAGCACACTAGATTCAGTTAACGGTAAGCACGGCCGGCAGTCAAAATTACACTACCGCTGGATATTTAGTCGACAAGCTTCCGGATTGCATGGCTGCATCCAGGGCGGTCAACTGGTCGTTGTTCAGAAGCCCCAAGTCACTTCTTCCATCCCTCGTCAAATGGAGCATAATTGGGCAATGGTTGTGCATTGATGCCAAATGGAGGGGTGTGTTTCCATCGACATCTTTCGAATTCGCCAGCTTCTTGATGTCGGCGTCCTTGCATTCCCAGCACATAATGTTGACCGCATCGGTGTTCCCGGCCTTGGCTGCAACGTGAAGAATATTCCGACCCTTATTGTTTTTCATCTCTGCCAGGTCGGGCCACGGGTCTTCTATTAATTTAAAAATTGTCAAGCGGCTGTTGCCTTCGCAAGCGATGTGAATCGGGTAGGAGCCGTTTTTGTCCGTTCGAACGGCGAGATAAGGGCATTTCTCCAGCAGGAGCCGCACTGCCCCAGAATCTCCAACCGACGCTGCAGAGTGCAGCGGTGTCCCCCCGTTTTCATCGCGCACGTGGAGTAACTTCGGAAGCCGATCAACAATTTCTCTTAATAAATCACCTGATATTATAGGCCATAGCACTTTTTAGGTTGGGGCGCAATTTACTCGTTAGATAATTATTGCTGCTAGCTCCGGCAGAGTTATTTGCCTTTTGACCGAAAGCTATTAATTAAGCTTTTCTCCAAATTGGACGATTATGAATTTAAAAAAAAAAGAGCAAAAAGCAGTGCAATTTACTTACATCTATGCATTCATGGACTAGAACTACACATACAAATATCCGTTACCTGAACTATACTTCTTGAATGCGGCCAAAACTGGTGACATGCCCTGTATCTTGATTGCGTAATCTTCATCTCGGGCAGAAGCTCCCAAGACAAGCCGAAGAATCTCCTCGCCCGCCTCCTTGCGATCTCTCGCATCCGATGACTTGCAGTTTTCGACTGCCAGATACAATGGAGATTTACTATCCTTGTTCTTCCAGTATACAATGTCGGAGTCTCTTCTCCGGCTAATTAGCTTTCTTGTCGCGTTGAGCCTTCCAGCTTGAATGGCGACATGGAGCGGAGTATCATCCGAGGAGTTTTTCCGGGTCACGAGGTAAGGAAAATGAATAAGAATGAGCTCCACGACATCATCTTTCCCAAAGCTTGCTGCTACATGAAGCAATGAATTCCCGGAGGGGGTGACTTGGTCGAAGATTAGCGACAAAGCTAGTTTCCTCGACTCAGACACCTTTTCTAATGCCTCGACGAATTTCTCGACATCCCCTTCTTTCGTAGCTTTATACAGGACACGATCCATAATTTTGTTCAGATCACCATCTCCGACCTGTTGTTGGTTTCCTGGAGTCGAGACGTATCTCGCCTTCAAAGCTTCAAGCCTTTCGTTTGGCGTCCCCCTCGTTTCACTATCGTTGATGCTTATAGCGTGAGCCATTTCGGACAGCGGGAGTCTTTCTTTCTTGGATCTCTTCCCCTCTGATGGAGTAAGAATGCAAAAGGAGAGAGACCGCTCACGCTTATAAAGGCACAAGTTTTTACATCAACCGCGATGCGACTCACCTCGGCCAATGTCATTGATTAAAAGACCCACCCGTCAATTAGTGATCAGCCCAAGGAGCTGTTGTCGAGTACTAGTCAAATAGACTACGTTAATTATTGTGTCCAAAAATAGTAAGACCCATGCTGTTCAAAGAACAAAGTTTCAATTTTATTTCTACACTATGATTTATTCCGTTCGTTCCATCATTAATAAAAAGAGTCTCCTCACAACAGTTTTGATCAATTCAAAGAATGTCATAGACTCACCTCGAATAATGCAGAGACAACCGTAAATAGGAACTTTCACCTTAAATTAGCGATCAAAGAATCGAGAAAAAATTATCTGAACTGGGAATAATAATCAAACCCGAATAAATGACAGAATTTTTTCAAATCAATACTCCTCATCCTCCATGATCTCGCACACAATGGGGCCGATGTTTCTTAGATATGGCGAAATTCACATGAATCACATTGAACAAATCGATTGGTTACTCTCAACTCTCAACCAACTTAATTTCGTCCTCTCTTCCCAAAATATCGTTTTTCTTCAACCAGTCTTGTTGGAGTTAGGAGCACTGTATTGCTAGTTTACCAACTTTTGCAATTGTAATAAATTCACAATCAAATGTTTTATGAATTTACATGACAGCCCTCGTTTTGAAGCAATATTCTTGATGACATTCAAAACGGGGAAAATTAAAAAAAAAGAGAAATCTCGATTTAATTAAGATCAAATTCGCCAGAGAAAATTCGGTTTTTTATTAAACAATTAATAAAAATTTGTATTTCCTTTATAGAAATTGCAGCCTCAAATTTTTTTTTTTTCACTTTCATGTTTATTTTTTGTTGCATGTGAGTCAATTTATCTTAATCTTGCAAAGCGCATATTTAGCTAAGACTGAGAGGATGCCTTTCATGATGAATATCCAAGAAGTTTCGTTTCTGTATCCAAGAAAGAGTAAAAAGTATAAGTCCATCCAAATAAATACTAAATTCGAATCACTAAAATGAGTAGGTTCCCATGGCTCACCTCAAATCTTATGGTTCATATTTATTTTAACTAATGTATCAGGTTCGCCGGACAATTTTTAAAGGGTGACACCTAAATATCGAATCCCACTGATGTTGTAAAGATAATTTATGAAAGGGGGCATCATAGCATTCAAAAAAAGTCGAGACAGGTTCCTCCGGGCATGGTTCGTATTACGTCTCTTAGCAGTATCATACTTTTTTTCCTTTTCTTTTAGTGAGGCCCCACATCCTATTTTCCCTCTTTCTTGCATCGAATGGGAAGAGTACTAGCGTGCGGACTTTGATTACGCGAGGCTTCAGCATCAAGTTTAGTCTGTTACCTAGGCCCTTTCAGCGAAGAAAAGTTATCTTCTGAATGGGTGTGGTCCCCGCATCTTCTTTTTATCCCAAATATACTAGATGCGTACGAAAGAGACATTTATGTTATGCAAGTTCATCATACTCAAATCCCCGTTTACTTCAACTTATAGTAGAATAAGTGATGCTTGGGAAAAATTATTTCCTCAAAGCTGATAGATATGGGAAATACCTCGTATAATTGGGACAAAAGTCAACATGGAATTGCCCCATATTGGACGGTTCAAGGTGCGGAATATGTTGATTGCCATATGATTAAAATCAACATGTTTTGCCACAGGTATTTATACATCCATTACCCTCTGAATGGGATAGCCCACACTTGAAGCAAATGACTTTAGTCAGATGTAGTCTGTATCCACCTACACACACAGATAAAATCATGTTGGTCTCTACAAATTCAGGGTGCGGAATATGTGAACTTTATCTAGGATTTTTATTTGTTCAATAGAAAGAGATTCCAGCAAAACGATTGCTTGAGGTTAACAGGAAGAATAAAGTACCGTTATTAAGCAGCGTTTGCATCCCAACTTTGATGCTTTACATAGATTTTTGCTAGTTAGCGTGAGGACACTGATGACCAGCAAGATCTCTCTTTGACCGTTATTACATGATTAATTGATGAATTTAAATACGAACAAAATAAAAATGAAGGATTGGATGGATTTCCTATTGACTTCATCCGCGATGTCCTTGATTTGGTCTAGCTTTATGAGGACCATGCGTGTAATCCATCCTAAATCCGAACCGCTAAAAAGAGTAGTTTTCCCATGGTTAATAAATTTCACGTTGATCATTGGGCCACTTTCTGTGTTTTTTCCTCCCCCTCTGTTTGTTATTTTCCATACCATATTGGCGCCTTCAAGTGAAGATTTTGGCCTGAATTTTGAAAACATTATACCATTCTAGAAAGCAATTTGATACTTTGGACTAACACTAACACTAATAGTAAGATAGTACTATTGTGCCAATCTTCTGAATTTTGTCATAGGCCTGCCTTTTACTGACTCTACTGTGCTGCATGCAAGCCAACAACGCGAATAAATAAATGAGACTTTTTTGGATATTCATCTCGAGAGGCATACTCTTAGGGGAGTGCATGGTCCGGGTGGGCGGTTCCCACCCCGGAACCGTGGACTGCCCGCTACAGGACCGGTTCCAAGAATTGGAACCGAGAACCGCCCGTTGGTTCCATGGACCCACCCGAGAACCGGACCACCGGTCCGGTCCTGTTCCCGGGCGGGTCCATGAAACCGATTACAACAAGTTTTCATGGACAAATAAAAAAAAAATCTGTGGACCAACATTGGATCAATAAAACAAAAAGAAAAGAACATAACTATTCATACAATTCCTATACTATGATCGGTTATATTAACCACATCATCCATAAATCAAGTGGGTACCCATCAATTATTGAGAAAAATGACCAAGATATCCCAATTACACAAGAGCTTCAGACATGATAATAATTTTCTTCTTTTTTTATTTTTTTTGTCAGATTTTTTAAATTAAAAATTAAAAATAAATATATTATTATTATATTGCCGGTCCGGTCCGGTCGGGCGGGTGGGCGGTTCCACACTAGGAACTGGGAACCGGACCGGTACCCACCGGTTCCAAAAAATTTGGAACCGAGAACTGGATCGGTTCCCTTGGGAACCACCGGTTTCGGTCCGGTTCCGGGCGGTCCCGGGCGGTCCGGTTCCGGGCGGTCCCGGGCAGTCCGGGTGGATCCCGATTTTTTTGCACACCCCTACATACTCTTAGCGAAATACACGCGCCGCAAGATTTAGGTTAAGTAAAAACTAATAAGTAAAAGTGTATCCAAAGGCATTGTAAATCTGAACCGCTAAAATTTGAAGGTATCCGATGATTCGCATGAATCTTACGATTCATATGCATTTTAACTGATGTATTGGATTCGCCGCACAATTTCTAAAGGGTGACGCCTAAATATCCAAGTGCCAATGATGAAGTAAATATTACTGTCGACGAAAGGCCTGTGGTTCATGTCATATCTCTTGTCGAGTATCAAATTTATCTCTTTTTAAGTGGATTCCCTGCCTCTCCTTTCTTTATTTAGTGAGACCCCACGTCCTATATTCTCCCTTTCTTCAAATAGAATGTTGTCTAGCTCTTTCCGCGAACTAAAGTGTCTTCCAAATTAGATGGGCCTGGCTCGAGACTAATCGGGTCTGGTCCCAGCGACTCCGTTTTTTTCCCAACTTATGCAAGGTCTTTCCATGCATAAAATATCCTCGCACTATAGGAACCCTCCATCGCAATGTTTTAGACAAATTTTAATTAATCATACTAGATGGGTACATGATGTGGGTTAATCATACTCAGTCCCTCTTCAGTTCTGTTTCTAGTAGAACAAGTGAAGCTTGGAAGATTTTTTTTGTGTCCCTAAAGTTGACAGAAATTAAAGATAGAATAAAGGATAGAAACACCTTTGCATTTATATTTTCTTTCAATTTCTTTAAGTATCATTAATGGTTATTGTTCACATTCTTGATGGCATTCCCTACGCCACATGAGTTGTCCATATCATATAGTAAAAAATTTCTTAGTAAACTCTTAGCACATGTATCAAAACTCATTTTACCCTGTCCGAAATTACTCAATGCTTATAATAGTTTTCTATAATTTGCTAAGCTATTTTTTTATTTGTAAAAGGGTGGAGACGGAAGATCAATGTAGCGCCTCTCCATATCAGATAACAAGTGCATAAGACACAAATTGGTTAAAAGTTCACTAATAACACGACTTGAACTTGTGGCATCATGGAAGACCGTGTTACAAAATTCACCACTTGGCTACCACACTCGGTGCAGCTGCTAAGCCTTTCGGGTATAAATAAAGTTAGCTCTAGTTTAGACCCAATGACTTCAACCTCTCTTTTTTTTTTGGGTGTGGTAAAAGTGTAATAATATTATTTTCCACGTGTAATAGTTGGCTTTTGACTTAGTCAACATTGACTAGTAAAAAAAAATTGATTGACTGGTCAACAAAGAAGGAAAAAGTGGACGCTCAGCTTGTTATAATAAAGAAAGAGCGCAAAGATAAAAAGGGAAAGGAAAAGAAAAAGGAAAAGGGGAAGAGGGCTTTTATTCGTATACTCCACAAGGACCTCGTCAAGCCGGATTTACTTTGCTTTGCGTGGGTCCGTTAGTGCTCGCACCCTTCGTTCATCTAATTAGAGTAATTTTCTGAGTTAGGGCATAAATTTGAAGTTATGTGAATTTGAGTTGTGGTGTCCGATTTTGAAAATATTAATAGACATAATTACATGGAAACTCATGGATTAGGGGGTTGTGTAGCAGTAGGGTTTGATGGGAGTTAATTTGAAGTAATGCTTGAGTTGGAGCGGAATTTTAAAGTTTCGCAAGCGAGCTCTGCATTGCGGATAGCTTTGAATATCTACTTTGGGTGAGCGATATGTTGACGCGTGTGAGTCATTTCATCAGCGATCAAACTTAGTTTATCCGATTCGTAATTGAGGTAATGTTTTACTTAATTTTGATGCCGATTTTCGTTTAATTGATAGGATTACAAGATCGTTGGATTGCATAGTTTTGGTGTTTGGTTTTCAACATTCCCAAGTAGGTGGTTGTTGACACCTATTTTTAGGAGGTCGGTAACAAGTGGTGCTGATCTCTTATTTGGTTTTGTAAAACCTATGTTTTGAAGTAACAGTATGTGTTTGTGTGTAGCAAATTTGTTGCATGAAGCTAGATCGAGAGTTCACTACTTTTTGGTTATTGTGAGATAGTTTGATAAACACTTCTTGAAAGGTTATGTGCACTACTTTATGAATCTAGTTTATGAGATAACTTTGGAAAATATTTGAGATACACTTTACGAAAGGGGATTTTGATCGTTGAACTGAGTTGCAAAAGATTATATGTTTTGATTTGTAAAATCAATTTGTGATATAGATTCTGGATTGGCTTTGTGGTTTTTAGAGGATGCTATTGTGCATTTGTGTTGATGCTCAAAGTCTTTATGAGTCCATTGAGGGGTTTGTGGATATGTATACTAGTTTTAGGATATCCTTGTAAGCTAGCCATCGGCAATAAAGATGGAGCCTAGCCAAGCTGGGAATTTTGGTCGCCTTTGTCATGGGGCATCAAGTGTAATCATGTTTAAATATTTGAGCACAAGATTGGTTAATAGAATGGACCATTAGCGTATGATTTGATTCAATTGATTAGTGAACTAGATCATTGATACTTGTTTTGATATTATTGATGAAATGGGTATTTCTGCTATAAATATAGTTGTGTTGAAGTAAGATATAACAGGAAAATTATCAAAAAAATCCTAAACCTATTGCATTTATGTCAATTCAATCATAAACATTTCAATTATGCTAATTGAGTCTAGCCTTTTCACATTTTGCAAATTGATTCTATCTAGCCAATTTTGGCAGGAAATTACTGACGTAGACGCCAGCCATCCTATGTGGCACAATTGGTGTTGACGTGGATGATCTTTGCAATTTAAAAAAAATCAAAAATTTAATAATTTTTTATTTTATTTTTTTCCTTTCCTTTCTTTTTCTTGTACCTTCTTCCTTTGCCAATCACCATGGTGTGTGATTGGCAAGAGGTGAGGGCCACTGAGCTTGAGCTTCACCTAGCGAGGGTGAGGCTCGCCCGAAGCCAACGAGGCTTAAGCTTGTCGGGGGAGCCTCACCCGATGCTGGCAAGGTTGGCCCTTGCCTCTAGCTAGTCATCGGCCATGGCAACTGGTGGAGAAAGAAGGGAAATATAGAAAAGAAAAAAAGAAAAAATTTTAAAAAAATTCAAAATTTTTAAAAAAATTACAAAAATTGTCAACATTAATGTCAATTATTCTACGTGACATGGTCAGCACTAACGTAGACAAATTTTGTTATTTTTTTAAATCTAAATTTTTTCACGTTAGCAATTTTCGACCAAAATTGCTAAATGGACTCAATTGGCCAAAAAGTTTAAGATTCAATTGGCACAATTGATAGGTTTATGACTGAATTGATACAAATGAAATAGTTAGGACCTTTTTGGTAATTTTCCCAATATATAACTCATTTTGATCTTGAAGTTTGTTATATTCTAGATTGGTGTAAATTGATTACGTGTTTTTGTCTTAAATGTACATGGTGGATGCTCGATTTGATTAGAAGAGATTTGTACTGGTTGTTCACTCTATTCGTCTTATTTATTTTTCAGATTCTTTAGGTAGCCGTAGGACGGGAGTGTTTATATTTTTAGGAGGGCATTTTCATAGTGGATTTTTGGGTATGAACTTAGTTAGATGTATATTTTTATTGTATATAACCGAGGTAAGTTTTTGGGTTTAGTTGATAGTTTGAGATGTACATACTATTTTTTATAGATTATAAAAACTTTGATGTTGTATCCAACCTGTTGGTTTAGATATACATATTTTGATAACAAGTTGTTGCTTTTTATTTGAGGCTGGTATTCGAGTGGAAAGATGCCTATGTTATTCTTCATTTATGTTGGTTTCAGGGCGTGACACCACAAATGCCTGCTCCCACAGCCCTAACGGCAGGAATATCCGAAACAATGACATTGCTCATCAAACTGGGGATTTGGGGAAGGGGATTCACAAAATTTCATTTTCACGCTCTCTTCGTTGCTGGACTCGGTGACTAACAGGCAACAAAATGAAAATATTTACTCCTCACTTTGCTGATTAAAAAGAAAAGAGGTACAGGCCTTTGGCACAGGGTTTTACACAGGCCCAACTTGGCCCATCTGGAAATTATTTCCATGTTAGCTCTCTTAGGCTGCGTTTGATCGTCCGGATAAAATTTAGGATATAATATATTTTATCATATTCTGTGTTTGGTAAGTATTCAAGATAGGATAAAGTTGGATATAAACGAAATATAAACCAGATAAAAAAAAAATCCTAGAGGGAGGTAGAATAGACCCTTGGTCATGCAGCATGGTCGCCAATCCTAGGTTTGGATCACTGGATTGATTAAATCTGCCGGGCAATGTTATGCCGGCAGTGAATGTTACAGAAGCCACAAGTGTGGCCACCACCAATCGAGTGTCAATCTCTTTCTTGATCCATTCTATGAGAGAGGACTCTTTTGCTCCAGAACTTTGTTCTCTTGGTGACCGAAAGTCTTGACCTTTGGTTCGCGGTATCCGGGCGGCAATTAAAAGTGCACTTCCTAGTAACTGCAAATGTCAAATCAGAGAGTTAGTCATCAATCATGAGCACAAATAGATTCAGCTAAAAGTAAGCACTGCCTGCAACCAAAAGTACAGTACCGAAGGATATTTCGTTGAAGAGATTCCAGATTTCATGGCCACATGCCCGGTGGTCAAATTCTGGTTGTTGCGTCACTTCTTTTCTCCGTTGTCAAATAGAGCAAAACTTCGCAATGGTTGTTCATCGATGCCAAATGGAGGGGTGTGTTTCCATTGACATCTTTCGCATTCACCAGCTTCTCGTTGACGACAGAGTTGCTGCATTCCTTGAGTATGTATCGGACCACACTGCTGTTCCCGGCCTTGGCTGCAACATGAAGAATATTCTGACCTTTTTTGTCTTTTATCTCCGCCAGGCCGGGCCACATTTTCACTAGCTCGGGGATTGTGTCAACGTGGCCGCTTTCGCAAGCGATGGGAATCGGGTGGGAGCCGTTTTTGTCCGTTTGAAGGGCGAGATAAGGGCATTTCTCAAGCAAGACCCGCACTGCCAAATAGTTTCCAACCGATGCTGCAGAGTGCAGTGGTGTTCCCCAGTCTTCATCGGGCACGTGAAGTAACTACGGAAGCCGGTCTATAATTTCTTTCAACATATCTGATATTATAGGTCATAGCACTTTTAGGTTGGGTGCAATTTACTCATTAAATAAATATTGCTGTTAGCTCCAAAAAAATCATTTGCTTTTTGACCGAAAGCTATTATCAAGCTTTTCTCTGAATTAGACGAACATGAATTTTGGAAAACAGCAAAAAGCAGTGCAATTTACTTACATCTATGCCTTAATGGATTAGAACTACACATAAAATTATACATTACCTAAATTCCTCTTCTGAAGTGCAGCAAAAACTAGTGGCATTCCCTGTATCTTGACTACATAATCTTCATTTCATCTCGAGCAGAAGCTTCCAGGAGAAGCTGAAGAATCTTCGTGTCCCCGGTTTCGGCCCCCAGGTAGAAGGGAGATTTACTATCCTTGTTCTTCCAGCATATAATTTCCGAGCCTCTTCCCAGGCAAATTAGCTTTTCTGTTGCGTTGAACCTTCCATCTTGAACAGCGACATGGAGCGGAGTATCATTTGAGGAGTTTTTCTGGGTCACAGTATTAGGGAAATGAATGAGAATGAGCTCCATGACATCATCATTCCTAGAGCTTGCTGCTACATGAAACAATGAATTCCCAGAAGGGATGACTTGGTCGAAGTTTATCAACCCAACACCATATGAGACTCACCTCGGACAATGTCATTGATTTTAGACCTGACTGTCAATTAGCGATAAACCAAAACGTCATGGAGTAGACATTACTCAATGTCAATTATGTATCCAAAATTAGTACGACCTACACGGTTAAAAGCACACAAGTTTCAATATAATTTTTACACTGAATAATTCTGTCCATTCCATCAATGATTAATCTAAAGAGTCAACAATGTCGAGCCAATCATAGAAAGGTACTTTCACACTAAATTAGGACTCGACGAATTGAAAAATATTAACCCGCTAAACAAAAGAATTCAGAATAATGATAAAATCAAGACAACTACAGGATTGCTTTTTCCAATCAATATGATTCGTCCTCGATGATCTCGTACTGCATGTGATCACTATCACTTGGATAAATTTATTGGTCACTCTCAACTCTTAACTCACTTACTTTTGTCTTTTCTTCCGACAGTCTGTCCCCTCTTTCCCTAGATATGGATTCAGTCTCAACTCTGAACCAACATAATTTTGTCTTTCTCTTCAGTTTGATAGGAGGTAGGAGCACTGTACTGTCCATCTACTATTCTACCAACTTTTACCGGGGAGAAAAATACTAAAAGTGTCAAAATTTATATACGGCATTCATTTTAATGTCAAAAGTTTTTTCGGATCACTTAAGTATTATTTAAAAAAACCGATTACTTAAGTGCCAACTCCGATTTGGATCGCCGAAAATCTGACGTGGCCATATTTTATTAATTTCTCAGTCCTACGTGATACGTTGGCGCTGACGGAAACAATATTTAATAATATTTTAATATTTTTTCCGGCAGCCGGTGTCCGGTCATTGGCCAAAGTTTGAAGAAGAAGAAGAAAGAAAAGAAAAAAAAGAAAAGAAGGAAAAAAAGAAAAAAAATCACAAGAAATATTTAAAAAATCGAAATATACACATGGAAATGTCACGTAGACTGAGTTTTTTTAAAAAAAAATCCAACTCAGATCAAAATTTTAATTATAAAAGCCACGTATTAATTTGGCCAGAATTTCTCGCCGTTAGCACTTAAGTGATCGTTTTTTCTCGGATTTGACACTTAAGTGAGTCAGCGAAAACTTTTGATACTAAAGTGAGCGCCGTACACAAATTTTGGTACATCTACTGTTCTTCCCCCTTTTACCATTCTAATGAATTCACTATTTATGAATTTACATGACAGCTCTTATTCTGAAGCAATATCTTTTGATAAAATTCAATATGGGGGACAATTCAACAAAACCAAACGAAAGAAAGAAAGAACCTTGATAAGCACGTGCGAGGAAATGCTTTGCGGCCTTTGCCTCCCATAATCTTATTTATTGTAGTGGGTTGTAAATGGGAAAGTGGCCATATAAAGAAATGATAAAAGCTTGAAAATGCTACACGGTTTATAAAATGAGTCAATTCATTATAAATTTTTTTAATAAACTAGAGGATAAGCCCGTGCCATGCACCTCGCACGGGTTTAAAATGCTTTACGTACGTTAGACTATTAGCCAAAACGTCAGTTTCATTTATTGGTTTATATAAAATAGATTCACATAAATATAAATATTTCTAGTTTCAGTTTAACGTACATAAATGTTTTTTCGGCATTTCTTTTTTCTTTTCTCTTTTCAATTAGTTATTGTTAACACAAAAGATATTTCGAGGAAGAAAATCACATTCCTCACTTTTCTGTATTTCTTCTTCATAAGTTTATAATGACCTAAAGGCGTATATATATACAAAGAAAAGAAAGAATCTCAAAGAATATACCTTCTAAACTAGCTAACTATAATCCTTGATTCTAGCTAATTACAATCATAAAATATATTTTACAGCTCATTCTCACACTCCCCCTCAAGTTGGTGCATAGATGTCGTGAATGCCCAACTTGTCGAGTGAGCTGTAGAAGATCCTGCTTGATACAGCCTTCGTCAGAATATCTGCCAACTGATCTTCAGATCGTACAAATGGAAATCAAATCACTTTGGCGTCCAAATTTTGCTTGATAAAATGACGATCCACCTCAACATGTTTGGTACGGTCATGTTGAACTGGATTATGAGAGATATCAATTGCTGCCTTGTTATCACTAAACAACTTCATCTCGGCTTTAGGAGCAAACCCAATCTCTGACATTAACTTCTTAAGCCATAGGAGCTCACACACCCCTTTGGCCATCCCTCTAAATTCAGCCTCTGCACTTGATAATGCTACTACTTTCTGTTTCTTACTTCTCCAAGTAACTAAGTTTTTTTTTTTTTTGATAACCCAGGGAACCCCCGCACGGCCGACAGCCGGGAGGTAAACCCTGGGGGCGACACGTGCTAGCCACCACACACGTGCACCGGTTAAGTCACCCTGCGGCGCCCGGGATTCGAACACTCAACCTTTTGCGAGAGGAAAAGTGCCCTCTCCAGCAGCGCCACCCAGGCGGGTGGTCCAAGTAACTAAGTTTCCTCCTACAAAAGTGAAGTATCCTGAAGTTGATCTTCGGTCATGAACACTCCCGGCCCAGTCTGCGTCAGTAAATCCTTCAATTTCAAGATGACCCCTTTTTAAGAACCTCAAACCGCGTCCTGGAGAAGACTTCAAATAGCGAAGTATACGCAACACTGCATTCATATGATCTTCACTTGGGGCATGCATAAACTGGCTAACAATACTCACCGCATACGCAATATCAGGACGAGTATGCGATAGATAAATTAGTTTGCCAACTAACCTTTGATATCTTTCTTTATTTGTTGGCACTTGATCTGGATACTTCCCAAGTCTATGGTTCTGAACAATTGGTGTGTCTGCAGGTTTGCAGTCCAACATTCCCACCTTTGCCAATAAATCTAGCACATACTTTCTTTGTGAGAGAAATATTCCCCCTGTCGACCTCGCTACTTCAATCCCTAGGAAGTATTTCAACCCCCCAAGATTTTTCATCTCAAACTCCTCAGAAAGTTTCTCTTGAAGCTTAGATATTTCTATCAAATCATCTCCAGTGATAATCATATCATCAACATAGATAATCAACATTGTTACCTTCCCTTGATGTCGTTTTAGAAACAATGTGTGATCTGAGTCACTTTGGGAATATCCATACCTCTTCATCGCCAAAGTGAACCAGCCAAACCATGCTCGTGGAGACTGCTTCAGACCATACAATGATCTCTCTAACTTACACACAGCCTCAGGCTGTGAGGATGAAAAATAACCTGGCGGAACATCCATATAAATCTCTTCTTCGAGATTATCGTGAAGAAATGCATTCTTGACATCATACTGGTGTAGCGGCCAGTCTAAATTAGCTGCAAGAGACAATAAGACCCGAACAGTATTAAGTTTAGCAACCGGAGAAAATGTCTCTTGATAGTCAATTCCGTAAGCTTGCGTATACCCCTTTGCTACTAGTCTTGCCTTATACCTCTCAATCGATCCATCTGCTTTGTACTTCACAGAAAAGACCCACTTACATCCCACAGTCTTCTTTTCCTTGGGTAAATCTACTAGCTTCCAGGTCTCATTTTTTTTTCAATGCAGTCATCTCCTCCTCCATTGCTTGAACCCACTTGAGATCTTTCAGAGCATCCTGTACCCCTTCTGGAATACGAACTGCGGACACGTTCGATATAAATGCCTTTACTGGGCCTGATAACCTTTTGGTTGACACATAATTTGCAATAGGATATGTACATCTCTTCTCTTCAGCATCCGGCGAATATCTATTTGGAGGCTTACCTCGATTGTGTCTAGCAGGTAATTTATATCCCACAGAAGTATTAAGCTCATCAAAGATACAAGAAGGAGTAGGAGAGGTTACCTCAGGAATATTCTCAGGAGTTGAGTCGGGTACTGGAGAAGAGGGAAGCTGTTCTTCGTGATTTTGCTCCTGTAAAAGTTGGCCACCCTCAGATGATACCTCTTCTACTCCCTCAGACGATACCATCGCCTCAGACGATATCTTCTCCACACCCCTAGACGATGCCTCTTCCGCCCCCTCAGACGATGCTTTCTCCACCCCTCCAGATAATATACTACCATACTCTTCCGTCCCCTCAGACGATACTTTCTCCACCCCTCCAGATAATATACGACCAGCAAACTCCCACCAATTTTCCCTTTCTATCTGTATCTCCCCCTGAAAGGAAGAATGGGAACCCGGATAAAAGGATTCAGCTTCCACAAACGAGACATCCATAGTCACATAGGTTCGCCGGGTAGAAGGGTCATAGCAACGATATCCCTTCTGGTGTGTACCATACCCCAAGAACAGACATCGCAGTGCACAAGGATCAAGTTTCGTCCGCTGATTCTTCGGGATATGAACAAATGCAACACACCCAAACACCCGAGGAGGGATGGTCAGGACTGAAGGTAAAGGCACATATGTGGACAAATTCTGTAGTGGTGTCTGAAAGTTTAACACTTTAGATGGCATTCGATTGAGGAGATGGACAGCTGTAGTCACACTATTGTCCCAAAATCTCTGAGGCACGTGACTTTCAATCAACAGAGCTCGAGCTGTCTCAAGGATATGTCTATTCTTTCTCTCTGCCACACCATTCTGCTGAGGTGTTTGAGAGCAGGATGACTCATGGATCATGCCGTGTTGTTGAAAATACTCCTTAAGGTATTCATTCATGTACTCCCCACCATTATCACTTCTTAGAACTTTGATTTGTCCACTAAATTGTGTCCGTAACATAGTATGAAAATTTCTAAATATCTTGGCTACCTCATTCTTACTTTTCATCAAGAAAAGCCATGTCATTCTAGTACAGTCGTCAACAAATATCACAAACCACCTACAACCCGAAACAACAGTAATAGGAGATAGACCCCAAACATCTGAATGTATCAAAGAGAAAGGAGCTTCACTTTTATTCAAACTTATAGGGAAAGGAACTCTATGACTCTTAGCCAATATACAAGTTTGACATTGCAAATCTAAATCCTTCAAATTCAAAAACAATTCAGGAAATAATCGCTTCAAATAACCAAATGACGGATGTCCCAACCGTCGATGCCAAAGCCAAATATGTTTTTCTCTACTGATGGATGTACCGCTAGCATGATTTGCACTCTCGGAACTGAAGTCATCCATATAATACAGTCCCCCTCTCTTAGTACCACGCCCAATTATCTCCTTCGTGAGAATATCCTGAAACAAACAAAAGTGGGGATACATTATAACAGCACAATTCAAATCTTCAGTAACTTGTCCTACTGAAATCAATTTGGTCGATAATGAAGGGACAAGCAAGGTGTTAGGAAGAGAAAAAGTAGGAGAAATTGCAACAACTCCAGCCCCAGTCACCGGATAGATGTATCCATTGGCATTTGAAATACTGTCACGTCTTGGTTCTGAAGTACGAACAAAGTCATCAGGAGTAAATGTCATGTGATCAGTAGCTCCCGCATCAATAACCCAGTGATTGCAATCAGTCTGATTAGAACTAACCAAAGCACTTTCATGATTACCTCCTGACATCAAATTTTGAGGATCAACGTGAGGTATCAGTGACAGCTGAGGCTCAGCAGTCGCTAAAGAAGCTTTCCCTTTTCCTTCTGCTTGCTTTCGAACTTTCAACTCTTTCCACCAATCTGGATACCCATGAAGCTTAAAGCACGTCTCCCTAGTATGCTTAGAATTACCACAATTCGAGCAACCTCCCCCTGGAGAAATTTTCTGGCGTGGTGCCGAGCTAGGCTTTCCCCCTTCCTGCGAAACTCCTGGTTTCGCTATTTGCAACAGTGGTTCTTGATTTGCATTGACATTCATCCTATTCCCCCGAGATACCATGTCTGCCGAATCATGGACTGTATCACTGTTGGTCAGCATTACAGTTTGTCTCATGTCTTCTCGACGGACACGCGCATAGGCTTCTTCAACAGTAGGAAACGGTTGCATCTGCAAAACATCTGCTCTGACTTTGTCAAGACGGTCGTCCAACCCATCAAGAAATATGTATACCCGATCTTCCTGTATAGCCATATTGTATCTTTCAATATCTTCAGGATACCGCATTGGGTTCGAACGGCGAAAGTCAATTTCTCTCCACAAGCCTTGAAGGTTGTTGTAGTACGCCTCAATTGGTCCTCCTCCTTGTCGCATCCGAGTAACACGCCTCTTCAAGTCATAAACTTGAGAGGCATCCGTTCCGTCAAAGAAAGTTGTTGCAACTGCATCCCAGACAGATTTCGCTGTTGGGAAGCGAATGAAATTGCCAATCAACGCCGAATCCATGGAGTTGATAAGCCATCCTTTCACAGTCGAGTCTTCTATTTTCCACCTCCGAAAGCCAGGATCTGTAGGCAGTGGCTGAGGAAGGTCTCCATTGATGTATCCCAGTTTGTCTTTACCAGTGATGTACATCTCGACAACCTGAGACCATAATCCATAGTTGGCTCCATCTAATTTAATTGCAATCTGAGATGAAGCCGAATCATTCTGCGGTGTTGGTGATGGAAGAGGAGGGTGCGTCTAGTTCTGAGTGAGAATCTGAGTTAATCTCGCAGTCAGATTCTCCAAAAAAGCTTCCGTGGTCGAATTTCCCCCTTGGTTCTGATGGGGAATCACCGCTCCGGTAGGGTTCTGATCCTCCATGGATCCAAAATCAATCGTGACAAAGAAGAAGAAGATCGAATAGGACGCACGTCGAACGACGCAATAGAGAAAGCGGGACCGCCGTAATCGAGGATTCACGTACAGTACTCACAAAGAGCAAACCCTTGGCTCTGATACCACGCTAACACAAAAGATATTTCGAGGAAGAAAATCACATTCCTCACTTTTCTATATTTCTTCTTCATAAGTTTATAATGACCTAAAGGCGTATATATATACAAAGAAAAGAAAGAATCTCAAAGAATATACCTTCTAAACTAGCTAACTATAATCCTTGATTCTAGCTAATTACAATCATAAAATATATTTTACAGCTCATTCTCACAGTTATCTCCTCAGATGATCAAAAACTAGCATGCTGATGAATGGATTGGTAAGTCAACTCTTAAATCAACTAATTAATGTAATTAATTTGCCTTGTCCTTATCGCCAACTATTCACGGAATATTTCATCGTCCATTTCTTGGGGAACTTTTAATTAATTGTTTATTTTATCCTTTTTCTCTAATGTTTTGAGCATGTGACTCTTCTTTTAGATCGGGTGCTCATGACTTGCCATGTCCTAGCAATATGATGAAGATGCGAATTATTAGATCGAAATATCTCTAGGAAAATTCGATTGTGTAGGATATTTCGTGTTATGTGTTATACATTGAAAATCGAAATATTTTCTTAAAAAATTTCTTAGAGGTACTGACTAACAAGACCTTTATAAATTTGTGAATATTTATTTACCATAGATGGGGAGGGAAAATTATCCAAAATGTCATAAACCAATTGTACGGCAGCCAATTCAATATTAAACTTTTCAATTTTGCTAATTTAGTCATAAAATTTTCGACGATTTGTCAATATACTTATTTCGGCTAATTTTGACTCGAAATAACTTATAGTGCTAACGTGGACAATCTTTACAATTTTTTGAAAAAAAATTCTGAATTTTTATTTTTATTCTTTCTTTACTTTTTCCTTTTTTTCCTCCCTTAGATTTTTGGGCACACCCTCGCTTGCGAGAAATCTGATGAAGGAAAAAAAACAAAAGAGAAGAAAGAAAAAGAAAATTTTAGATAAAAATTGCAAAAATCATTCACAAGCACTAGTCATGCCATGTAGAATGGCTGACCCTACATGGATCACCAAGTCAACGTTTTCTGGCTAAAATTGGTCGGAAGGATTATATTGGCAAATCACCAAAAATTTTAGGACAAAATTGACAAAATCAAAAAGTTTAGGATAAAATTTACTATCGTAAAATAGGTTTATGACATTTTAGATAATTATTTCTATACCTAACATGGAAGTTGTATATATGTTTGTTTATCTTTTAGCTCTCTAGTAACCGGCTTTTCTTAATTTTTGAAAGATGGAAATGATACCACTATCGTATGGAGAATGAACATAATGAATTAACTCTAGGATAGAAAGATACAAATTCGAGGCAATTGTCCGCAAATTGCTCCCTTCACACTGTGGATTCTGACATCCTCAAGCTATAAAACTTGACTTGTCACAGATAAGGCGGACTGTGATTTGCTTAAGTTGAACCTCAGATGCAAAATAAATAGTTGACTCGAAATAACAGTGAAGGAGATGCTGCTGAATCTAGTAAAAGTTTGCGGTTTTTTTATGAATCCATCTCTCAGTTGTCAAGGAAAAATTTTGAACAAAGGATTAATGGGGGTAGATTTGTGACTCAAGTTTACGGTTTTTTATGATACTATAAAAATTTTGTGGTAAATTCGGGACAAGACCTAAAGTTGGGGGGATAAGTTTAGGGTAGAATTGAGACAAAACCTAAAATTGAGGATTTTTTATGGGACAAAAAAATTTAAGGAAGAAGTGTGACTGAATTCAAAGTTGGAGATTTTTTATGAGATAAAAGGTAAAATTGGAACAAAAGTTAAAATTGAAGATTTTTTAGGATAAAGCCAAATTACAAGCTAAAGACATGAGTTATTCGAGCATCTAGAGCACGAGCTTTCCGACTGCGAGAGATGGAACATTTCCAACCACGAGAGAAATCGACAAGCGCAAAATCACTAAGGGCAATTTTGATGAAGGGATAATGGAGAGAGATTTGAGACTCAAGTAAAGTTGGTGACATTTTACAAGACAAAAAAATTAAAGTGAAATTGAAACTAAACCTAAAGCTAGGATTTTTTTTATTAGACAAAAAAGAAGTTTAGGGTATAATTGATAGGACTTAAAGTTGAGGATTTTTTATAAGACAAAAAAAGTTTAGGATAAAATTGGGACTAGACCTAAAGTGGAGGGATTTTATTGGGATAAAAAAAAGTTTAGGGTTAAATTGAAACATGACCTAAAGTTAGAGGCTTTTTATAAGACAAAATGGTGGAATTGGGACAAAAGCTACAATTGGAGGTTTTTTATGAGATAAAAGGTAGAATTGAGACAAGAGTTAAAATTGGAGGTTTTTTTAGGGTATTAGGCTAATCAAATTTGGTGTTTTTTTGCAAATTACGGTGTGCTAGGTTTTTTTCCTAGAGGAGGATAATTTGGTCTTTCTGTCCATGAGATCCTACATTGTTAGAATACTAAGTGGTATTTTGAGGAAAGAAACAACAGAAAAAAGGGGAAATAGTATTGAAATTAAGGCTCCATTTGTTTTACAGAAAATGAATGATTTAAAAAATATTTTCCCAAAAATGATCACTTATATGGTTTATAAAAATAAATGAATGAGAATTTTTTTTTCATAATCTATGAAAATATTTATACATAAATTATTGTTAATAATTAAAATATTTTTTATTGACTAATTATTTCAAGTGATACTAACAATCATTTTTAGGAAAATATTTTTCAAATAATTCATTTTCTGCGAAATAAACGAAACATAAAAGTGAAAAATATTTTTTTCCATTTTTTTCCATTTTTCTTCTTTTCAATTAGTTATTTTACTCCTCGGTTGATCAAGCAATAGTCTGCCGGTGAATGGATTGATAAGTCAATCTGAAGTCAATTTCTTACTCGCCTGTCAATTCTAAAACCGTCAAATCCCATATCATATCAGTGTCCCTATCGTCAGTTGTGCACTTACCGTACCCTTTCACGGTCAATTTCTCGAGCCACGCTCCTCCGATTTTTCTATCATTCCTTTTTCTCTAATGTTTTAAACATGTGACTCTTCTCTCAGATTGAGTGCTCATGTATTGCTAAACCAAGGACGATGCGAATGCTGACCAAAAAAAAAAAAGGACGATGCGAATTATTAAGTTGAACCGTCTCCCAATGAGTGGGACTGCGTAGCTTTTTTAAATGTGTGACCGTTCATTTGTCACGAACATGACATTTGTCAAAAGATTCTTCGTAACTAGGGCTGGACTTGTACATATGTCCGCTTGTGTTCCAGCTCTCTTGGAGCTCGCATTTCTTGATTTTGGAAAATGGAAATGATACCACTATCACGTGCACAGTGAACATGACGATTAATTTCTGAGCGAAGGAGAGAAGTAAAATGTTATTACTTAGCCAACGTCATAGCCAAAGGCCTCTTCGGATATTTAGTTGAAAATGAAATTTCTTCGTATTATGGCATGTTAATGTTTAAACTTTCAATTTTCCAATAATTTTTAAATTTTAGTGTTCGTCTTTGATTTATGGGATAAAGTTTAAACTTTTATGTTTAAATGGTTAACTGTAGCTTAAGAATGATCACTATAGATAAAATGTACACCTGCTCCAAAAAATTGTATTTTGCATTGGTTTATTTCTTTGAATTAATTTTTTCTTTCACTTTGTCACCTATACTAGCTCAATTATAACAGCTTGTCCCGAATATTTGTTGAATTTAGTCGCTCTCAAAGTATGGGATACAAAAATAGGGTGGACTCCGATGTAATGGTAACTATGGCTTATGCCGGAGGACTTATTGCAGGTATGCTTCATGCAAGTAGGGCCCACAAATGGCCTGTGCAAGGTTGCTTATGGACTAGTGGCGGTATCTAGGGTTGCCACTCTCTAATATGTGTTATTCTAAAAAGAGTTTTAGTTAGGTCAACCTGAAGTGAGGCTTGTTAGGGCCTAGGTGGTCGCAACCCCATGACAACTGAGATTGCGACCACCCCAGCGTTGTGGCCCAGCCTCGAGCAACACTTACTTGGCCATTCCTTCTCCTCTGTCCTCAAATAGAGGAGGGCAAGCTCTATTGGGTTGTGACCTTGCGACCAGCCTTGGGTGACGCCAAAGTGGCATCAGTGACGCCAAGTCTAGGCTTGGTGCTGTGTCCAGGGTCACAAGCCTAGGCCCGATTTTGACGTGTTAACAACTAAATTCTCGCCTATGACGGCAGAATATGACCTCTAATTGAAGTTGTCACCGATAACGTCATCCTACGTTCATTTTTTCCGCTGAACTTCTTCATCACTTCTAAACTAGGGACATCATAGTTTGGAGATCTCAGGCCTGGCGAGCGAAATTTCAACCAATGGAGGCCCGGAAGCAAACCAATGCCACCAACCCAACCCAGCAATGTCCATTTGCACTTTTTAGCCTAATTCAAGCCCATGAAGCCCAATTTCTTGATCCACCAGCTCTCTAATGAAACCTAGGTCCAATTAGGATAAAATGAAAAGTCCGAGGAGTTTGGACCCGTCAATGGACCAGCCTGGCCCACAAGAAAGGGGATGTGCACTGATATAAGGGTAACTAGGACTTATGCTCAAAAACCCTAAACTAGTACACTTGTGATAATTTTTTTTTTTTGGGTAACCCAGGGAACCCCCGCACGGCCGACAGCCGAGAGGTAAACCCTGGGGGCAACACGTGCTAGCCACCACACACGTGCACCGGTTAAGTCACCCTGCGGCGCCCGGGATTCGAACACTCAACCTTTTGGATGACACGTGGCAGTTGACAGATGTACCAGTTTGGAGTTTTATTCTCAGTTTATCACAGATATATCGATTTGTGATTTTTCATTAAATTAATCTATTTTGACGGGGGGTAAATTTATCACAAGTGTATCAATTTGAAATTTTTTTCTGTGGTCAAAATATTAGTTTTGGCTCAAATTGTCACAAATATACCAGTTTATGATTTTTTGTGGTTAAAAAATCAGTTTGGAGTAAATTTGTTACAAATGTACTAGTTTGGGGTTTTTCATGGTATTAACCCTTAATAGATTGACATGAAAATATAAAAGAAATTAAAAGTACACTTATATGGTTAAATAGATAAGTTGAAAATCAAAAGTTTTTTTTCTTTAATTAGGTTTTAAAATAATAAAATAAAGAGGAAAAGAGGAAGCACTAAGCTACGTGCAAATTTTTTGTTTTGAAAGATGAAGGAAGGGGACATTGTTGGACAAAAAAATGACAAGAAAGAACAAAAATGTTGGAGGCGCTAGAGTCGGCAGTTCGTTTGACACATGGAGTTCTACCGTTTTCTCTTGGTGTCCCACGTTAAATGTATTAGAAGAAGATGTATAGTCATATGAACGTTAAAATATAAGGAAACCGAAGTAGAAAAGGGGGGAAATCTAAAAACAGTAGGATCTCTCCTTTTATCATAAGGAAATCGATTGAAGATTGCGAAGAGTTTCTCCGGGAAAGGACTTCATTAATCGGAATATATGATTAAAAAACTTTGATGGGCAAGTGTTGCATACATTTCAAGCGAAAATAACCACGCTTAAACTTCGATGGGCAAGTGTTGGATACATTTCAAGCGAAAAATAACCACGCTTTTTTCTGCTCACTTTGATGAAATTAAAGTTGGCCTAATACAATCTATGTCGATGAATCAACTGAAACTGCCTTGACCTTCGCCTTGGAAAATGTAGGATTGTAAGGCTCCATTTGTTTCGCGAAAAATAAATAATTTAAAAAATATTATCCAAAAAACGACCGCTTGAATCACTGATAAAAATAAGTAAACTGAAAATATTTTTATCATCTATGAAAAAGTATATACATCAATTGTTATCGATAATGTTAAAATATATCTCGAGTTTGAGCTCGCGAACGAAATTCGATCAGAGATGAATTATTATTTGCAGACATCCAAATATAAGCCATGGAAATCCAGAGTTTTCTTTTCGGTGTAAAAGTTTCGTCGGTTAAGGATTCCAAACAAAGCTAAAGAGGAAAGTCAAATATTGGAGTTTTGTTGACCGAATCCCACTTGATTTTGTTTTCTTCTCCCAGTACGCGTGGCTATCTTTCCCGATTTGTTGCACTTCTTCAAGCGGACATTCGAGCATGTTTAGATATATTTGCAGGTTGCTCTATTGATCGATAGAGGGAGAAATATTGAAGCGTCGTTTAGTCGAGTGCTTGTGGATTTTCTCTGTGGGTTTATTCGTGACATTACACCAAAAATTCAAGTATTAGTAGCAATTAAATCTTGTGATAAGATTTGTGTATAATTCTTTCGCGAGATTAAGAGATTTTTTAGTAAAAAATTATGAGGCTAAACACTACGTGAGTTATTGAGTGCAATTGAGACTTAAGAAATAGTAAGAGTGTTTGAGTGACTCGAGTATGGTTGTAATCTCCGTTGTATCGCTTAATATATAGTGGAATTCCGTACTGCTCTTCCCGTGGACGTAGGTCACCACGACTGAATTACGTAAATTTGGTGTCAGATTTATTTTCTTATTCTGTAAAATTTATTGTTTAATCGCTTGGCTTCCACAACAGGTAATAAAAAAAAATTTCATTGAATAATTATTTCGAGCAATTTAAGCGATCATTTTCAAGGAAATATTTTCTAAATCATCCATTTTTCACGAAATAAACGGAGTTTAAACAGAAAAAGTAAAGCCGAAATGTGCAACGGCTTTCTAACTTCTTCATTCGGGTAGTTCCTAGCCGTGCTTGTTCGTCCATCCTGCCTATGATGCCTCGACTACCATCTGGACTTGTTAGTGATAGAATTCGTAATTGGCTTGTATACTTATGTTACCATGCAAAAATATATAGAAGGTATTGCTCAACAAAAGAGGAAAGTAACCTTCCTAATTATAAGAGATACACCTAAATTTATGCTCAAAGTAAATTCTCCCCACAGTTTGAAAAGCTGGCCAGCACATGTCGACTAATTGCGGGATTGCATACCTCCTTGGAACCCTCGTGCTAGCCCTTCGGGCAAAGAAATATAGATCGCCCCGGCGCAATAGACTCCGAAGCACAGACAAAAGATCTTGAGCCACTTGAGTTTGCTCACTGCTAGAATTAAGGATGCCGAAAACGCCACTGTTAAGAAGACGACAGCCGTCGACAATAGTAGCCCTGCTAGTTTCAAATATTTTTTTGCTTTGCGGAGATCGGCATTGTGAGCCTGGAGGAGGGTTAAGACTGAAAGGATGGAGCTGTACGTGGCGAGCGCGTCGAAAATTACGAAAACCTGAAACTCTCGGTTGTGCAGCATGGACGGCATTCCTGGATCTGGATCACTGGAGAGATTATATCCATCGGGCAATGCTATGCCGGCGGCGAATGTGACAGAAGCCACAAGTGTGGCCACTATCAATCGATATCCAATCTCTTTGTAGATCCATTCGCTGGGAGATGACTCGTTTGCTCCAGAAGTTGCACGGCCTTGTGACTGCAAATATCAAATCGGAGAATTAGTCATCAATCATGAGCACAGTAGATTTTTAACAGTAAACACAGCAGGCAACCAAAATTACATTACCGCAGCAAGTGTCGGTGGTGGGCTTCCGGATTCCATGGCCACATCCAGGGCGCTCAACTTCTTGTCGTTCAGAAGCTGCAAGTCAGTTGCCCCCCTTATGTAGTAAGAATGCAAAAGGAGAGGGAGCACTCACTCTTATAAAGGGTCAAGTTTTTCCATCAATTGAACAGTCGATGCGACTCGCCTTGGCTAATGTCATTGATTAAAGACCCACGGTCAATTAGTGATCAGCATGACAAAATTCAGTTTTTTTTATTAATTAATCATTAAGATTTTGTATTTCCTTTATAGCAATTGTAGCCTTGACTTTCTTCTTAATAGTTTTCACTTTCATGTATATTTCATGTCGCATTGGAATCAATTTATTGAGAAAAAGTGATTTTTCATTGGGAGATAGCGAGACACCTCCCCACTCCAAAGAAAAAAATTTTTAAGTATGGCATGTGAAATCATTTATACTATATATAATGATAAATAGATTTGCAAAGATATTTTAGCTAATTAAAATGGTTTAGGCCTTTGTTTGGTTTTAATACAAGTAAAGTTAACCCCTCAATATCTCAGATTCTGTTAATTTTGGTTCTCAAAATTGCATTTGATAGGGTAACAAAGTAAAGAAAAGAACTTACACTCGATTGGCATTAATACTTCTGAAATAATTGAGATAAATTACACTTGACAAATGTGTCGAAAGCAAACCTACTCTCTCTAGGTTGCTTATCTGGCCTAATTTTTGTAGTCATCAACAAATTATTATTAGACAGTAGCAACTGGAAAAAAAAGAAGAGAAAAAGAAAGTGGTCAGGTGACTAATTTAAGTACTCGTTTTATTTTACAGATTTTTATTAGATATGCATTTCTAGGAAAGAGTGAATATAGATTTATGAAATCATATTACCTAGTTTTCCATATTCATCTTTCAGGGCTTGGATGAATTTGTCGATATGACCTTTTTGTGCAGCGATATGCATCCAACATAGGATCCATACTCTTATCTTCTGTGCGTTTAGATTGCGGTTGACTCGAATTCGGTCTAAGAAATCATGCTTCTAATCTCTCAAATTAGGAGATAAGTATACTAAGAGTGCCATAACTTAAGTGAACGCTATAACTTTTTCTTTTTCTGCTCACTTGAGTGCCACAAACTAGGGGATAAGTATATTAAGAGTGCCATAACTTTCGTATGACGCTTACTTGAAAGCCATAATTTTTTTTTCTGCTCACTCGGTGCACCAAGAATCAATCAAACAGTTTGCGTGCACGCAAGCTAACAATGATGTTGTAACTATAACTTTTGAAAGGGGGCATCATAACATTTAAGAAAAGTCGAGACTGGTTCCTCTGGGCATGGTTCATTTTTATCTCTTGACAGGATCACACTTTTCTCCTTCTAGTGAGATTCCACATCCTAGTTTCCCTCTTTCTTGCATTTTTTTTTTTGGGGTCAAATCCTCTTTCTTGCATTGAACGGTAGAATACTAGCGTTCACACATTGACAAAGCAAGGCCTCAGCATCAGGTTTAGCTTCTTGCCTAGGTCCTTTCATGGATAAAAGCATCTTCTGATTGGGTGTGGTCCCCGCATCTTCTTTTTGTCCCAACTACACGAGGTCTTTCCATGCATAAAAAAATAATCCTCGTGCTATAGAAGCCCTCTGTCTATATGTTTTAGACCAATTTATCCCAGTTATACCAGATGTTTACAAAAGAGACATTCATGTGATGGGAGTTAGTCATACACAAATCCCCATTTAATTCAACTTCTAGTAGAATAAGTGAGGCTCGGGAAAAAAAAATTGTTTCATCAAAGTTGATAGAAATGGGAAATACATCGTATAATCGGGACAAAAATCAACATGGGAATGCCCAATACTTGACGATCCAAGGTGCGATATATGTTGATTGCCATCTGATTAAAATCAACATGTTCTGCCAAAGGTATTTGTACATTCATTACCCTTTGAATGGGATTGCCCACACTTGAAGCAGACTTCAATCACATGTAGTCTATATCCGTCTACACACAGAGAAAGATTTTCTCTATATGTGGGTCTTTTAAAATTCAAGGTGCGGAATATGTGAACTTATCCTAGATTTTTACTTGTTCCATAGAAAGAGATTCCAGCAAAACAATTGCTTGAGGTTAAGAGGAAGAATAAAGTACCGTAATTAAGTAACGTTTGCATTCCAACTTCGATGCTTTATATAGATATTTGCTAGTCAACGTGAGGACATTGATGAGCAACAATATCTCTATTAATTTCATGATTAATTGATGAATTCAGACACAAACAAAATAAAAATGAAGGATTTTGATGGATTTTCTACTGACTTGGTATGCGATGTCCTTGGTTTGGCCTTATGAGGACCATGTGTGTAATCCATCCTAAATCCAAACCACTAAAAATGGTAGTTTTCCCATGGTTATTCATCTCGAGAGGCATACCCTCAATATAAAGAAGTGAGACTTTCTTGGATATTCATCTCGAGAGGCATACTCTCAGTGAAATACATGCGTCGCGAGATTTTGGTTAAGTACAGAACAAAAAGCGAAAGCCTATCCAAATATATCCTAAGTCCGAACCGCTACAATTAGTAGGTCCCCCATTGTTCGCATCAGTCTTATGATTTAGATGTATGTTACATGATGTATTAGGTTTACTGGACAATTTCTGAAGGGTGACACCTATATCCAAGTCCCAATGATGTTGTAAATATAACTATTGAAAGGGGCCAATATAGCATTGAAGAAATGTTGAGACGGGTTCCCATGGCATGGTTCATATCATATCTCTTGTCAGAGTATCAAATTTATCTCTTTTTGAGTGGACCCCCAGCATCTCCTTTTCTTTATTTAGTGAGACCCCGCGTCCCACATCCTCCCTTTCTTCAAATAGAATGTTGTCTAGCTCTTTCCACGAACAAAAGTGTCTTCCAAATTAGATGGGCCTGGCTCGATACTAATCGCGTCTGGTCCCAGCATCTCCTTTTTTCCCCCAGTTATACGAGGTCTTTCCATGCATAAAAAATCCTCGTCATATAGGTGCCCTCCGTCGCAATGTTTTAGATAAATTTTCTTAATTATATTAGATGGGTATAAAAGAGACATTCATATTATGCGAGTTAATCATACTTAGTCCCCTTTAATTCTATTTCTAGTAGAATAAGTGAAGCTTGGATTTTTTTTTTGTTTCCATAAAGTTGACAGAAACTGGAAATAGAATGAGGGAAAGAAAAAACCTTTGAATTTGTATTTTCAATTTGGGTTAATACCACAAAAAACCCAAACTAATACATATGTGACAAAGTTACCACAAACTAATTTTTTACCACCAAAAACCTTAAACTGGTATATTTGTGATAAATTTACCCTTAATTAGTTTTCGTTAAATTAGATTAATATCATGAAAAACTACAAACTAGCATACCTATGACAAGCGGAGGATAAAAACTCAAACTGGTATATCCGTCAACTGCCACGTGTTATCCAACCTAACATTTTGAAGGTAAAAATTTAATGAAAACTGATGAAGGATAAATTTGTCAGAGATGTACCAATTTGGGATTGTTTGTGGTATTAACCTTTTCAATTTTTAGGGTATCATTATCGCTTATTGTTCACATACTCGATTATGTGTCATATGCCACACGAGTTGACATATCATTTTGTAAAAGATGTCTTAGTGAATTTTTAGCACATATATCATTACTGATTTTACTCTTCTCAAAATTAACTATAACTCAATGCTTATAAAATTTTTCTGTAATTTGTTAAGCTATTTTTTTATTAGTGAAAAGGGTGGCAACATGATATCAATGCTACCCCCTTCACCACTTGGCCACCACACTCGGTGCAGTTGCTAAGTCTTTTGGGTATAAATAAAGTATGCTCAAGTTTGGACACGATGACTTCATCCTCATTTTTTTCCTTTGGGGGTGGTAAAAGGGTAATAATATTATTTCTTGAAGTCCACATGTAATGGTTGGCTTTTGAGTTAGTCAACAATGACAAGTGAAAAAATTGATTGACTGGTCGACAAAGAAGGAAAAAGTGGAAGCTTAGCTTGTTATAAGAAACAAAGGGGAAAGAAAAGAGAAAGAAAGGAGAAAGAAAAGAAAGGAAAAGGAAAATGGAGAGAGCAGTTTTTGTGCGTACATGCCACAGGGACTTTGCCAAGCTGGATTCACTCCATTTTACAAATCCCAGTAAGTGCTCACACATTTCATTCATCTAATTAGAGTAATTTTTTGAGTTAGGTATAAATTCAAAGTTATGTAGTCCGATTTTGGAGTTTTTAAGCTAGGAATTACATACAAATCATGGATTAGGACGTTGTGGAACTGTAATGTTTAACGGAAGTTGATTTGAAGTGACATTTTAGTCAAAGCGAAATTTTGAAGTTTTGCGCGCTAGTTTCGCAATGCGGACAGTTTTGAGTATCTCCTTTGGGAGAGCAATTTCTTGACAAGTGGAAGTCATTTCGTTAGCAATTAAGTTTAGTTTAGCCCATTCGTAGTTGAGGTAGTGTTTTACTTGGTTTTGATGTCGATTCTCATTTAATTAATAGGATTACGAGATCATTGGCTAAAATAGCTACATTGTTTGATTTTAGGTATTTTCAAGTGAGTGATGCTGATATCTTCCTTTATTTTGCGAAACCCATGTTTTGAAGTATTATTGATTTGATATATATAGAACATATTTGTTGCATAAAACTGAATTGAGTGATAGGCCATTGGTTTCGGCCTATCCAAAAAGAAATTGGGCCTCAATTAGGGCACTAGGGCCTATGGGCTTGACCTGGCCCAGGCTCAAAATAAGGCACGACCTGTTGTCTAGTGGGCCATGCCTGGGCACAAGCCCAATCGTGCCTAGCCTAGCTAATACGACCCATTGCTTGCCATCACTTACTCAAAATCTTAACTAATGATTTATGGACTGAATGGATTTATAATTGTTTCATTCCTCATCAATTATCTTACTGGAGATTCTTGAAAGGCTGAAAATACTCACGTGTGTATCTTAACATATTATTTACATTTGCAATGGGCATAATGTTTTAGTCTTAGTCTTAGTTTTTATTTGGACATTGATTTTCCTGTCATTCAATGTCTAAGAAACTAATAGTTCACAATTAGCCGGAATTTTTTTTTTTGGAGATGAATTAAATTGAAAAATCCCTCCCTTTCACTTATACAAATAGCTTGTAATGCCATGTCTTTTCCGAAATCAGGACCTTTTCTCATGACTTCTACTCCTTGTACACCCTTTTATCTTGAAGTAAAACATTGGGAAAATTTAAATAATGGCCTAAAGTGCTCTCATTTTTATCAAATAAGGGTCTGACGTGGACCTTGCGTCAAAAAAGGGCTTTAAGCGCTTATTTTTTCAAATAAGGGCTTGAAGTGGCAGGAACAATTTCAAATAAGAGCTTACCCTTGCTGGCTTGCTAGTTTCTAAATATTCCAGCTGGTGAAGGGCATTTTCGTCCAAAGAAAATTTTAACCTAAATTTTAGTTAAATTAGATTAAAAATTAAAAAGATAAAAGTTTTTTTTAAAAGAAAAAAATTAGGTTGGAGGGCTAGCCTAACTAGCCCTCCCGCTTGTGGCCGCCACCTTATCACTGGTGGGGAGGCAACGATGGCCGATGACCCCTCACCGACCAAAGGTGAGGGCTTCCTGGCCCTCGCTAGAATCGGGAGAGGGCTGTGAGCCTCCCCCAGACCTAGGTGAGGCTAGATTGGAGAGGGTTGCCAGCCATCGCCGTTGTCCCACCGGCCATAGGCAATAGGTGCTGCACAACTAATTGTCTTGATGGATGAAGGATTTTCGTTTTAGGAATCAGGGCAGAATTACAAAGAAATATAGAGTAAAAGTGAGAAAGAGAATTTGAGACATAAGGTTTTATCCTAATTCATCCTTAAATTGGGCTATGTCTAGCAAAGGATTCCACTATAATTAGCATCTCCCACCTCTCGGTTACATCTCTCAATTACAAAAGAAAGTTAATATATATAGGCAAGATCAATTATTTATGGGACCAAACCCAAAACTACCAATTAAATACACATAATCCCATACAAATACACGTTCCAAAATTACAAACACCAAAATTAAGAAAAATTTATTAACAAATTATATAAAAGCAAAAAAAAAAGAACATAAACTAATAAATGGCACATTAATAGATTGACATGAAAATATAAATTATATTAAAAGTACACTTATATGGTTAAAAAGATAAGTTCAAATCTAAAGTTTTTTTTTTCTTTAATTATGTTTTAAAATAATAAAATAAAGACGAAGAGAGGAAGAACCAATATTTGTAAAAGTTTTTGTTTTGAAAGATGAAGGAAGGGAACTTATGTAGCACCAACACGGTTTGGGAGTCGCTGTGTCTGTGTTCGACACGACACGCGTCTGACATGCTCGGACACGTGGTCAATAGGCGTCGGACATTCGACACGAGGTCAACACATCCGACACGCGAATGGCACGGGAGTCCATTCATCACCGAGAGAGAGATGAGAAAGAAGGTGCAGATCTTTGGCTCCAAGGATGATGCCCTCCACGCTGTCATCTCCTTTGCTTCCCACTTCTCCGACATTGAGGACGACGCCCTTCATGCCGTCATCTCCTTTGCCTCACGCTTCACCTGCAACAGAGGAGAAGGAAGAGGTGGGAGGAGGTTGCGGGTCGCGCGGAGGAAAGCTAGAGGGAGCAAGAGGAGGAGGGATAGCGAAGGAGGATGTTGTTAGGGTTTTGACAAAGTGAAAGTGGGCTAGGCTTCCAACAACGGGCTGCTTTTTTTTATTTTTGATATTGTACTTTCTTTGTTTGCAAAATTGATTATGTTCTTTTAGTTTCTTAACTAATATATTTATTTATACATAATTATTTTTTGAAAATTTATGCTTACTAAGCTCACCTGCGTATAATGTTTTTAAGGTAAATTCATTCTAGGCGTTATTTTATTATTTATTTACTTATTTAAATCAAATTTAAAAATGATAATTTATCATGTATATATAAAATATATAATTAATATACAACGTGTCCCAACGTGTCGAAATTCTCTATTTTTTCAGAAATGACTTGTTGGCATGTGGTATCGTATTGTGTCGCATGTCCTGTGTCGATGCTACTTAAAAGGGAACACTATTGGAAAAAAATGACAAAAAAGGACAAAAATGTTGGAGGCCCTAAAGTTGGTAGTTCTTTTGACACAAGGAGTTTGACCGTTCTCTTTTCGTGTCTCGCGTTAAATGTATTGGAAGAAGATATATAGTTATATGAATGTTTTAATAAGGAAACCGAAGTAGAAAAGGGAGTGGTGCTAAGTAAGATATTGTTAAAAGGCTTCATTTAAGGGGCAATTTGAACCTTGAGATCCCTTCAAAGTAAAGCAAATATAGAGGGTATTCTCTCTCTCTCGAGAAGACAAAAATAGGGAGGGAATTGGGGGGTGTGAGGTGTGCAGGTACCAGCACGTATAAATAAGGAACGCATTCTTGTAGCCTGCCCCCTCCAGAAGAAGTGAACAGGCTGTGGAGGTCCTTAAAGGAATCACAAGCAAAACTAAAACACAGTAGGAACTCTCCTTTCATCAAAGGGAATGGGTTGGAGATTGTGAAGATCTTCTCCTGGAAAGGACCGCCACAATCGGAATACACTATCGCGGAGCAAAATAATGTTCCATATGCATCATATTGCGAGATAGATCGGTAGTATCAGAGTCAGGAAAAAAAGTGCAAGCACTGAGCAAAGATTGATTAGAATTAGAACGTCCATTATCATTCCTCTAGCCTCTTTATCACGTACTTAAATGACAATCATTAATTCTGAATTATGCAAAGGAAAAATTACTCCAAAAGTAATTAATACTTGCATGTGTTAGCACAAGTATGGTGATCAAAAAACTTTGACAGGCAAGTGTTGGATACATTTCAAGTGAAAATAACCATGCTTTTGCTGACACTCTAATGAAATTAAGGTCGGCCTAATACAATGCTAGTGAATCAATCGAAACTGCCCTGATCTCTGCCCTAGAAAATGTATGATCGTAAGGTTTTGTTTATTTTGTGAAAAATAAATGATTTGGAAAATATTTTCCAAAAAACAACTACTTTTGTCGTTGATAACAATGAGAGAACGAAAAGTATTTTCATCTTCTACAAAAATTTATTGACATAAATTGTTGTCGTTAATAAAAAAATATTTTTCATTGAATAACTATTGCAAACAATATAAGTGATCATTTTTTAGGAAAATGTTTTCCAAATTATTCAATTTTTACGAAACAAACCGAGGTTAAGGAAAAAAAGTAAAGCTGAAATTAACAACGGCTTTCTAACTTCTTCATTTCGGGTAGTTCCTAGCTGTACTTGTTCTTCCATCCCTACCTATGATGCCTCGACTAGCACCTGGATTTGTTAGTGATGGAATTCGTCATTGGCTTTTATTGCTTATGGTACCATGCAAAAATATATATAAAAGGTGTTGCTCAACAGAAAAGGAAAGGAACCTACTTAATTATAAGAGATACACATAAATTTATGGTCAAAGTAGAATCTCCCCACAGATAGAAAAGCCGGCCAGCGCATGTCTACTAATTGCCGGATTGCATAACCCCTCTAGACCTCATCTATTACCATTGGGGCAACAAAAAAGATGACCACGGCATACAAGACTCCGACGCACAGAATAAAGATCTTGAGCCAATTGATTTTGCTCACTGCTAGAAATATGGATGCCGAAAATGCCACTGTCATGAAGATTACAGCCATGAACAATAGTTCCCCTGCAAAGTTGAAATTTTCTTTTGCTATGCGGAGATTGGCACTGCGAGCCTGCAGGAGGGTTAAGACCGAAAGGATGGAGGTGTATGTGGCGAACGCATCGAAAATTATGAAAACCTGAAACCCTCGATTGTGCAGCATGGTAGGCGCTCCTGGGTGTGGATCACTAGAAATATTATATCCACCGGGCAATGTTATGCAGGCGGCGAATGTGACAGAGGCCACAAGTGTGGCCACTATCAATCTATTTTCAATCTCTTTGTTGATCCATTCGTTGGGAGATAACACGCTTGCTCCAGAAGTTGCATGGCCTTGTGCCTGCAAATGTCAAATAGGAGAATTAGTCATCAATCATGGGTACAATAGCTTTTTAACAGTAAACACAGCTGGTAACCAAAATTACACTACCGCTGCAGGTGTCGGTTGCGGGCTTCCGGATTCCATGGCCACATCCAGGGAGTTCAATACCTGTCGTTGTTCAGAAGCTGCAAGTCGCTTCCCCCCTATAGTAAGAATGCAAAAGGAGAGAGCGCTCGCTCTTATCAAGGGTCAACTTTTTCCATCAACCGAACAACCCATGCGACTCACCAAGGCCAATGTCGTTGCTTAAAGACCCACAGTCAATTAGTGATCAGCCCCAGAAGTTGTTGTGGAGCCTTAGTTAAATAGACTAATGTTAATCATCGTGTCCAAAAAAGGGAAACCCGTAGTATTCTTTTGATCAATCCAAAGAATGTCATAGGCTCACCTCGAATAATGCCGAGACAACCGTAAAAATGAAATTTCACCTTAAATTAGTGATCAACGAATTGAGGAAAAATTATTTGAAATGGGAATAATAATAAAACCTGGAAAACTAAAGGAATTTGTTCAAATCAATACTCGTCATCCTCAATGATCTCGCACTCCACAGGGTCAATGTTTCACAATGAACAAATCGATTAGTCGGTCTCAACTCTCAATCAACTTAACCTTGTCCCCTCTTGCCAAAATATTGTTTTTCCTCTGCCAGTCTTGTCGGAGTTAGGAGCAGTGTATAACTAGTCTATCAACTTTTGCCATTTTAATAAATTCACTATTAAATGTTTTTTGAATTTACATGACAGCTTTCATTTTGGAGCAATTTTCTTCATGAAATTCAATACAGGAAAAAAATTCGAAAAAAAGAAATCTTGATTTAATTAAGATCTAATTTCGCATGAGAAAATTCTGTTTTTATTAATTAATTATTAAGATTTTGTATTCCTGTATAGCAATTGCAGCCTCGATTTTTTTTTTTAAATTTACACTTTCATGTATATTTTCTGTTGCATTGGAATCGATTTATTGAGAAAAGGTGAGTTTTCATTGGGAGATAGCGAGGCACCTCCCCCCTCCAAAGAATTTTTTTAAGTATGGCATGTGAAATACTTCACAATATGTAATAATAGATGGATTTGTAAAGATATTTTAGCTATAACTAAAATGGTTAAGGCCTTTGTTTGGTCCTAACACAAGTCAAGTAAACCCCACAATATCTCAGATTCTGTTAATTTGTTCTCAAAGTTGCATTTGATAGGATAACAAAGGAAAGAACATAACCTACACTCGATTTGCATTTAATACTTCTGAAGGAATTGAGAAAAACTACACTTGACAAAATGTGTCAAAAGCAAACCTACTCTCTCTAGGGCCTAATTTTTTTAGTCATCAACAGATTTTTTTTTTTTGGTAAGGTAACATCAACAGATTATTTTTAGACAGAAGCAACTGGAAAAAAAAGAAAAGAAAAAGAAAGTGGTCAGGTGACTAATTTAAGTACTCTTTTTATTTGCAGGTTTTTATTATATATGAATTTTTAGGAAAGAGTGGGAAAATATAGATTTATGAAATGATATTACCTAGTTTTCCATATTCAACTTCCACGGCTTCGATGAATTTGCTGATGTCACCTTTTTTGCAGCGATATGCATGCAGCACGGGATCTATACTCCTATCTTCTGCGCGTTCAGGTTGCGGTTGGCTCAAATTCAATATAATAAATCATGCCTCTAACCTCTCAAGCTAGATTGCACTATTCGCCATGGGTATTTTTGCATCCTTATATAAGCCTCTGCTTGGGGTTGCCCCCACTTGAAGCAAATGACTTTATAGACCGTAATCTATACTCTCCTACACACAGAGAAAGATTTTCCTTATATGTTAGTACCTTTAAAGCTCACGGTGGAGAATATGTGAACTTTTTCCTTGGTTTTAACTAGTTCAATAGAAAGAGATTCCAGCAAAACAATTGCTTGAGGTTTAGAAAAAATAGAAGTACTGTGATTACTTGGTGTGTGCAAGCCAATGTAGATGCCTCACGTAGATATGTGCTAATCAGTGTGAGGACACTGATGACCAGCAAGATCTCTCATTTACCGTAATTTCATTATTAATTGATAAATTCAAATACGAACAAAGTAAAATGAACTTTTCACTCCTACTCGGGTACTGTTCACTACAGGTTCCCCAGTTCTCTCTCGATTGGTTCCCGTCGGTACTGTACATCCGGATGAATCCCATGCGATTCTGGATTCGTTGATGGCCCGATTTGTCTGAATCTTGATGGATAGGGTCGCAAGGTGATCCTCACCATCATACTTCTCGGATTTCTCGCGTGGTGCCTTCGTTGGTGCTCACGAACAGATCTGGAGTTGCTCGTTTGCAGCTACTGTTCACCCGTCTGGGTTTGCTTCGATGCTGGAATTCTGAGCTTCGGTCCGGCTGGGGATTGGAAGCTAAGGTCGCCAGGGACGAAAGGTGATACTCTCCTTCTACCTCCGTGGCTCTTTACTTGTCTGTCCCTGGTGCTCACGAACAGATCTGGGTTGCTCGTTGAATGCTACTGTTCACTCGTTGGGGTGTAGCTTCGATTCTGGAGTCCTGCTGATTCATTCCACCTGGGAATCGAAGGCTAAAGTTGCTATGGTATACCTTTAAACATGCTCCTTTGACTCAACTGGTGGTGCAATCCTTTGAGTGGGCAAACAGATCTGGGTTTTGCGAGTCTGCTGCTGCTTTATTACTGTTCATTGGCTTTGAATACGATTGCCCAGCCAGAAGGGTACTGGAAGGGCTACGAAAATGTGATACAGGCCTTTATTCGGAATGTAGTGACTGGAATCACTATTAGGAGTCCTCCCCTCTCCGGTGGAATCTCCTCTGGTTGTGCCTACTGTTCTGGGCAGTAGTTCCGTGTGTTCTGTACTTCAATTTGACTTTCTGAATCTCGGATAAGCTGATTTCTGGGCAGTCCTGCTCCGTGAGCTGTATACGTGGTTCTGCTGGCTAAGGTGATCTGAGAATTGTCAAGGCATTTACAACACTAGCCTATTGATTGGCAAGTGTTTGTATTCTGGTTGTCTTCTGAACCTACTGAACTCTATACTTGGTAATTAACTGATGTCTAAACTCTTATAAGGGTTACTTGGCTGGAATCCCTCATATGGAGCCCCCTCTAAAGGACTCAGTGTCGAATACTAAGCTAAAGCAGGTTGTGATCAAGCATCCTCATGCTGCAAGGGCCCTTGCCACAGCCAGTTCTGGCAAACCTGTTGGCCCCTCGCATCCCTCCACTGGAGTGGTACAAGAGCCACAACAATCTGTTGAAGTCCCCGCAACAGTTAAAGATGGTTCCTCTGATGTCAAGCGTAGTTCCTATGCAGTGGCTGGGCCTTCGAAATCTGCCCAAGAACTTCAAGGTCGTAGATCACAAAGCAGAGGTCGTAGTAGGGGAAGATCCAGACACTACCCCTCTTACAATGCCCGGAGCACAGCTGGAACATCTATAAACCAGCACGTTGCTCCTGAATCTGGGACTGTACGCAGCAGTAGCAAACCGACCAGTCACCCCCGTGTCCCCCCTGCTCAACGATCCTGGGCAACTGTTGCTAAGACGGCTGAAAGAGGATATGGTCTATCATTTATCCCTCCCACTTTCGTTGACGGGAAACCTTTGGTGCAAATATCAGAAGCTATTTTGGCTGATACAAACCCCAAATGGAAAGAATGCCTTGTTGGGTACTATGTGGGTAAAAAACTCCCATTCAAGCTCACTGAGTCTGTAGCCAAAAACATTTGGGGATCTAATCTTGTAGATGTTATGGTAAATATGGAAGGATTCTATTTCTTCCACATCCCCGACGAGTCTTATCGCCGGCAAGTTCTTGATGGGGGCCCTATCACTATTCTGCGAGTTCCTATGATCCTAAAACAATGGCACCCCAACCTAAGGCTTGCTAAGGACCAACACCAGTCCATTCCTATATGGGTAAAGCTCAGGGATATCCCGTATGCTTTATGATCGGCATCGGGTATTAGCGCTATCGCTAGCGCTCTTGGTAAACCACTTCACGTGGACTCTCAAACCGAGAAAATGAGGATGCTCTCTTATGCTAGGGTGTGCATAGAAATTAAGGCCACCCAAAACTTGCTGGAAACGATTGACGTGAAGCTCAACAGTGAAATATGGATCATCAAGGCTGAATATGAATGGAGGCCTATCTCATGTACTTCCTGTGGAGCATTCGGCCATAGATGCCCTGAGTCAAGCTTGGGGTCTAAAGTTCCGAGAAGGGATCCCCCCCACCCCACTAGCCATCCTGCTCCCCATTCCTCAAGGGAAAATCCATGGCAGACAGTAAGCAAGAGGAAGGGAACTGGAAATCACAGGAACATGATCACTGCACCTGATGCTGTTCAGACAATTTCGGCTTTGAAGGCTGACCCATCTACTTCTTTCCCTGACCTTGGAAAGAATGGCCTCTCTTCTTTGTCGTCCCCCTCGTTATCTTCTGACTCGGATGATTTATTAGATGATTCAGCAAGTGAGGTAGGAAGCGAATCGGAGGAGGAATTGACCTCCCCTGTCTCCCCTGGCCTGCGGCAGGATGATCACGAGATTACCCAGACAGCTCAGCAACCGGATCCTCGCCTGTCCTCTACGGACCGTGTTGGCCCTCCCTCAGATTCTGATCAGGCCTTAGCTGCTGTTCCTGCTGCTGTAAATCATAGGGATATTCTGGAAGCTGAGGAGCTGGTACCCGGTATACTGAATCCAAGCAGAGAGGGCACTTCCTCTGTGCCAGTGCAGGCCCTGGCGGAAGCCCCAGACCAGGGAGGCCTATCCCACTCGCCTGGCCCCCTGATGGAAGATCCCACCCCTAAGAGCAGCCCTTCCTTTGCAAAGTTTGCCAAACCGAAAAAGAAACGGGGTGGCACCAAAAGGCGGTAATCCCTTTCCGCTTGCATTATGTTTTTTGGAGTATGGAACATTAGGGGTCTTGTTAACCCCCTTAAACAAGCTGAGATCAGAACTTTTGTTAGAAATCATAATATTTCATGCCTGGGCATCCTTGAGACGAAGGTTAAACCGTCTCTTTTTGGAAATATTTCCCATGGTCTAATACCGGGGTGGGTCTGGATTGCCAATAACGAATTTTCTCCTCGGGGTAGGATTTGGGTTGGATGGAAACCGCATGAGGTTGATTTGGTTATGCTCTCTATGTCCGCCCAAGTGATACACTGTCGGGCTCACCTTTTGGAGCTTAATAAGACCTGTAACTTTTCAGTAGTTTATGGTGATCATACATTCGTAGCTCGCCGTTCCCTTTGGGAGGACCTTATAAGCTCTAGCGGCTATTTTGAGTCTGTTCCTTGGCTGGTAGCAGGGGACTTTAATGCTATTCGACATAATTCGGATCGATTGGGTAGCTCAAATGTTTGGATCCCCGCCTTCGATGAATTTGGTATTTGCCTGGACCAATCGGGGCTGGAGGACTTGAGGTATATTGGCCATAGATTCACTTGGTCGACATCTTCAGGAGTCAACCGCAAGCAAAGGAAGATTGATAGAGCTCTAATCAATGATCAGTGGGCTAACACGTTCTCCTTCTCGGAAGCAAGATTTTTAGCCCCGGGTGTCTCGGATCATACTCCAATATTGATCAGTATTGCTCCAGCTAGTCCGTCCAGGAAGCCTTTCAAATTTTTCAATTTTTGGATGACTCACCCATCTTTCTCGGATATGGTATCCCAGGTTTGGAGCTCCCAAGTGATTGGTTCTCCTATGTTTGTCTTATGCCGGAAACTTCGGCTTCTTAAAGGACGCCTTAAACAGCTCAACAGGGATACTTACTCGGATATCTCTGCTCGTGCTGCCCAGGCCAGGCTAGATCTTGATTCTATACAACAAGCCCTTGACTCTGACCCTTTCAATCCTGGGTTGGCAGCCCTCGAAAAGGTACATATTCAGGAGTTTTCCACTCTAAGGCTCCAGGAGGAAGCTTTTCTAAAGCAAAAATCCAGAATTAGATGGTTAAAGGACGGGGACCGAAACTCCAAATATTTCCATCATTTCGTCAACAAGAGACAATTACGCAATCGTATCCTCTCGGTTTATGACAATGATGGGCTTCTCCTCAATGACCCGCCCATGGTCAGTGCGCATATTGTGTCACACTTTCGGGATCTTTTCATGGCCAGCTCTACTACCACTCAGCCTTCCCCTGGTGACATCAGCCTTGTAGTGGAGAGAGTACTTTCTGATGACCAAATACTGCTCCTCTCACAAGAAGTCACAGATGTGGAGATTCGCAACTCTATGTTTTCACTTGCTAAAGGTAAAGCACCAGGCCCTGATGGTTTCAATGTGGATTTCTTTATTTCCTCTTGGGATACCGTGGGTGCCTCTATTATTGCGGCAGTTAAAGACTTCTTCCGCTCGGGTGCTTTATTGAAGGAGGTAAACACCACTATTCTCACACTTGTACCGAAGGTACCTAATGCATCTTACATGAGCGATTTTCGCCCCATCGCTTGTTGTAATACGATCTATAAATGCATAACCAAAATTCTGGCGAACAGAGTTGCCTCGGTCCTACCCTCGATAATTAGCCCTCCACAAAATGCTTTTGTTAAAGGGCGTAGGATAGGAGACAATATCCTACTTGCACAGGAGCTGTTTGCTGGTTTCCACCATGAGCCATACACACCTAAATGTGCTATCAAGGTGGACTTCCAGAAAGCCTACGACACGGTTGATTGGGCCTTCTTGAAATTGGTCTTGGAAACGTTTCGCTTTCCTCAGAATCTCATAAAGCTCATCATGGAATGTGTTACGTCCCCAAAATTTTCGGTAGCCATAAATGGGGAACTTCATGGCTTCTTTTCTAGCGGAAGAGGCATCCGCCAAGGGGACCCCCTATCGCCCTACCTTTTCACATTGGTCATGGAGGTACTCTCTGGGATCCTTAATGCCAAGGCTAGGCTCCCTGGCTTCAAATTTTATTGGCGATGTAAAGATATATGTCTTACTCATCTCTTCTTTGCGGATGACGTCCTCCTATTTATGGAGGCAAATATGGCTGCGGCTGCTCTCTTGAAGGAAGATCTATCCTTATTCTCTCGATGGTCTGGGCTTATTCCGAACCCCAGCAAGAGTGAGATATTTATATCTGGTGGGTCGGCAGAGCTTCGGGATCAAATTCGGGATACCTTTGGATTTAATGAAGGTACGCTTCCTTTTCGATACCTAGGAGTGCCTGTCACTGCGACTAGGCTAAGAAAGATTGATTGTAGCTCTCTAGTTAACTCCATTACTGCTAGAGCTCGGTCTTGGTCACAGCGATTTCTTTCCTTTGCTGGTCGGTTGCAACTTATTAATTCGGTCCTCCACTCGATTCATGTTTTCTGGGCTAGTGTCTTCACTATCCCCCTTTCTGTATTAGCAAGGATCGAATTAATTCTTAGGCAATTCCTATGGAAAGGCCCAGATCTGGGAATTGGAGGGGCTAAAGTTCCGTGGTCGGATGTGTGCCGACCGAAGAAGGAAGGAGGACTGGGCATCCGCAGGCTCGCTGATTGCAATAGGGCAGCAATGCTCAAGCATATTTGGATCCTCTTCACGGACAAAGAATCATTATGGCATAAGTGGATTCACTCCACCTTCCTCAAGCACAAGAATTTTTGGGTTGCGCCCAAGCCGACCTATTGTTCTTGGACGTGGAAGAAAATCCTCGACCTCCGGAAGGAATACCAAGTACAGTTCAAATGGCAGATTGGTGATGGAACGTCAACTTCTTTCTGGTTTGACTCTTGGCATCCCAAAGGACCCCTCTTTGAGCTCTTCTCTAATAGAGATATTTATTGTTCTGGCATCCCCAGAAATGCTTCTGTCCAGGTATTCCTATCCTCGGATTGGCAGGTTTCAAATTTCCTGCAAGCCTTCCAGTCTTGGGCAGATGCTATCCCTGTACTACACGGGGATAGGCCGGATCGTCTTATTTGGCAAGGGCATCCCTCCGGTGTGTTCTCAATTGCTTCTGCTTGGGAATTAATTAGGAACAAAAGTCCGGTTGTCCCTTGGAGTTCATTCATATGGGATCATCATATTGCACCAAGGTATGGGTTCCTACTTTGGCTTATTACTCTGGATAGGCTACCGACTCAGGTTGTCTTGCTGAATTATCGTAGAATCTCGAAAGGCTAGTGTGCATATTGTAGATGTAGACCGGATTCTACTGATCACTTATTTTTTGGATGTTCCATCACGGGATCCCTGGCGTTATTTTGGGCAAGAAACTGTAATCTCTCTTGGCGTAATAAATCATGGCAAGATAACTTACAATGGGCTGTCAGATCTTTTAGTGGCAATAGCTTTCGCAAGCGTATTGCTCGTTTCTCCTTTGGGGCACTTTGCCATATTATCTGGATGGAGCGCAATCATATCCTCTTCAGGGAAAAACCCCTGTTTGTGCCGGCTATTCAAGCGCACCTTTCAAAACTCGTCAGGGACAGAGGGCTGTCCTACAAGACTGTTCGTGACTCCCCTTACAACAGAAGGATCCAATCTAATTGGGGTATTTCGCCTTCTATATTCGAGTAATTCCGTTGCGGTGGATTAGCTCCTGGTCTCTTCGTTTTTCGTTTATTGTTGGCTATTGTCTAGCCTTGGTTGCATTACCTTAGTGCTGGTTTTGACTAGTCGGTACACCCTTGCACCAGTCGGGACACCCCTTTGTGTCTTCTCATGTGCGGGGTTTTTGTGTTCGGCTACTCCTTGTACATTTTGTTGAAAAGTTATAACATTTCTTACCTTACCAAAAAAAAAAAAAAACAAAGTAAAATGAAGGATTGGATGGATTTCTTACTAAATTGACATGCGATGTCCTTGGTCTGGCCTTGTGAGGACCATGCATATAATCCATCCAATCATCAGCTCCTGTTGGAGGAGCGGAGGGGGTTTATCTAGTCATAATTTTACTTTTGGCCTTTTCCTCAATATTCAAGTTTTGTAATATTTGATTAAATTTTATGCAATTTTACATGTTTGAATTGGAAAGAATTTCGCGTTAAATAGAAGCTAAAGTGTGAATGCCTTAAAGTTTGCCAAACGAAATCAACAGTTAAAGTAAATGTCATCCCATAAGGGTTACAGGGAGCAACTAAATAAAACCTATTTTTATACTTGAAGGAAACCAAAAATGATGATGATCGGTAGACATGAAAGCTCCATACGGATTTCTACTGATTGGCCGCTTCAATCTTATGTTTTGTTTTTCCTTTCGGCCAGGGAATGGCCACTTTCCTTCCATGATCAACGTCGCTTTGATCATTGGGCCACTTTCCGTGTTTATTCCTCCCCTTTGGTTAGTTAGTTTCCAAACCGTAGGGGGACAAGGAGTCCACTAGCGTGCAACTGGGTGCTATGAAGGCTACAAGTGGAGATTTTGGCCTGAATTCTGACAACATTTTACCCTGCTAAGAAGCAATTTCAAACTTTGAACTAACACTAACTTAGATCGTAAGTAAACTTATGAGTTTTGTCATATACATGCCATTTACTGACTCTATCGTGCTACACGCAAGTTAACAATGCGAATGGAGTATAAAGAAGGGAGGCTTTCAAGCATATTCATCTCGATAGGCATACTCTCAGTCTATCCTTGATTGGTTTGGTAAATAGGAAATTGTAATCCTTATATATTATTTCCTATTTTTTTTCTCATTTTTACATTATAAATAGACCAAATGTACATGTATACAAATCAGAATTAATACAACACAGCTCTTCTCCAATTTTCTTTCGGTTTCTGTCAAGCAGCATGGAATAATCTCATAACTGTCTATGAACAGCTTGACCACGGACAATGACACACAACCCAAGCGATGGAGGGCTTTAGAGACTCCAATACCAAGTGCACAAAGCTGAGATTTCCTCTTGGCTTGTACTTCTTGTTCATCTTGCATAGCCAGATCAGAACTTTCTTCTAAAATATCTGCCACCTTCCCTTATTTTGCATATAGCTTCAAACTTAACCTGAAAAAGAAATGAATGCAGGCAGCAACAGAAGCCGTTTTTGTATTTACATATTCTCGGTGCACCAAGAATCAACCAAACGGTATGCGTGCACGCAAGCTAACAATGATGTTGTAACTATAACTTTTGAAAGGGGCATCATAACATTTAAGAAAAGTCGAGACAGGTTCCTCCAGGCACGGTTCGTATTTTATCTCTTAGCAGGATCACACTTTTCTGCTTTTAGTGTGACCCCACATCCTATTTTCCCTCTTTCTTGCGTTGAATGGTAGAATACTGGCGTACAGACACTGATAAAGCAAGGCCTCAGCATCAGGTTTAGCTTGTTGCCTAGGTCCTTTCATGAATAAAAGCATCTTCTGATCGGGTGTGGTCCCCGCGTCTTCTTTTTGTCCCAACTACACGAGGTCTTTCCATGCATAAAAAAATAATCCTCGTGCTATAGGAGCCCTCTGTCGATATGTTTTCGACCAATTTATCCCAGTTATACAAGGCGCACACAAAAGAGATTCATGTGACGCAGGTTAATCATACGCAAATCCCCCTTTAATTCAACTTCTAGTGGAATAAGTGAAGCTTGCGAAAAAAAAATTTTGTTTCCTCAAAGTTGACAGAAATGGGAAATACATAGCATAATCAGGACAAAAATCAACATGGGATTGCCTGATACTTGACGATCCAAGGTGCGAAGTACAGGTTTGCGCTGTTTCCATCCCCTTATTAACTCTTGATACCCCCTTTTATATTGAATGACTACATTATCCATTATGGGTCCCACTCTTAATTTAAGCTTATTTCTTACATTTTTTCTTCTTTTTTTAATTTTACTAAAAGGAAGTCCTATTCACATCTCTCCCAAACAATTTTTTTCACCCTAGCTATCTCTTCCACACCCATTACCTTTCAACGTTTCCTTCATGTTTATCTTATTCTGAACTTATTTATCATTATTATAATACAAGCAAGCACTAATTATATATCGGAGTAAAGAAACGATAGCTTTATTAGAAAATTATTTACTTTATCTCCCTAGATTATCATCCTGATTGTGAATTTTTTTACTTCAATTTTTGGTACAAATATACGAGAATTTACTCAAAGATTGAATATGGTGGTTGATGTATGCATTATACACAATTTACTCAAAGATTATCCTCTTACTTTTGCTTAAGTTATTTTTTGAATAATAGTTTCCTAGTACAAAAAAAAATATACAACTCGGTAACAAAATAATTAGTTTTTTTTTTGGTTAGAAGCACAATAATTAGTTAGCTATCTACAAAATAAACTATTTTTTGAAAAAGAGGTACACCAATTTTGTTCCAAATGGAGAAAGAAAAGGAAAAAAACCCAAAACAGAAGAAAAGAAGGCAAGCATTAGTCTTAAATCAAGAGCGGGCCCCACATTTAACCTCAATAAACATGTTTTGAGAGGACCATGGATAGTTTTGTCTTTAAAAAATTGAAACAAAAGAAAAAGAAGAAAAAAACGTAAGAAATAATCTTAAATTAAGAGTGGAACCACAAAGGATAACATAGTTAATTCAATGTAATAGAGGTATCGAGAGCTAATAAGGAGATGAAGATAGCGCGAGCCTCAAATATATCAAACGAACCGCTAAAATTAGTAGGTCCAATGATTTAGATGTATTTTAGATGATGTATTAGGTTTACTGGACAATTTCTGAAGGGTGACACCTATATCCAAGTCCCAATGATGTTGTAAATATAACCGTTGAAAGGAGGCATCATAGCATTTAAGAAATGTTGAGACGGGTGCCCATGGCATGGTTCATATCATATCTCCTGTCGAGTATCAAATTTATCTCTTTTGAGTGGACCCCCGGCATCCACTACAAAAAAACCGGTTTTTTGCCACGAAAATTTGCGACGAAAAAATTTTCGTTGCAAATTTTCGACAAATTTTCCAACGAAAAGTAAAATTCGTTGGAAATTTCCAACGACCAATTTTTTGTCGCAAAATTCGTTGGAAATGTCCAACGAAAAATTTTTCGTCGCAAAATTCGTTGGAAATTTCCAACGAAAAAATTTTCGTCGCAAAATTCATTGGAAATTTCCAACGAATTTTTTTTCGTCGCAAAATTCGTTGGAAATTTCCAACGAATTTTTTTTCATCGCAAAATTCGTTGGAACTTTCCAACGAATTTTTTTTCGTTGGAAAATTTCCAACGAAATTTCCAACGAAATTTCAAAAAACCGGTACTATTCGGCATTTTTATATTCGTTGGAAAATTCGTTGGAAATTTCCAACGAATTTTCCAACGAATTTCAATTTTTCGGGCAATTATTCAGTGTGTACAATTTTGGTTGGAAAATTCGTTGGAAATTTCCAACGAATTTTTTTTCGTTGGAAATTTCCAACGAAATTTCCAACGAATTACACAAAAACCCGTACTATTCGGCATTTTTTATATTCGTTGGAAAATTCGTTGGAAATTTCCAACGAATTTTCCAACGAATTTGATATTTCCGGGTAATTATTTCAGTGTGTACAATTTTCGTTGGAAAATTCGTTGGAAATTTCCAACGAAATTTCCAACGAATTCCAAAAAACCGGTACTATTCGGCATTTTTTATATTCGTTGAAAAATTCGTTGGAAAATTCCAATGAATTTTCCAACAAGTTTCAATTTTTGGGCAATTATTTCAGTGTGTACAATTTTCGTTGGAAAATTCGTTGGAAATTTCCAACGAATTTTTTTTCGTTGGAAATTTCCAACGAAATTTCTAACGAATTCCAAAAAAACCGGTACTATTCGGCATTTTTTATATTCGTTGGAAAATTCGTTGGAAATTTCCAACGAATTTTCCAACAAATTTTATATTTTCGGACAATTATTTCAGCGTGTACAATTTTCGTTGGAAAATTCGTTGAAAATTTCCAACGAATTTTTTTTCGTTGGAAATTTTCAACGAAATTTCCAACGAATTTGAATTTTCCGGGCAATTATTTCAGTTTGTAAAATTTTCGTTGCAAAATTCGTGAGAAATTTCTCACGAATTTTGCGACGAAAACACTACTTCTTCATATTTTCGCGCTCAACACGTTCGCGCTCAACACATTCTCTCTCTCTCTCTCTTGCCTTCACCTTCTTCTCCCTCTGCCTCCATCTTCTTCTTCCTCTGCCTCCCGCTCCGCCTCCTCCCTCGCCGCCCCCCTCCTCCTCTGGCTCCGGCTCCGGCTCCGGCTCCGACGCCATGGACAGCTCCTCCGCCGCGGCCAGATCTCGGCGACGTCGGCTCCCTCCCCCGCGGCCATCCAGGGCGACGTCGGCTCCCTCGCCGCCACGGCCATCCAGGGCCAGGCCCCCGCGGCGGTCGGCGCCCCCGACGCCACCATGGGCCCCCACCTCGCCCGTCGCCTCAGCCACGTCGTCGCCGTCGCCGGGGAGCTCGAGTTCGCCCAGATCTGGGCGAGCTCGAGCTCGTCGCCGGCGAGGGCCGAGCTCGCCCAGATCTGGGCGAGCTCGAGCTCGCCGGCGAGGGCCGAGCTCGCCCAGATCTGGGCGAGCTCGAGCTCGCCGGCGAGGGCCGAGCTCGCCCAGATCTGGGCGAGCTCGAGCTCGCCGGCGAGGGCCGAGCTCGCCCAGATCTGGGCGAGCTCGAGCTCGCCGGCGAGCTCGGCCCTCGCCGGCGACGAGGCTGGCCCTCGCCGGCGGCGAGGGCGATTTTTCAAAAAAAAAAATTCGTTGGAAAAAAAATTTCCACGATTTTTCGACAAAAAAAACATTTATAATTTTACCAACGAAAAATTTTTCGTTGGAAAAAAAATTTCCACGATTTTTCGCCAAAAAAAAAACATTTATAATTTTACCAACGAAAAATTTTTCGTTGGAAAAAAAATTTCCACGATTTTTCGACCAGAAAAAAAATTTTGTAATTTTTCCAACGAATTTAGTCACGATTTTTCCAATGAATTTTCCAACGAAATAAAATTCATCGCAAATTTCCAACGAAAATTGAAATTTTTCGTTGGAAAAATTTCCAACGACCTATTACCAACGAATTTTTTTTCGTTGGAAAATTCGTTGGAAATTCGTTTTCCAACGAATTTTTTCAAATTTTTCGTTGGAAATTTCGTCGGAAAAAACGTGTTTTTTTGTAGTGATCTCCTTTTCTTTATTTAGTGAGACCCCACATCCCATATTCTCCCTCTCTTCAAATAGAATGTTGTCTAGCTCTTTCCACGAACAAAAGTGTCTTCCAAATTAGGTGGACCTGGCTCGAGACTAATCGGGTCTCCTCCAGATCTTTCCATGCATAAAAAATCCTCGTAATTTTGGAGCCCTCCGTCGCGATGTTGTAGATAATTTTTCTTAATTATACTAGATGGGTACAAAAGAGACATTCATATTATGCGAGTTAATTGTACTCAGTCCCCTTTAATCCTATATCTAGTAGAATAAGTGAAGCTTGGAATTTTGCTTTTGTTTCCCTAAAGTTAACAGAAACTGGGAGGATAAGGGAAAGAAAAACCTTTGAATTTGTATTTTCTTTAATTTTTTTTAGTATCATTATTGTTTATTATCACATGCTCGATGATGTTTCGTATGCCACGCGAGTTGACATATCATTTTGTGAAAGATGTCATAGTAAACTCTTAGCACATGTATCATTACTCATTTTACTCTGCTTGAAATTAACTATAACTCAATGCTTATAAAAGTTTTCTATAATTTGCTAAGCTATTTTTTTATTAGTGAAATGGGTGGGAATGGGATATCAATGCCTAAGATACAAGCTAACTAAAGGTTTACTAATAACACGACTTGAACTTGTGGCCTCACGAAGGATTGTGTTACCCCCTTCACCACTTGGCTGCAACACTTGGTGCAGTTGCTAAGCCTTTTGAGTATAAATAAAGTTTGCTCAAGTTTGGACACAATGAATTCATCGTATATTTTTCCTCTGGGGGTGGTAATAGGTAATAATTTTATTTCATGAAGTCCACATGCAATGGTTGGTTTTTGACTTAGTCAACATTGACTAGTCAAAAAAATTGATTGACTGGTCAACAAAGAAGGAAAAAGTGGACGCTGAGCTTGTTATAATAAACAAAGAGAGCAAAGAAAAGCGAAAGAAGAAAAGAAAGAAAGGAGAAAGAAAAAAGAAAGAAAAGAAAGGGAAAGGAAAAGGGAAAGAGGTTTTTGTGTACATGTCATGGGTACCTCACAGAGCCGGATTAACTCCATTTTGCGAAGCCTGGTAAGTGCTTGCACCATTCTTTCATCTAATCGGAGTAATTTTCTGAGTTGGGGCATAAATTTATAGTTATGTGAAATTTGAACTGCAGGTTCCGATTTTGGAGTTATTAAGTTGTTGTATTACATAGAAATCATGTTAAGGGCATTGTGGAGTCATGGGGTTTGATGGGAGTTGATTTGAGGTAACGTCTTAATCAAAATGAAATTTTAAAGTTTCGTGTGAGTTCCACGTTGCATACAGCTTTCAATATCTGCTTTAGGCGATCAATTTATTGATGCATGGGAGTCATTTCGTTAGCGATTAAGCTTAGTTAAGCCGATTCGTAATCAATGTAGTATTTTACTAGGTTTTGATAGCGATTCTCTTTTAATTAATAGGATTAGGCGATCATCTGCTCGAATAGTTACATTGTTTGATTTTGGACATTCTTAGGTGAGGGTTGTTGATCTCTTCTTTGGTTTTGTAAAACCCAAGTTTTAAAGTAATAGTGATTCGATATAATACATATATATATATATATATATATATATTTGTACTAATAAGAGCATATTTGTAGCATAAAACTAGATTGAGTGTTTAATAATTTTTTGTTATTGGGAGATCGTTTGGTAAACCTTTTTTGTAAGGTTAAGTGTACTACTTTGTGAATCAGATTTATGAGATAACTTTTGAAAAGATTTGAGAAATACTTTAGGAACGGGGATTCTGACCGATTTACTAAGTTGCGAAAGATCATATACTTTGGTTTGTGAAACCAATTTGTGATATAAATTTTGGATTGATTTTGTGGATGTAGGAGGATGTTGTTGTGGGTTTGTGTTGATGCTCATTGTCTATGTGAGCCCATTGAAGAGTTTGTGGGTATGCATACTAGTTTTAGAATATCCTTGTGAGCTAACCATTAGCGATATAGGTGGAGATTTAGCCAAGCGGAGAATCTCGATCGCCTTTGTCACGTGGCTTTAAGTGTGATCATGGTTCGATATTTGAGCACGAGATTAGTCAATGAAATGGATCATTAATACATGATTTGATGAAATTGATCAGTGGACTGGACCACCGATACTTGTCTTGATATTATTGATAAAATGGGTATTTCTGCTATGAATATAATTATGTTGAAGTAATATATAACTTATTTTGATCTTGAAGTTTGTTATATTCTAGATTTGGTGTAAATGAGTTACGTTTTTGTGTCGTAAACGTGCATAGTGAACACTCAATTTGCTTAAAAGAGATTTGTACTACTCACTGAGCTATAATTACTCATTTCATTCGTCTTTCTTGTTTTTCAAGTTCTTCAGGTAGCCGTAGGACGAGAGCGTTTATATTTTCAAGAGGGCATTTTGATAGTGGGATTTTTGGGTATAAACTTAGTTGTATATTTCTGATATGTTATAACTGAGATGAGTTTACTGGATTTAGTTATTAGTTGAAAATGTACATATTTCTTTTGATAGATTATAGAAACTCTGATATTGTATCCAATATGTTGATTTATCAGATATATTTCCATCATATGTATATGTATCGAGATATGTATTTTGATAATAGGTTGCTGGATTTAGTTTCACGCTACGTCCTCCTACGGGAGGAACGTCGACCATGTCATATTCTTGTTGGTTTCAAAACGTGGCACCACAAATATTTGCTACGCAGCCCCAACAGCAGGAATGTCCAAAACAATGAAGTCGCTCATCAAACTGGGGATTTCGGGAAGGGGATTCGGAAATTTTCATTTTCACGCCCCTTCGTTGCGGCACTTGGTGACCAACAGGCAACAAAATGAAAGTATTTACTCATCACTTTGCTGATTAAAAGAAGGGAGCTGCTAGCATGACCGTCTACTGCCAAATGACAGTGTAACGGTCACAGGGCAGCCACAAGTTCATTTTGAGGAAACCCACAGACTTCTTAAACCGGTTTTAATATACTCTGTTTCCTTTCTTTTTACTTCTATATTTTCTTATTGCAAGCTTAAATTTAGAAACAAAAATCAAAAAAAGGGCCCACATAATCAACGTTCTTGAATATGAAGAAAGAGAATAAATTAAATACCAAAATATAAATAAATACAAGTAGAAAAATATTATTACTTAGTAAAAAGAAATTGTTAATGTCATTATAAAAATATATTAAATTTTAAAGATGAAAAAAACATCTAAAATGCACTTAAAAAGTTAACTTTACAACAAATAACAAAATCATTGTGCGATGATATGGCTCTTCATTCTTTTCGCTCAAATCAAATTGCTCTAGAGGAATTTTCCGGTGACTTAAAATTAAAATCAATGACATCTTTTATCCACGAAACAAAAACGATTTTCTTGTCTTATTTAAAGGAACAAATCAAAGTAATAATATTCAAGAACATTGATTCCATGGGCCCTCTTCAGATTTTTATCTCTAAGTTCAAGCCTGTAATGAGGAAATACAGAATTAAATAAAGGGAAACAGAGTCAAAAATTAAAACCGGTTGAAGAAGTCTACCGGTTTCCTCGAAATGAATTTGTGGCTGCCCTCTGACCGTTACACTGTCATTTGGCAGTGGACGGTCATGCAAGCTTTTCCAACGTAAGTGTAGGCCTTCGGCACAGGGTTTTACGCTGGTCCAACTTGGCCCATTTGGAAATTATTCCAACGTTAGCTCCCTACGTGACAGCGACACCATCTCTTGCACCTCAAAACTTTCACACGGGTGAGAGTTCGACCATCCTGAGGCCGTGCACTATAGGGTGGCCGAGAGGTGGTGATACGTTGGTGCTGAGGTCGGGCACGATGGGTGGAACGGGGAGAGAGAGAGAGAGAGAGTGTGTGTGTGAACTCAAAGAAAACAAAGAGACTGGGGCTCCATCATTGGGGGCAACAGAGCTCACAATGGCCAAATGTGTGGGGGCGGTGTCCTACGGTGGCAGGTGACGGTGGGTGGGGGAGTTTAGGATATGGAGAGGCGGAGGTTGGGGTTTCTGGTTGGTGATATGAGAATTACGGTGTGCTTGGTGTTTTTGGATGGGACGGTAATTAGGCCCTTCTGTCTATGAGATCCTATAATGTTAAAATACTAAGTGGTATTTTGAGAGGGGGGGGGGTAACGAAAGAGGGAAATAGTATTGGGCTCAAAAGTTAAAAAGAAATGTATTTGGTGTTTTCGCCTCTTATTTTTTTTCTTTTCAATTGGCTATTTTACTCCTCAGATGATCAACAACTAGTGTGCCGATGAATGGATTGACAAGCCAATTCTTAAATAAATTGACTAATGTAATTAATTTTCCATATCCATATCGTCTACTTTTTTTTTTGTCTGTCATACTCTAATTCTCAACTCACTATCGACTGCTATTCATCGACTCTTTCATTGTACATTTCTCGAGATAGTCTCCTCCAATTGACTTTTATTCTATTAATCTCTGATGTTTTAAGCATGCGATTCTTCTCTTTGATCGTGTGCTCATGAGTTGCTAAACCATAACTTAGCATCATGATGAAGATGCGAGCTATTAGATTGAAATGTCTATGGACAAATACGATTGGGTTTGATATTTCGTATTATGTGTAATCAATACATTGGAAAATCGAAATATCTTCCAATCAAATATTGTTAACAATTGTCTCAGAGATCCTCGTTAGAAATCCTTTTATATATATATGTGCATATTGATTTGTCATGGACGTGAACAGTGGTTAAGAGATTCTCAATACCTAACGTTGGACTTGTTGTTTGTTTGTCTTTCAGCTATCTAGTAGCTGACTTTTCTTAATGTATGAAAAATGGAATTGAGATCACTTTCATATGGACAGTGAACGTGATAAATTAGCTCCTTGGACCAAAAAAGGGAAAAAAAACGTGATGAATTACCTCAAGGTAATAAAATGAGCTTCTTCGAGCTTCTTCAAATGTCTCCAAATACTATGGATAGAATTAAATTATTCAGAAAAATTGTGATCGATCCTGAAAATATTCATATATTTTTTGGATTTCAAGGAGACAACATGAAGTTATTTGTGAAATGCTTTTCCAAGAGATGATAAATGAGAATGACTGATGATTTGTTTTCCGAATGTGCTATTTTTTGTGTAGTCTAGAGCTTGGTTTATAGTTGCCGTGGTATTCAAAGAATTAGGCTAAGTTGGAGCGATGAGTGGTAGTGGATTTTTGCGAGTTGGAAGGGGAAAGTTATACCTAATTTTGTCTATAAATAAAAGGTCTCTTGTGTAATTTCTGTGTTATGTTACGACAATGGACAACATTGAACAATGTTCTTTTTGCTATTTCTTGGAATCATATGTTTTCTAATGTGCTATCTCTCGTGAGGTCTGGAGCTTTTGTTCATAGTTGCTGCGGTATTTGAAGAATTAGGCAAAGTTATAATGGTGAGTTCCAGTGGACTTGTGCTAGTTGGAAGTGGAAAGTTGTAGCTAATGTTGCTGGCCAGATTGCATAGTGTGTTGTTATTTATCTCATCTCATATGAGAGGAACCGAAAGTTTCATGACGATAATTTTCTGGTTTCCAGTAGTGATACTGTGTCCAGAGTTAAATAGGTGATGTTTTGTATTGGCTTGCATCATCCAAACTAATAATTCTTTAGTTCAATCTCAGAGTAGGCAAATCTTTAGTAATTATGTAGTAATTGGACACTCTTAACTAGAGTAGCTGTATTTCTTGAGTTTCGATTGCAAACCTTTCTATCATTCGTAGCAGGAATTAAAATTCACTTACCTAGGAAAACAAAGTACATATACGAGGATCAAAATTCGAAGATTAGTAATAAATTTTGTCCTTTAAGTACCTCAACATATAAGCATTGGACCAATATATCCCAATCTTTAATTTACTTGAGTATTGATGATCATCAAATCATTGAGTAGCCTTATATAATTAAGTACCTCATGTTGAAAATCCCAATATATTATCCAGCTAATGAGGAACAACAGACCTTACTAATTCATTTCTTCAACAATAAGATCTCGTTATTTCTGCTTTTTTATTAATTTCTAACACAAGTTTGAAAACAAATCTATTTATTGCTCTCCTAAACATATTGACAAAAGGAAGTGCAGTTTTTGTCATTTTTGGGAGCAAAGAATAGTTTATAATAATGTTGCATAATGCAAAGAATACTTTAAATATATTGGTTTGTAAGCCTCTCTCTTTTTTTTTTGTAACGGGATTTGTAATTAATTGTGTATGTTTTCAAGTATAGTCGCGCATGAGAATGATATTCTTATGATAATAAGATTGATATTATTTCATGGGCACTAAGTAAGGGCATATTTGTCCTTTATATTTATATACAGTTTCTACCAAACAATGGATATGATAAGACATAAAGATATTTGGCTTTATTACTGTAGTTTACAGTGGACATGATATGATAAAAATTCTGGATTTTTTTATCTTATCATATCCAGTAATATCTTACTAGAAATCCAAATCAAACGCCAAGCGCTTACTAGACGGTGGAAGTAATTGCTAGACGCATAACTCTGTAGTAAATAAAGTAAGAGCACCAAGAGGTAAATAAAGAAAGATTGTGAGCCAAGTGACTTTTTGCACTGCTAGAATTAAGGCTGCCGAAAATGCCAGTCATGTAGTTGACAGCCCCCGACAACAGTGGCCCTGCTAAGTCGTAATATTATTCTGCTTTGCTGAGATCGGCATTGTGAGCCCAGAGGAGCATTACGACCAAAAGGATGGAGCTGTACGTGGCCCCTGCGTTGAAAATTATGAAAATCTGAAACACTCGATTGTGCAGCATGGTCGCCGTTCCTGGGTGTGGATCACTGGAAACATTATATCCGCCGGGCAACGTTATGCCGTCAGTGAATGTGACGGAGGCCACAAGTGTGGCCACTAACAATCGAGTGTCAATCTCTTTCTTGATCCATTCGGTGCGAGATGACTCGCTTGCTCCAGAACTATGTTCTCTTGGTGACCGAATGTTGACACCTATTTTTAATTATCCAAAATTAATTACACAAAAATTAGGAATTAAATTTTTTAGTTCCTAAAACAAAAAAATATTTCCATTTAAATGCATTGCGTATAGAAATTAGGTACATTTGCATTAATAGGGTCTATTAAATTTTGAAAAAAAATCAAAAAATCTGAGTTAGGCCGGGTCGACCCGGCCCCTTTTCTTCTTTTCTTTTTGCCCTCGCATGGGCCCAACCCACTTTTCTTTTTTTCTTTTCCCTCCCCCGCGGGAGCTGGGCCCGGCCCGGCCTAGCTCCTTCTCCCTTTCTCTTCCTTCTTCCCCCCACTGGCCTCTCCCCTGTTCGCCTTTGTTCTCGACCGTCGACTCGACGAACGGCCGAGCTTCGTTTGCCATCCCCATCACACCAAAAGAGGGTCGAAGGAACACGCTGACGAGACTGGCATTAATGGCTAGTCCCGTCCTCCTTGAAAACATGACCCTCTCTCCTTCCTTCTTCCTCTCTTCTCTTCTGGCGCCAGAACAGCCCCCCTGCACTGGCCTAAATTTGCCAAAAAAAGTCTCGAATAGGTAATAGGCCGGTGCAGGCCGTCGTCAGCAAACGTAATGGAGCATGAGGGCACGCTGGTCATCGGCTATATAAGCAAGAGAGAGAGAGAGAGAGAGAGAGAGAGAGTAAACCGAGAGTCCACCAACCGCGACAAGGAAGCCAGCCGCCTCGCCGACGCTCCCAGACCAGTCGAAAGCCCCCCCATAAGCGTCGCCAACCGGTGAGCCTTCCCGGCCAAGACGATCCCCTATTTTCCCCTGTTTTCTGGTACGATTTGGCCGGGACTCGCGCCGGTTGTTTCGCACGAATCCCGGCCCATACCGTCATCAGTCCCGGTCCCCACTCGCTGTCGAAGGCGAGCCACAGTCACTGGAGCCGACCGGGTCGCCGGAGGAGGTCGAGATCCCTCGATTTTCATTGTCCCCACCCCCCCTCCCCCCCCACCTGCTTGATGAAATGCCTCAAAGAGGCTGGTTTGTTTTTTGGCCGCAGGCCGGCAAGTGGGATCTCGGACGGTAAGTGGTTGGCTGAAGAATGTTCGCACCACACCTGTGTCTATTTAGTTTTTCCCCCAGTGCTCCATTACCACTAAAATTCTTGGATCTAGTCTTCCCAATAAAAATTTGATTATTGGACGGGACATCATGACTCAGCTTTCAGATTTGAGAATTGTTCCTGGAAAAGGTCTTAGGTATAAAGACCAATTCTCTGAATTCGTCAATATCCAAAGGCTCTTTTCCATCCAGATGAGTCTGTTAGATCCAATCATGCAGAAATTGTTGGAATCATGCTCAGAAAATCATTTCGAATTCTCCTAGAAATGTTCTTATCCTTTGTGGAAAAACCTAGAATTCTATGTTCGGCTCCCCTTCAAGAAAAATAAGGATATAAATCCTACTAAGGTAAGTTATTCGGGAATGAATCCAGAGCATTTGGCTCTTGCTAAAAAAGAATGCTCAGAATTATTACAACAATACCTTATTGAAACTTCAAATTCTCAATGGGCTTATGAAGCTTTCTATGTCAACAAACGTGCAGAGCAAAATAGAGGTAAAATGAGATTGGTGATCAATTACCAGCCCCTTAATCTCTTCCTCCAAGGTGACAAATTCCCTTTACCTTTTCAAAATTCCCTTTTTGCAAGAATCACTAAAGCCCATATTTATTCAAAGTTTGATCTTAAAGCCGGATTTTGGCAATTGGGCATTCATCCTGATGACAGACCAAAAACGGGATTCTATATCCCAAACCAACACTTTCAATGGAGAGTCCTTCCATTTGATCTCAAGGTTGCTCCTTCTTTATTCCAAAAAGCTATGTGTCGCATATTCCAGTCGATCTTGTCTAGTGCTGCTATCTATATTGACGACATATTAATCTACAGCCCAAATGAAGAATCTCATTGCCGACTTCTTGAGCAGTTTGCAGAAATAGTGAAGAAATATGGCTTCATGCTTTCGCAGAAAAAGATGATCATGGCCCAAACAGAAGTTGAATTCCTAGGCATGCACCTTAACAAAGGTACGTATTATCCAGGGCCACATATCGCCAAGGAATTATTAAAATTTCCTAAAAAGGATTTTACAACCCAGCAAGTTCAATAATTTCTCGGAATAATTAATTATCTCAGCGATTTTGTTCCAAACATTGCGAAGTTGTTAAGTCCTTTGCAACTGATGTTAAAAAAGCATCCTGTGCCATGGGGAAAGGCACAAACCAGAGCAGTTGCAAAACTCAAGGAAATTATGCAAGATCTTCCCTCTCTGCAAATTCCATCCATAAGAAAGAGAATTTTGCAGACTGATGTCAGTGACGAATATTGGGTAGCCATATTGTTCAAAGAACTTCACGGTAAGCGACATATTTGTGCTTACAAAAGTGGCAAGTTTTCCCAGGCAGAAATGCACTATCATTCTACCTTTAAGGAAATTTTGGCAGTAAAGAATGAAATAAAAAAGTTTGAATTCTATCTTATTGGCCATCATTTTCTAGTAGAACTGGATATGGCTTCTTTTCCCTAGATGACTAAATTCAAACAGAAGCAGATCCCTCATCCTCAGCTACTCAAATGGGCTGAATGGTTTTCGAAGTACTCATTCAAAACCAAACATATTGCAGGAAAAAAGAATGTACTTGCAGATTTTCTCTCCGGACTGAAATCATCAGCAGAAATGAACATATATATATATTCTCAAGCATCCCTTCCCGCTTCGGTCAGACAAGTACAAAATTGAAAAGTTTCGAGATTGGCCGAGCTTGGAATATCCTCAAGAAATAATTGAGCAAATTCAACATGATAAGCTCACCGAAAATTTTAACAACCTCGTGTGGCAATGTCACACAGACCTTTTCAGACTACATGGAGGCTCTATTCTTAGCCCTTCTCGATTACACTTGAGGTACCCTTTCATTCATCCATTAATTTGGAAAGAAAATGATTTTCCTGAAAAACTTAAATGGCTATTATGGTACCTAACCAGTAAGTACGCAATAGCTATTGAGTTTTCCACCAGAAAATTTCTTCTCAAATTAACCAGATTGATCATGGCCGATCACATCGAACTAAATGAACACGAGAAAAACCTTTTCTCTGTGCTCAAATGATTTTACCCTCCTATTTATTGGAAACGGTTCTTTTTAGAAGAGTTGAAAAAGGTTCGAGACAATCCAGAAACACACACGGTTGTACTCCTCCATCATCCTTGGACTTTTGCGTACAATAATGATACCATATCTGATACTCCTACTGTAGTAGGTACTACTACCTACAAACCCCAGTCACAACTTCAAGTTGCATGTATTCATAAATCGTTCCCTAGTCGCATTGGCTCTGTTGAATATAATTACAGGGAACTCCAGAGAATCCTATGCCAAGAAAATCGTACTACTCTTGAAGAAGCATGGGACTATTTCACACCTGTTTCATGGGACCACGAAGGATCCTCATCTGCAATAACACAAGCACTCAGAGAGTATGAACAAGCACATATGCAGCCCGGATCGTCGCAAGATCAAGAAATCACAGACACAGGAGATCCAGCACAGTCATTCCAAGATCCATGGGGTAGACTACTCTCTCAAGATCCTTATGACTATGGACCATTGTCATTATCCGTTGGACTTGACATCAGTACAAGCTCCTATTACTCTCAAATAGAAAATTAGCCCCAGCCAGTCATGTTCGAAAGAACAAGTCAAAACTCATCTCTTCCAGAATTTTCCACATATGCATCCTCTTCCTCGAACCAAATGCCAGTCATTACTGAGGATAATTTTGAAAAAATCCTGGAGCAACGACAAATAGCAAAACATGAATGTGCAGACAGTTCAGACTATGATTATAACTCTGGATGGAGATAAACCGACACTGCTTATTGTAGCATATAATAGCTGGGTACTGTTTCACCTAACCGGCATTATGACAATGTGTTCTATGAACATGTTTTAAGTGTGTTTTGGTTTTATGGACAAGTCATCCAATAATGTACCTAGTTCTAGGTGTGTTCTAGGTATGTCCTAGTGTACCTAATTTTAGGTATACTTTGTTTTATTTGTATTTTGGCTGAGCCTTCATCCGACAGTGTATTTCCCAACACCTATATAAGGCCATGTAATCTTTCGGTTTGGGAATAAGAGGGAAAGTTGTAAAAAATTTCCGAGCTCTTCCCCTCAATGTCTCTCTAAACATCCTCTTCTTCAAAGCCTAGCATGATCTTCTAAGAAATGCAGCTCGACCAGTTAAGACATAATATCATCCTGGTAACTCTGAGTGTCTCTATGCTCTGAACTAAATCTCCGGGTAGTTTTGCAGCTAAAAGGCAGTCTTTGAAGGGCTTGAATAAGAAGTTCGCCTATGTGGGATAGCATACTTGTTGCGAAATTGACCTTGTTTTCCCTGGTTCTAAGCATAGATCCCCTCATTGGTATCAGTTCGTCTTGCTCTAACCTTTCATGGAAGAAAAGGCTTGCCTGTTGTAGCTAGAATGACTCTTTTGGATACTAGATTCCTAGAATATCAGCATGCTTGTATTAGTACTGTTCAAACCACCTTAAATACTAGAACAGTCTTTGTAACATTTTATCCAAATTTTAACATTGCCCTTTCAGATCTCCAGCTACTCTCTTTCTTAAAAGTTCAACTTCTGCTTACTGGAGCACATCAAATTGCCGATTCCATTGTTGCAACTCTTCACTACCAAATGATATATAGAGTCCAAAATCATGCCCTAGATCTGAATTTCCAAAATGGAAATGGAGATGCACTGTTCATATCCATGCAACATGATTAGGCCTCTTGCATCCATTTTCCTCGGCAGATTCCAAAAGAAAAGTTAGCCAAACTTCTTCCTGAGTCTTGGATAACAAATTATGAAAAGCTCCATCAAAATAGCAAGCCTCTTCAGTCTTCAGACTCTGAATTCATCAGGAAAAGAGATGGTACTGTAACCATCAAATTCAGCAAGGAGAAAGAAGAAACTCCTTTCATTTTCCTCACTATCTTTATGATAGAGCCTTGTGTCCCTAATCTAGTTCTAGAAGAACCAGACCCAAAAAAGTTGGTTCAATACTTCAAAAGTGACGGGCATCCTGTCCATCACTACAAAAATCCTTATGGTCATTGTTTCTGGGATCCTTTCTGCCAGTGTTCTTCATGTACAAATTCCCAAATGAAGTAAATCCAACTACCAAGCCAAAGCGAAAAGATAGGAAGGCCAAGGATAACTTCCATCAAAGATATTTGGATAGAGATCCAACCATTGATACTCTTGGAGAAAATAGCGGATACCAGTTTATGGTTTCTTATGGTTCACTATCATCTCCATCATTTTCATCACCTCTAACACCACCATCACCTCCAGTTTCACCTTCACATAAAAAAACTGTTGTCTCCCCTTTTTACAAACCAATCTATAAGTGGATAAAGAAAAATTCCTATCCGCTTGAAATTTCAGTCCTTCCTGAAAACCCAATCACCAGGCAACTTCCATCTATTTCCATATTCAATGAAGCTGATTTTCCTCCTTTAAATCCTGTTGAAAGTTCTCAGCTTTCTTTTCCTGCTATTGAGGAATTTACTGATCCACAGCGAAGATACCTTCATGCTCCAAAAATTCCTTCTCCCATTGATGTCAATGAACGTGGAAGACCAAAAAGAACCCCTGTTGCTGAGGCTGTTCTAAATTGGCAGTCGGAAACTCTTCTAGCACAAAATCAGCCTTTCAAGACGATTGACTCCAAAATTGTTGATGTGCAATAAGAAATTCGAAGATATGACGAGTCTCTCAAAAAGATGCTTGTAGATTTCTAGAAAAGGCTCCATGCTCTGGAATCAGGATAGCATCTAGGATACCATTATCTTGAAACCCGAAAAATGAGATAGAGAAACTTAAAAGGCAAATCAGTCTCCTTGAAGAAGGAAAATTTAAGCCTACTGACTTTTTCTCTATTCCGAAAATAGGATACTCTCCTCCAGAGCCGCAAAACTCTCTAGTTTTTGCTACAGCTGCTCTTGCAGCCGAAACTTCTAGCCAGCGCGACAGAAGTGATATGACAGAAATGTGAAATCGCATTCGAGAAATGGAAAGGCTCAAAAAGGAAAGAATGAAAACAAAATCTATTGTTGAATCCTCTAGAGAACCTGAAAAGAATTCTGACCAGCAGATAATGATCTCAAATCCTTTAAAATCTTTTCTGAGGGATTTAAGCAAAGATCAACAAAAGAATCCCAACATTGATTCAAAACAACAACCACAAGAGTGTACTTCTCCAGAAATAGCAATGGTATCAAATTTGCCAAGTTCAGATTCAGAATCTAACTCTTTATTCGCTTCTTCTTCCTCCACTTTTCCAGTACCTTCCATCGAATCTTTCCATATACCACCAGCCACTCCTTCAGTTTTCATGGCTGATCCACCAGAACAAGATATGGAACTAAATACATCTGAACCAGAGGTTATTCAAATCGATAACCCATCTCATATTCCTACTTCTTCATCAAAACAGTTTTTCACTCTTGATGATACTCCTTATTCTAAATGACTAGAAAAATTAGATGAATTTCATGCTTGGTTGAACACCAGAGCTCTTGCTGTTGAAAGCAAATATGATGTTCTTTTAGAATTTGCCACGAGGTTTGCTGGAAGCCTTAAATATTGGTGGCAATCAACTTCTGAAATAGATCAAATGACCTTTCTTCTTCTGCAAGATTTTTCCAAGCCATTGGAATCATTTACCTATATTTCATAGGAAAACCTGCTGATCTTCTTGAGCTCAAAAGAAGAGAATATTTTGAAAGAAAATGTTGTTCTCTTCAAAAAAGCCACCTACATCGCCATTATAGAGAAATGCTCAAACTCTTTTATGGCCTAGGAGCTGATCCGAATTTGAAATAAGTCTTCTTAGCTTAGCTGTTGACACCTAAATTTTGGCGCATCATTTAGTGTTAATTGCATAGAAAATTATGGATAGCAAAAATATTAAAATTGCATAGCATATAGTTTAGATTCATATAGATTAATTGCATTCCGCATCGGATCGGCGGTGGCAAGCGAGCTTAAAATTCATCACGTAAATCGAGCTCGGGCACTGAACTAGACTCGGCTCACTCAGAAGGTAAGGGCTGAAAATCACGTGTCAAAAGGGCTGGGTTGTCTTAATCAAGTTTAATTAAATAAAAGCCCACATTAATTCAGCCCACTTGAAATTAAATGATGATTAAAGCCTAAACCCAAGCCTAAGCCCATTAGGACTAGAAAGCCCGACTAATTGACCTAGGTTTACATTATAAATACATCGTTATGTCTCACAACTGAAGGGGGGGTCTAAGAATTTTCGGTTCAGAATTTTCAGAGAACACACGAGAGAAAAACACTTGAGAAAGAGAACTAAAGGCGAGGGAAGCGGCTGAGAATTCCATCACGGCCGCTGCTCCTTGCGTCGGTCGCTGCTCCACACTATCAGTCAACGTGGGGACATGTATTTGGAATGACATTCTGGTACCATGCGTACAGAACACTAAGAAAAAAAGAAGTCAAGATCACTGCAGCTGTGACAATTCTTCTTCTTGTTCTGCAACGTGGGGACACACAACATTGAATATACAGCCATCAAGCTCCACGATGGCCACCGTGCCTGTGTTACTATTACTGCTTCCCACGTGGTGAAGAGCAGCACGTCCAGTTGGAGCCCCTTCGATGAAGTTCAATTTGATTCAAGCCTCAACAACGAGGCATTCCATTCTTGGAGACGAGCCAATTCCATCGACGCCAATGATTTTCCTCTGACGCGCTTGCTGCTTCCCGACGAATTCCCACGACGATCGGCATTGCTCGCTGAAGTCCAACCCAACAAAAGGCCACACGTGATCATCACTTCTGGACAACACCCAAGAGAAGACAAATCCACTGCTTACAATTATTTCACTGAAATCCTAATAACTCTTTCTGACTGTGGACTTCGGGGCACTTGTGGCAGCGTCGTCGAAGAAAGAAAGTAGCAGTAGCAGGGACAATAGCGATCGTTGTGGGCTGGCTTCGTGGCTGGTCGTTTATGCGGCAACTGCTCGGTAGAAGCTTCTCGGATCAGGTGCAACAGCTTCGTAGGAGGGGCCCGTCTAGCAACAGCGATGGTCAACGGGAACAACAAAGATCGAAGCGAGGAGGGTCGCGACTCACGGCCACAGGTCTGGCCGTGAGGGAAGCAGCGAAGGGTGGCGACTCGGCAATCAGCAGTGGGACGGCGACGTCATGGAACACTAGCAGCAGCAGTCCGCGCGGTGCGGATAACAGCGTCGGTGCGGACGCTAGACGGCATAGGCGCAAGATGGCGTGGGCGTGAGGCAGCGCGGCGTTGGGGCAGGCACGCGCAACCAATTCTCCCTTTGTTTTTGCTCTAGCTCTCACCTTTTCACTCGTGTATCTCTCTGTGTTTTTTTGTGTGTGATCAGATCCAAAAGAAAAGCCCCCCTCCCACGCATTGCGCTTTCATCTTTTTTATATGCCAAGAAATGGAACCCACCAAGGAAAGAAAATATACAATTTTTTCCTCTTTCCAACCACATATTGCACAATCTAGCTTTGCAATTTCTTTCCTCCTCTCCCCTCTCGCACATATCTCCTTTTATATTTGTTTTGTCTTCTTCCCTCGCCAAATCAGAATATTGTCCGTATTTCAACCAAGATTCCACGCCTTTTGCACGATTTATATGTCGCTCTTGATCGCATGTCCTTAGATTGTGAACTTACGAAAATCTTTCTAAGTGTAGGACCCCTTGCGCAAAAATAAATGGGCTAGGCCAAAATCTTTAATCCACGCGGGTTTAGTCCAATTTTCATTGAGTTCACAACCTCTGCACTTGAGTCCATCCGCTGCCAGTCCAATGCAAATGCAACTATATGAGCCTAAATACAAATTCAAATGCTTCTAATCTATATGCTAATTTTTTGTCTAGGGACTGGGATCGATCCCTAATTTTTATGTAACGAACGACTGACTGGATCGTCAAAATTTAGGTGTCAACAGCTGTCCCTCTTTGAAGGGGAGCTCGAAGAGGTTTCATTCGAAGATAAAATGATACATAAATTTTGACTATGCAAATGTAATGAGAAAAATTAATCTTTTTGTCGAGTAAATGGGAATTCAGTGAGCCCACACCCATTTTTTAATGTGATGTAAAAATGCAAATGCTAATGTAAAGATAGAAAACATACCTGCACTTACTTACCTGTGAATTCGGGAAAGCAAATTTGGGGTATTGAACAACTTTTGAAAACTTACCAACTATCTGGAAACCCTCTCAAGTAGTCGAAAAAGTCATCTGAAAGGTGACTCAGATGCTTGAAAGACTCGAAAAATTTCCTTCGGATTTTCGGTAATGATACTTGAAATTTCAATAAGATATTTGAATGGGTTCGATGATTCCCTTCGGGTCTTCGAGAAGTTATCTAAAACTGCACTCAGATATGATTAATAGAATAGAAAATTCCCTTTGGATTTTCGAAAATAATACCTAAAACTTCAATCAGGTATTTGAATGGGCTCGATGATTCCCTTCGGATCTTCAAGAAAGATATCTGAAAATGCAATCAGATATGATTAATAGGATCGAAAATTCCCTTCGGATTTTCGAAAATGATACCTGAAACTACAATCAGGTAATTGAATATTCAAAAATATTTAGACGAACACGAAGCTTCAAAAAACAACTGTAGCGTCAGGAACTCTTTAGTCTTTGAGGAAACATTACCTGCCAGACATGATTAGAGCAAAACACATATGCATTCATTCAAGGAGATTAGCAATCTCAGCTATTCTAGAACTCACATTTCAGAATTCATCAATTCAATTGAGGTTTATGCATGATGGTTTTACCATATTTACATCACCAAATTTCTACTGGGGATAATCATTAATTAAGACAATTTTCACTCATAACGTGGATTTCTTAAGAGTGCTAAATGAGAGACTTTCAGTTAGAAAGGGCTTTCACTCACTCTTATTCAGAAGGGCTATTTTATGAGAATCACTCCGTCTCACCATCATCATGTCGACAAGGATCCGAGTATTCTCGCAAGCGGTACGACTTTACCAATCTAAGAGGTCTTTATCAGGACCGTAGTGTTAGTTTGGTCAATGGCTTAACAAAGGGGACTCTTCGAGTCGAGGCTATTGAAAGAAAATACTCCACAATCATCTCCGGGTTTACAAGTCAAGAACCCTGCAAAATGAGATAGAAATAGACTTGCTCGCACTTCTTCGAGCTAAACTTATAAACATCTAAAACTCTATGTTAATTCAAGTGCCCTAATCAGAAGAGACTTTGCAAGGAACGTAACGTAGGCTAGGTTCACGGGTTGAGAAATGAAAGGATATATCAGGCTCGAAAATGTGTATAAAGGTGAGAATTGGTGATCATCTAGGCATAATCACTGATCTTCTTTTTTGCCAGGGATTGTCTTCTTAGTAGATGCTCTACTGGCCGCGAGAGTTCGTCACTTGATTCCTTCGAGACTTATAGGACTACTGCTCCATTGGAATTCATGACTTTGACATGTCGTATCTTGACATTTTTTCTCTAAAGTTCTCCCTTTTTTTTGACTTTTTTTTAGGGTCATGGCCTTGCTTTTACCAAGCTCACTGCTTTTTTATGCCCCCTAGCTTTCATTTTTTTTTTTAACTTTTGACCACACTGTCTACAATGCATACATTGGCCAACCACACTTTGGCTTATTTTGACCGAATGACTAACATTTGGACTCTCAGGGTCTTCGTCTTCTATTGGCGCTCCGAATATGCTGCATGGACAGTGATGGCTTTTACCTTGCCCCAGTGTGGGGGATGATCACCAACTGGGTTTTTATGAAATGAAATTGCAGGCTCAAGTGGGCTAAGCAATGGATAAAGTGTGTAGGATAGAGAAAGAACCGCTCTTCATCATTCTAAGGCACTTGAATTAATGTTTGAGTTCATTTGCAATAGCAACACTTGAAGATTGATGCAAGTGTGAGTAAGAAAATTTCTATCCATTTTCCTCACCTTACGATGTCGACTTACCTCCAGTTTACCCCGATGTGGGGTGGTTCTTGACAGGGGTAATTTGAAAAAACTTTTCCAAGTTCTTGACAGGGGTAATACCCGATTTCACGTCGGGTTCACCAGAAGCAGTGCTACCTGTTGAGGTTGAAATTCCTTCGTTACGTATTCTTTCACAGGTACAATTGTCAGAAGCAGATTGGATCCAACAGAGATTGGACCAGTTGAACATGATTGACGAGAGAAGGCTTAGAGCCCTATGTCATGGCCAGTGCTACCAACAACGAGTTGCTAAATCTTTCAACAAGAAAGTCAAGCCTCGACATTTTCAGGTAGGTGACCTTGTCCTGCGGAAGTTATTGCCGATAGTTCCTCTTGCAGAAGGAAAATTTGCTCCAAATTACGGCGGCCCGTATATTGTGAAGAAAGTCCTTCTAGGAAGTGCTTTGATTTTGGCCGAGATAGATGGTCGTGTTTTTTTTCCAGTCCAGTTAAATTCTGATTCTGTGAAGAAATATTATACTTGATTTGTACTCATTCTGACTTTGTTTCTATCAAGTATCAAGTTGAATTTTATGAATCAATTGATGTTACTAAGCTTTGTTTGAGGGAGGCTTTTGATTTGGTAATCTATTTCTATCCTAATGAAGCGATCATATTGCATGAGAGACTTCAAGACGACGAAAGGCAAGACATTTTCATACACGTCCTGAATAATAATTCTTAGTGCGAGTTGAGTGAAAATTCCGTGCTGACAAGATAAAAGGTTATCTCACGAAAAGTATGACGACCAAAATGATGAGAGGCATTCATTTCCTCTATCTAAACACTACAGGTTATCATTTGCTTAACCCCTTTGAACGGAGTTTCATTTCTTACCCCTGTCAGGAAAAACCCCACACTGGGGCAATTTCTTAGAAAGTTCAAAATGGTTAGAATTTTCTTGCTTTCACTTGCATCAATCTTCAAGTATATTTATTGCATGCAAGTTCTGTGTTAGCTCGAGTGCCTTAGATATGACGAAGAGCATTTCTTTCTATATCCCTACACATTATACCATTTGCATACCCAATTTGAACGGTGAATTCATTTCAACTCAATTGGTGATCATTCTTGTGATGGACAAATGAAATCATTTCAAGACAAGTTCAAGGTGACTTAGGGAAAATGGGACCTCGAAAGAAAATTCATCAGAAAGAGCTCGAAAGAAAATTCATCAGAAAGGATGCAAAAAGACTCCATCAAATCGAAGTTCTCTCTCTCGGAAAAATCTCTCAAAGAAAAGAAAATCTCTCTCTCAAAAAAAAAAAGGAGAGAAAAGAGAGAAAGGAAAGTTTCAGCAAGAACTGAGTCGATATGCAAGATCATTCTTCAAAGAAAAGACCATTTGAAGGTTCATTTGTGGAACAATTGCTAGATGGGATGATCACCAATCTCCATGTTCATAATACCCCTTTTGATGGAAATAGGCCATTCATTTCGAGCCTACCCGAACCTACGTTACAACCATTACCGAAGTATCTTCAGAATAGGGCACTTGAGTTAACGTAGAGTTTCAAATGCTTATAAATGTTGCTCGAAGAAGTGCGAGCAAGATTTTTCTATCTCATTTTTGCAGCATTCCTGACTTGTAAACTCGGAACAGCTGGTGATATCAATTCTTTCAATAGCCTCGACTCGAAGAGTCCCTTTTGCTAAGACATTGACCAAGCTCACATTTTAGTCCTTATAAAGACCTCTCAGATTGGCCAAGTCATACTGATTTTGAGAATATCCGAACCCTTGTCAAGCACGATGAAGAGAGTTCGAGTGATTCTTATACTCGCATCAAAGGTCGGGTCAAAAGCCTTTCATTGAGAGTGAGCGAAAAGTTCTTTCTGATTAAGGGTCTCTCATTTAATATGATTAAAATGTCAAAAGGACGAAATGGTTGTTCTTATCAATAAATTCCTTAATAAAGCTTGGTAATGCAAGCAGATTCATGAATTATGTTTTCTCTGCCCCTGCGCATGTGTTATTTTAACCTTTTCTTAGGTAAAAACAGGAGCGATGCCATTGGCTCCGTCATAAGAAGAATTTAGGTACGTCTGCTAATTATTCTTCATTGTTTCTCTCTCCGGAATAGGAGAAATTATCTCTCTCATATGTTCACCAAGTGGAACAGATGACATTCGGTGTTGCTAAGTGGAGTATGCGGCACACCGTATTCTCATGATCGCCCAGTAGGACGTGCGACATAATTTCACATTTGGTGTTGCTAAGTGGAGTACGCGGCGCACCCCATTTCATGTTCGCCCAGTAGGACAGGCGACATAATTTCTCTCTTGGTGTTGCTAAGTGGAGTACGCGGCACACCGTATTCTCATGTTCGCCCAGTAGGACAGGCGACATAATTTCACATTTGGTGTTGCTAAGTGGAGTACGAAGCACACCCCATCTCATGTTCGCCCAGTAGGACAGGCGACATAATTTCATATTTTGGTGTTGCTAAGTGGAGTACGCGGCACACCGTATTTTCATGTTCGCCCAGTAGGACAGACGGCATAATTCCTCTCTTGGTGTTGCTAAGTGGAGTACGAAGCACACCCCATTTCATGTTCGCCCAGTAGAACAGACGACATAATTTCTCTCTTGGTGTTGCTAAGTGGAGTACGAAGCACACCCCATTTCATGCTCACCCAATGGAAGAGGTGACATGATCCTTTTCATGCTCACCCAATGCAACACATCCCATTCTTTCTTCGTATCATGCGCTATTTCGCATCTGTAGAAAACTACAGGTAATAGGTAGGCAATCCAGTACCTTGACAACCTTACTTCCAGTGGACTAGAAGTTTGGAGATCGAGGGAATTCAAAGCATTATAAAGCTTTCCCCACTTGGATGCTTTTTGTGCGATCCGTACGTAAGACTCTTTCACCGCTCCGCATGAAGTGAGAAGCCTTAGCATACGTTTCTTATTGTTTGCATATCATGCATCATTACATTTAAAAAAAAATTCATCATTCATCATTTTTCATAGTTTAAATTTAGGTCTCAGTCTTTGAGCGAAACCTCTGCGAGCCTCCACTCAAAGAGGGGCAGCTGTTGACATCTAAATTTTGGTACATCATTTAGTGTTAATTGCATAGAAAATTAGGGATTAAATTTTTAACCCCTAAACAAAAATATTAAAAATTGCATAGCATATAGTTTAGGTTCATATAGATTAATTGCATTCCGCATCGGATCGGCGGTGGCAAGCGAGCTTCAAATTCATCACGTAAATCGAGCTCGGGTACCGAACGAGACTCGGCTCTCTCGGAAGGCAAAGGCCGAAAATCACACGTCAAAATGGCTCGGTTGTCTTAATTTGAGCTTAAATTAGCCCATCAAGTTAATTGAATAAAAGCCCGAATTAATTCAGCCAACTTGAAATTAAATGAAAATTAAAGCTTAAGCCCATTAGGACTAGAAAGCCTGGCTAATTGATCTAGGGTTGCGATATAAATACATGGTTATGTGTCATAATCAAGGGGGGAACTCTGAGAATTTTCGGAGATCAGAAATTCGGAGAAGTCGGAGGCTACGTAATTGAAACACAAGGCCACGAGAGAGAAGGAGAGAGGAGCTGCAGCTCTCCTCGGCGGCCACCATCGAGAGAAGAAAAGTCAAAGGAGGGGTGGCTCTCTTTTTCTTGGTCTGGGGAACATGCAGAAAGGAGCTCAGTCACGTTGACAGAAAAGAAAAAGAAAAAGCCAAGTCCTTCCCAGCTACAATACGAAGGAAACGACAAAAGGAGGCTCTGTACTCAACGCAAGAATTGTTAGAGACCAAGGCAACTGGGCCTTTCTCCAAACTGCACTCACGACAACCTAGGAGTTCGCATTCCGTGAGTTCATCACGACCGCCGCAACTTGGCGAGCTTCCGCGGTTCCTGTGGCGTTCCAGCAATACTTTCACATAGCCACGTCCCACCACTCCTCGCCGTTGTTGCTGCCACGAGTCGACAACACCAGCCGTTGCCCTCCACTCAATCAAGTCATGAAATAACCTTGCTGTGGTTCCCCGACGGCATTGCTGAATTGATGAAGCAAACAGAGTCTAGCCAGGATTTGTTGCGCCTTCAGCTGTGATCTACTCTTGACGACCAGCATCAATTGCGAGCCCCACGTTGCTTTTGTTTTGCAGGCGTTGTCGTCGTTGTCAAAGTTCTCACCGTAAGGAGGAATCGTACCAAGAAGCCAACATAAAGTATCCACAGAAATCACACCAAAGAGCCCACCGACGCCGTACCGCCGTTCCCGAAGTCGTGCCGCTGTTCCCGACGCACCGCCGGTCACCATCCCGATTCGCAATCCCGATCCGCTGCAAATTCAAATTTGGAAATAAATCTGCAAATCAGGTAATTATCCTATCCCGATTTGATTTGAATATTTTGTTGCCTAATTTGTGCTTATTGATATCTAATTTTGTATATTTGAATAATAAGCATTATCTCAATTAGGATTTGTTTCTTATTTTTTTGAAATCTTGAATATCTGTTGCTTACCAAATTTGGATAGAATTTAGAATTTTCAAAATCTTTTAAATATATCCAAGATATTTGAGATATCAAAATTTTTTCAAGATGTGATTGATTAGGAAAATTTCGTAATCCGCAACCGCACACATGGAAATAAATCTATCTATCAGGCTTTAGATAGAATTATTTTCATAGTGGGTATTTCGAATTTTAGGGTCGATCTGTCAGGCTTCAGATTGAAACTTAATTCGAAAGATTTCGCGGTTATATTTTTTTTACTTGATTTTAATTTTGAATTTTGATTAAAAAATACCAAAAAGATTGCTTCAGAATAGGTTAATTTCTTTAGTTTAAAATTACATGCTTAGATAATTGGCATTTTTAATTCCGAATTTCATTAAAAAAATAAAAAAAAAATAATATGTCTGTCATTAGAAATAGGTCACGTCGTCGCATGACATATAGTTTGCATGTTAGGTTGCATTAATCGCATGTCAATTTTTGCACGTCATTACACATAGGTTAGCTTTCATTTAAATAAGTAAAAATCAAAAAGAAATTTCTGCACCTTTGAACTTTAAGTCAGGATTTATCAAAATTGTCAAATTGAGTATTTTTCTCGAAATTGGTACCGAAAGGGTGCTAGGGAATCTAGCGTAACCAAGTCCCCGAATTTATGATTTCTGGTTCGTAGAAATAAAATAGTACTCCCGCTATTTTATTTAGGTTTCTAATCAACCTACCCTAAATGATTAGTGGCGACTCCCGTTGAAAATATTTGCATGCTCACAATTGGACCTAAGTTGCGATTTGGTAGAGTTTGGGAGAACTCGAGCTAGGTTAGTTAATTTAATTGATCTAGTAATCCACTAGCCTAAGATCGATACCCGATTATTTTTTTAGGTCGCGACACTTCCATTTCTAAAAAACTCTCCCAACAAGTTGAGAGATCTTTTCTCAATAAGCAAAGAAGAAGAATTGTTGATATCCCCTTTGGAGAGCTACAACAAGAAAACCATCTTTGTCTTGATGAACTTTGTCTCCGAAGACAAATGATGAAGAATTACATTAGAGACAATCGCGAACTTGATGGTGCTTGCTCCAAACAATATCTGAAGATCAAGTGTTCAAAGAAAGATTGTGATGGTTCCTGCGGAGAATATTTCAAGAAAAACAAACACTTTAAGAAGTATCGAGTGAAAAGATTAAAGTACTTCAGAAGAAAGAAGAAATGGCGATTCCTGCGAAAGCGAAGAAATTTCACAGGACGCGAGAAATCAAACCATTGCTTCATTTGCAACAAGAAGGGCCATTTTGCCAAAAATTGTCCTAAGGCAAAAAAATGTCAAAATCATTTCATTCATAATATCGAACTGAAAACAGGTGTGAAATAATCCCCAAACATAGCTTGTACTGTGAGCAAGCTAAGTCGATTTATAGTTAGTCCAAATTAAAATCATTGGAAAGCTATGAAACGTGTATTGGGCTATCTGAAGCATACCCAAAATTATGCTTTACACTACACCGAGTATCCAGCGGTACTTGAAGGACATTGTGATGCAAATTGGATAACCGGCACAAGAGACACAAAATCCACAAGCGGGTATATGTTTATACTTGGTGGGGGAGCAGTGTCTTGGAAATTATCCAAACAAACTTGTATTGCGAGGTCTACTATGGAAGTAGAATTTATTACTTTGGATAAGGCTGGTGAAGAAGCTGAGTGGTTTCAAAATTTCTTAGAAGACATTCCGAATTGGCCTAAACCAGTGCTAGCTGTGTGTATTCATTGTGATAGTCAAGCGGCAATAGGCAATAGGCAAGGCAAGGAATGTCATGTATAACAGAAAGTCCCGACATATACATCGAAGACACGATACTGTAAGACAACTACTCTCTAGTGGAATTATCACAATTGACTATGTGAAGTCAAAAGATAATGTTGCGGATCCATTAACAAAAAGCCGAACTAGAGAGATGGTTGTGAAAACATCAAGGGGAATGGATTTAAGGCTTATAAAATAAGTCATCATAGTGAAAACTCTATCTAATTGACTGGAGATTCCAAGATCTAGGTTCAAAGGGACAATCAAGTTATGCAAGCAGAGTAGTGTACTGTCAACTTTTACTCATTCCCGTATGGAGACAATACTGACATGTGGAGGTTAAGTGTAAGCTTTTAATGATTTTGATTTGGGTATGTGATATGCCATACAATTAGAAATCACCTATGTGAGTATAAAGTGAAGGCCGCTTCTATGAAGAATTTGAAAGGCCAAATTCTCTAAAGCACTCATGAAATCAGGCGGTATTCATGGCCAAAAAACGAACACAACAATGAGAACCAACTTTGTTTAAGAGATAGTTGTGTGATTTCTATTGTCTTGACTTACACCGAAGGTCGACAGTTCAAAAACATCAAGTCTACTGATTAACCGAGTAAGTCCGATAGGTCTCACTAGGGAAAATTCAAAATCTTAGACTACTTATCCCAATGCAAAGTTCTCTCATGGAATAATTGCACATAGCATCTCATGCATATACGAAGAGTCATGATATATGAACTTCTCATTCATGTGGGGGATTGTTGGGATTTTAGTATTCAAAATCCATAAAATGTGAATAAGAAGTGTGGATAGAAGTAGTCCCACATTGGATAGAAAAGGTGATGGGAGATGGTTTATTTAGAGAAGCCTCTTAAATGGGTTTGGGTCTCAAAGGGTACCCGCTTTTGTGGAAAGGAGAGGACCTACGCCTAGCTAGGTCGGTTTCCCCCCGCGCGAGCGCCGACGCAGTCTATCTCGGCTCGGATCGGGCCAGGCTAGGCCCGGGTCTGTCCATCGATTTTGTTTTCCTGAACAAACATGTTTGTTTGTTTTGGAATTTTATTTATTTATTTTTTTCGAACAAACATGTTCTGTTTTTGGAAGTTTTTTTTCTTTGGATAGACATGTCAATTCGTGGATTCGGGTTCGACCAATAACCGTCTGTCTGTGAGTGACCAAGCGAATTTGTTCGATTCTTGGTGACTGTTCAATTCCATCTATAACTGAACCGGCTCTTCGTGACTATTTGGATCTTAATAATAACGTTTCTTTTTAAGGCATTTCTGTTCGCAAGACATACTGCTGCACTCTCATTATTTATCATTGTCATTCGTGCGATTGTTCTGCTGAGTTGCATTCGAAGATTTCCTTTGAAGAAGTACCGCTTCATTATAAAGGCGATCCGTTCTATTATGGGAGACAATTGTTCAATAACCTTGTGTACCGGTAGAGGGGACATATTGTCTTAAGGACATAACGTGAATTCGTTGAGCTCGAATCCTTCGTCAAATTTGGATTGTTCATTTCAAGTTTATCGAACAACTTTATTTTGCATATACGAACACTTACATTTCAACAGTCTAGCCATTGTTGAAGTAGCTCCTCGATGATCCTCACGCGATCCATCACGCAAGCGACCTGGATAGGAAGGTAGCCCCCCGCGTCTTGCTCCAATGCGCTTAACGGGATCTTCTCGATCAAGAACTTGACTCCGTCGAGATAATTTGTGTACGCTGCGAAATGGAGTGGAGTGCCGTATCTCCATCTCTCAGTCGAAATGGCCCTGGCTTCTTTTCCACGTCTCTGTCAGCAGATCTAAATCCAACGCAAGAAGTTAATCATTTGGGATGAAGGCAAGGTCATGTAATTCTTTAATAGGGGCTGATCCCGTTCTAGACTATCCAGAGTATCGGGAGTTGACTCACAATCTTGCCCTTTAGGATAGTAAGCCATCACAGCATATGTACACGTGCCTCATTAAAATAGACTTTGCTCGTGAAACTTGATTTTTCCATCACCAATGGAAACCAAAATGAATAAGAAAGAAAAGAGTGACCAAGAAGGTCAAAGAATGCGCGAGATCTTGCAAGTAGGGTTATACCCATTTTTTGGTACGTTGCAGCGACATGAGCAGGTGACATGCCGAAAACACTTGGAATCCTTTCTCGGAGCAGGAACTCGACTGGGTTTGGCACTTCTGGCAGGATCTTCGCAATCTTCGATTCCAAGGACACTGTTTCGACTGGGTTTGGCGCTTCCAGCAAGAGCTTGAGAACCGCCAAGTCCCCTGTTTCAACTGCTGCGCACCATGGAGATTTGCTTTCTATATTGCGATGATACAGCGGATTGGGTCTTGACTTACCAGCCAACGGATCACCTCGTAACGGCGGTTCCTCACGGCCTCGTGCAGAGCCGAGTTGCCACTGCGGTCAGTGTCTCTTGGCTTCGCCCAGGGAAGGAGAAGCTCCGCTGCACCGGTTTTCCTGGCTCTAGCTGCAATGTGCAGCGGCGTCTCTCCACTGGAGTTCGCCAGGGAGATCAAGTGGTCAGGGACGAAATCGATGACTGGTCTGACAATATCATCACTCTCTGTTTTCCATTGATGTCAGGTCATTTTTTAGTGCGAAAGTTGCAAGCGTTTTAAAATGCGCAGAACAAAGATTGAATCTTACGGTCACACCCTGTTTGATATACCTGCCGCAGCGTGAAGCAGTGTATTCTGGATGGGCTGCGTTGCCCGAGAACGACGGGCAACGACACTCCTTTATTGGCGCAGTGATGCTCCAGGGCTTTGATGAACTTGTCAACGTCCCCTTCCTTCGCGGCCGAGTACAGCAGAGGATCCACATTCTGGTCGGGTCCTGCAGGATCCTGCTGTTGCTGGCTCGAGTTGGCCCCGATTAACGCTTCCAGTCTCCGCCTTCCCTGCTCCCACATCTCCTGGTCATCTACAGAGAGCTTCACATCCATCTCTCCTGGTGTGACTCTGTCTGGGACTTTGCGTGAATTGCTTTGGTGTCCTAACAATCAAATTCAGCGGAGTTATAGCGACCAAGTCGGGTTTAAGCAGATCAACCTCCCCAGCCCACATTTCATAGTCGTGTTAAAAGTGTCTCCAGTTCATGAATTCATCTCCCCTTCTTCTTTATGAATTAATAGGCAACCGCGGGCCCTGCCATGCCATGACCTTCAATGGCAATGGCGGAGAAAATATCGGGTAGCTAGGCTTCATCTTAGCGATGACGTGGCAAGACCGTCCTATTTTCTCATCCCTCATTAGCCACGTGGTTAGATGGGTCCCACTTTGTCAGATTCTTCGTTTCTGCCACAAATGTTTTCTAGGACGAGCAGAAATAAGAAAGAGAAAAAAAAATAGAGATATAGCAAAACACACTTTCTCTTCAAAGTTCTACACATTATTTACAAATTTAATGTATTTTCAAAAGTTTTTACATATTTCACGTCGTACAAAAATCCAATTCCAAAGCAACAAATTGAGAAAAGTGAAAAAGACCAGAGTTCCTTCGCCCGAAGACTCGTGCCTCGCAGGACTAATAAAAGAAAAACCTTTAAATCAGTGGCCCGCACATTTTCGCTTCTTTGTCCTTTTTTGTCCTTTTCGTGTAACTTCATTAAGCCACCATGTGTGGAAAACTTAACACCCAGCCGTGGTACGGACTTGCTTCTTTCTTCTTTTTGGTCGAAAGGCCTTGCGTTGCTTGTTTAGAATTACGTTTTCATACAAAACTATTTTTTCTTTTTGACTTTTTCGTTAGATTTAAAATATTATCTAAATTCTAAAAAAATTATACGAGAAATAAATGTGAATCTACATGTCAAACTTCGCGTACTGTGAAAGTTTAAAGTGTTTAGAATTAAAAAAAAAAGAGGTTAATACACGCACGTCCCAATATTTTGCTTAAGTAAAACATAAAAAAGGTAAAAGTTTATCCATACACATTTTAAATCTAAATCACTAAAATAGTAGGTGCCCCATCTCTCGCATTGAATCGGACTGTTCAAATTCATTTTAATTAGCATATTAGGTTCGCAAGACAATTTCCAAGGGGTCGTACCTAAATTTATAATCCTATCCAATGTTGTAAACATAGAGTTGTAGAAAGGGAGCATTATTATATTTAAGAAAAGTGGAGACAGGTTCCTCTTAGAAGTATCGGAGTTTTTCTCTTTTTAAGTGGACCCTGCGTCTCTTTTTGTTTTTTGTGGTGAGACCCACACTTTATTTTCTCTTTTTCTTGGATCTCTTTTTTTTTTATAGGACTTGGATCTCATGTTTGTTGACACCTAAATTTTAGCAACCATTTAGTGTAATTTGCATAGAAAATTAGGGATTAAATTTTTAACCCCTAAACAAAAAATATTTAAATTGCATAACATATAGTTTAAATTCATTTTAGATTAATTGCATTTTGCATCGGACTGGCGGTGACGAACGAGCTTAAATTTCATTGAATGGGACTCGGCTCGCTTGTAATGCAAGGGCCGGGAATTACAAGTCAAACGGGCTCGGTCGTTTTAATTTGAACTTAATTCAGCCCATTATCATTAATTAATTCAGCCCATTAATTCAGCCCATTTAAATTAAAGCCCAAGCCTAAGCCCATTAGGACTAGAGAGCCCATCTAATTGACCTAGATTAGGGTTATATATACATTCATTAGGTCAGAATTTTGGGGGGACACACAATTTTCAGATCAGAATTTTGAGAGTGAGAGAGGACCACAAAAGAGAGAGGAGATTTACGCATGATCTCTCAAAAAAATTTTCTCCGGCATCCGCTGAGCTACGTCTGCAAGTAACGCCACTTTGATGCCCCTTGAATACATTGGCGTTTCCCTGCTCTTGGATCATCATCTGCGAGGAGCTTCACCGGCGTTCGCACTTTGGAGTATATCAACCCACTTCACTAGTGGTTGAAATTCGATTAAAGAATGCGAGAATTCTTAGTTCTCCGATTCACGATTATCTATGGAGCCAATGAGTCTCGGCCAAAGGAAGACCACGTGAAAAGTGGACAATGACCAGCTTGAAGCAGTGCAAATTTAGCCGTTAGTGGGAGATAGTGGAAGATTTGAGACAAAGGCCACGTTTTGTCAGTTGGGAAGAAGTCAAAGGGAGTAGAGGTTTCCATACGGGAACCCACACATTGAGAGAGAGACAAAGGAGTTTGCCCTCTCCCTTCCGCGATTGAGGTTGTTACGCTTCCTACATCTACGACAGGCCTGCTCAATGCACGCCATAATCCAGCTCGACGATAGCTAGCCACGGTGAAAATTCTCTTAGATTTGCCGACCATTGTTCGACGCCCACTGGTTCATACCGAGCTTCGATACTTCACCTGCCTTGACCGAGCATCACCGTGAACCACCATCGAGACGAGCTCCTCATGGTCCACCGTTCGTCGCTCATCCCGATCCGCAAGTTCGAATTTGGGAATTATCTGCAAATTAGGTAATTGAACATTATCTGATATTTTCAGAATATCTAAGTTACTAATTTGAGTGTTTGAATATTGCGTGAATATCGTGTAGAATATTAGATATGTTGGGATAATTGTTTGATATCTGCAATATTTTTAAAATATTCAAAATTAGGAAACTTTCCTAATTTAGCAACGTATCTGGACGTCTATCCGACCTTATCCCTAAGGTATGATACGCGGTGATACGGAAAATCATTATCCTATCCGCAATCACTTGGGTGCGATAATGATTTTTATCTGCTTTCCAAATTTGAATGATCGACTTTCCATTAATATCTATAACCCTATAGATATGACTGATAATTCGATTTTTGTGCCTAATCCGAGTTTGAAACGAATCTTGTGGATCGCGTGGCTGCTTTAAATGTGGATGCTATCTCTGTTTAGATTATTTTTCCTTTTCAAATAAAAAAGAAAATTAAAAAATATTAGTTAGGATTTGAATTTGAGTTTTGCATGTTTAGGAATCCTAAATATATCTAGACGATAGAGTAATTATTTAATTTAAATTAGGACTGGAGATAATCTATTTCCTAGTTTAAATTAAGTAATATTCTAATCTTAATAGATTATTTAGGTTATTTTTTAATTCCGAATTTTCATGAAAATCCAAAAAAGAATGAATTGTTTTATGGTAGATTAGGATAGATTGCATTCTTAATTTAAGTAATTTATTATTTCGAATTTTCACAAAAATCCCAAAAATAAGTCATGTTAAGATATGTTAAGTCATCATAGGTTGCATGTTAATTTAGGCATATTTTTATTCCGAATTTCATTAGAAAATACCAAAAATAAATCATTTGCCCGTCATTAGAATTAGGTCACGTCGTCGCATGACATATAGTTTGCATGCTAGGTTGCATTATTTGCATGTCATTTTTGCACGTCATTGCATATAGGTTAGCTTTCACTTAAATAAGCGAAAATCCAAAAATATTGAGTGAACTGCTTGTTAATTAGAAATCATATTAGGATGGTTGATGTGATTTTCTAGCTAACTATGCAGATGCTTACGTTGCTTCGAGGTAAGTAATTCTCCCAATCTTGCAATTTATTTAATGTTTTGATTATTGGGTGTTACTTTGGTGGTTTGCGCACCCGCATGAACACCTCACATGTTAGTGACTAAGTTGAAATGGATCCAGATTGCTTGCCAAAATATTTTTGAAAAAGAAAAGGTACCGAAAGGGCGTTAGACTAGATCTAGCGTAATCAAGTCCCCGGGCTTAGAATCTCTGGTTCGTAGGAATAAAACATACCTCCCTATGTTTTATTTAGGTTTCTAATCGACCTACCACAAATAGATTAGTGGCGACTCCAAGCATGAAAACATTTGCATGTTAAAAACTTAAACCCTAAGTTGCGAATTGGTAGGGCTTGGGAGGGCTCGAGTTAGGTTTAGTCCTAATAATCCATTAGCCTGAGAAAGGGAATTTTTTAGGTCGCGACAATGTTAGAGTAGAGGTTATGGACTTTGGTTGAGCCTAGCACTAATTGGCTCGCAATCATGTGGCAAGTTTTAAGAAAGAGCGTTTAAGGTGATAACATTCGATGTAGGTGTCGACTTATAAATCACTTTACAAGTTTTCTCTCATCCAACGTGAGATTTCGGGTATTACAAGATACCTTACTTAAAGCACTCATGGTGTGTTTGGTACGAGATAACGAGCTAGCAATGAAATGCCCATTTGAGATCTAAAACTTCCTATATTCCTATGTTTGGAGTAAGATCAGAAAAAGGAATGCCCATTCCAAATAAGAAGGGCATTCCATCTCCTCTAAAACTTCGAAAATTTATAGCTAATATAAATAATTATGCATATCGAAATTATTGATTAATATACATTAACTATTAATAGATATTGTGAATATCAAATAATTATTAAAAATAATGAATTAAATAATTTATTTGATTGAACTATTATACTTATATTATCTATGCATACTACTGGTTATTTCTTTACATTAATCTGTCTTAAATGTATATCATATGAAAGTATCTAGTGATTTTGATAACTATTCTAATTAACCTTTTGTTATAGAATAATTTTTATAATTATCATAAAGCAATTTGACTAAATTTAATTTTTTTGAAATTTCCATCCCATTCTATTCCAGAAGTTTTGTCTTACAATCAAACAGAAGAATCCTTATTCTGTTCCATTCATACAAAAACCAAACAAAGAAATCAAGATCATCATCCTATCGATTACATTCTATTCCATTCTTTTTTTCCGCTCCATTTCCTCCTTCCTTTTCATTCCGTCGTATCAAAAGTAATTACGTCCCCTTCAGTCGCCCAAATCCTAATATTAGGATTCTAGAGATAGCCCAAGAGATGGCTCTCGCTTGCGGCACTTTGTACCTCTCAAAAGTATCTTCACTTGACAATCAGATGATTTGGTCAAAAGCTGATTTCGCTGCCACTATCTATATTGGCTTGGCAACCACCATCCGCAAAGACCAATTGCCTTCTTCAACAACAGATCTCTTGAAGAGGCAGTTCCGACCTTACAAAAACACGACTTGGTTAGTTCGGTTCAGTACTATTTATCGATCCTTAGTTTTTCTGATCACTCCTGATTGCGGGTTTCTCTTGCAACAGATGGAACGTAATAAACGAAATGAGTGTTTATCGTTAGTGGACTAGAAATTCGTACTCGCCAAACCGAGGATGTGGGAGGACTGTTACAGAATTTGGAAGAAGGAAAGCTACACAGTATGCAAAGAACTACGTTGTTCTCATTGCATTTTTTCTCTTAAAAAAAAAACTTTACATTAGATACTCTTCTTAAAGAGCTGACACACGACAGTTAACAGCATAAAAGGAAGTACTCCACTAACCCCTAAAAAACAGCAACGTGCATAAATCACTTATTGACTTGATAAAACACAAAGCCATGTTCTACACCACTACAAAACAAACTCCTAATAACTAGGACGCTAAACAATTTACAATTAAATAATCCACGTGACTCAACATTCCCTCCCTTAAACTGAAAGTTTGCTAACATTCAGTTTAATATAACTTCTGGACACCAAGCAGGTTTCTCAGCTTTTGAAATGCAGCCAACTTGAGGGACTTGGTAAAGATATCAGCAACTTGATCCTCACTTTTGCAATAGATGAGATCAATAATTCCTTCCTTCATCAGATCCCTCAAGAAATGAAACTTGACATCTATATGCTTGCTTCTTCCATGTAAAACAGGATTTTTGGAGAGCTTTATTGTTGAACTATTGTCACAATAAATCACAGTAGGTCCTTGGCTCTCAACATGAAGTTCTTCGAGAATTTTCTTCAACCAAATAGCTTGACAAGCGCACAAAGTTGCTGCAACAAATTCAGCTTCAGTGGTTGATAAAGTGACAATCGGCTGCTTTTTTGATGACCATGAAATAGCTCCCGAACCCATCATAAATACATATCCAGAAGTGCTTCTTCTATCATCTTGATCTCCGGCATAATCACTATCAGTTAAGCCCATCAAGTTTGAACTTTCTCCCTTCTTGTAGAGCAATCCAAAGTCAGCCGTATCTTGCAAGTATCGAAAAATTCTCTTGGCAGCAAAAAGATGCATCTCAGTAGGATTCTCCATGTACCTACTTATGAGACTCACAGAATACATTATATCTGGCCTAGTTGAAGTTAAATACATCAAGCTTCCCACAATTTGCTTGTACATGGTACTATCAACTCTCTTTCCTCCAGGATCTTTCACTAACTTCAAACTCACCTCTGTTGGTGTGCTAGAAGAATTGCAATTCTTCATTTGGAACCTCTCTAAAATGTCTTGCACATATTTTCTTTGGGAAATGAAGACTCCACCAGCAAATTGTACAACTTCTATCCCAAGGAAATAGTGCATCTTTCCAAGATCAGACATATCGAATTCAAGCATCATAAACTGCTTAAATTTTTCAAGCATAGCACTATCATTTCCAGTATAAATCAAATCATCAACATACAAGCAAACAATAAGCATCTTCCCTCCTTCTCCAGTTTTCACAAAAAGCGTATGCTCATATGGACATTTTCGGAGACCTTCCTTCAGAAAACAGGCCTCTATATGACTATACCAAGCTCTTGGAGCTTGTTTTAGTCCGTATAACGCCTTGTTTAGTTTGTACACCTTGTGCTCACTACCAAACTTTATATAACCAGGAGGTTGATCAATAAATACCTGTTCTTCCAAGTCGCCATGTAAAAATGCCGACTTCACGTCCAACTGGAAGATAGGCCATGAATTTTGTGCCGCAAGTGCAATCACCACTCTGATTGTGTCATGTCGGGCAACTGGAGCAAAAACTTCTGTATAGTCAATGCCGAACACTTGCTTGTAGCCTTTTGCGACTAAGCGGGCTTTGTACTTATCGACTTCACCGTTCTCCTTTAACTTCGTCTTGTACACCCATTTCACTCCAATGGTCTTTTGCCCTTTTGCAAGCTCTATCAACTCCCAAGTATTATTTCTTTCAATGGCTGCAATTTCTGCTTCCATCGCCTTATGCCATTTTGGTTCTTTAACAGCATCTTCGAAAGCTACTGGATCGCAATCTAAAAATAAGGCAAAATGAGTAAAAGGGTCTTCAGTTTGATCGATCCCAGTTACCTCATAATCAGTCATCCATGCGGGCCTTCTTCTAACTCGTCGAGGTTGCTGTTCATCTCCTGTTTCAGAGGCTGAAATACATTCATTGATTGCTGGTTGTTGCTCATTTTCTACAAGTTCTGCATTTTCCAAAGGCTGCTGCAATTTTTCTCCATTCTCTCCATCAAAATCAGCTTGTATTTGCTGTTCAACTTTGTTTTCATTCCATAACCAGAACCTCTCTTCATCAAAAATTACATCACGACTGATGATAATTTTCTTGGTGATAGGATTATACAATTTGTATGCTTTTGAATGTTCACTAACACCAAGAAAAATGCATTTTTCACCTTTGTCATCAAGCTTGGTCCTCTTCTGATCTGGTACGTGGGCAACGCTATACAATCGAAAATTCTGAAATGCTCGACACATGATCTGTGCCCACTCCAAGCTTCTTCAGGCGTCATATTTTGAACAGCTAGTGTGGGGCTCTTGTTCAATACATGAATGCTCCAATTGACAGCTTCAGGCCAAAAACTTCTTGGAACACTGCTTCTTGCCAAAATGGTTCGTACCATGTTTACGATGGTGCGATTCTTCCTCTCTGCAACGCCATTTTGCTGTGGCGTATAAGCTGTCGTAAGCTGTTTTCGAATTCCATGAGTCTCACAAAAATTTATGAATTCTTGCGAGTTATATTCTCCACCACGATCGCTGCGAAGAGTCTTTATAAGCATACCTGCTTCTTTTTCGACCAGTACTTTGAAGTTCTTGAAAGCTAGAAAAACTTCAGACTTCTCCTGCAGAAAATAGACCCAAGTTTTCCGACTATAATCATCAATGAACGTTATAAAGTAATGTTTACCACCATTTGATGTCGGATTAATGGGTCCGCATAAATCTGAATGTATCAGTTCCAGCACCTTCTTCGCTCTACATGTTTTTCCTTTTGGAAACGGATCTCGATGTTGTTTGCCAACAACACACTCTTCACAAACTTGAGAAGGACTTTGAATTTGTGGAAGACTGGTTACCATATTCTTTTGCTGTAGCGTTTTTAGACCACCAAAACTCAGATGTCCATAGCGAAAGTGCCACAACCAGGCTCCGTCCTTCAATCTCGCAGAGCAACACCATTGATTGGTGTCATCGAGATACAGCGGAAACATCCGGTTTGTTGTCATGTTGACTTGAGCAATTAAGCCCAAGTTTTCATCTTGAATTCGACAAACTCCATCTTTGATAGAGATCTCATATCCCTTCTCTTGTAATTGACCAATACTAAGCAAATTGGTTTTCAAATCTGGAACAAAGTAAACGTTAGAGATCACCTTAGTAGAGTTTTCTTTGGTGTGAATCTTAACGTTGCCTTTGCCCATGACAGAAACAGAAGATTTGTCGCCAAACGTAACCGTGTTACAGAACGATTCATCCAAGTCTGAAAATACGGACTTATCTCCACACATGTGATTGCTACAGCCAGTATCTAGATACCACAAATTTTGATGAACCTCTTCTTTTGTATGACAGACCATCAAAAGTGAAACTTCTTCTGCTTTCTCTGCAAAATTTGATTTTGCACCACGATTTTTGTTAAGATTGGTTCTACATTCAGACTTGTAATGGCCATACCTGTGACATTTATAACATTCGACATTTGACTTGTCGAAGAACTTCGATTTGTTGCCGTTTGGATAGTTGTTGTCACGGTTTTTCGCTTTCCATTTAGGATCGATAGCGTGATCCTCATTTGATTTATGATATGACTCTTTATCCTTCCATCTCCCTTTCCCATGATCAGGACCTTTTGAATGGGCTACTGCCTTTAATGCTTGTTCCTCTTTATCTTGCTGGACAAATTTTTGCTCATGAACCAGCAAAGAACTTTGCAACTTATCAATTGAAAGATCATCGATATCTTTAGATTCTTCGATAGAACAAACAACGAAATTAAATTTCGGTGTCATTGATCGAAGAATCTTCTCGATGATGGTGACGTCCTCCATCTTCTCGCCATGAATCCGCATCTTGTTAGCGATCGTCATTGTTCTCGACAAGTAATCGGTAACAGATTCACCGGTTTTCATGCGTAAATTCTCAAATTCTATCCGAAGCCCTTGAAGTTGCACGCGCTTTGCCCTCGCGTTCCCCTGATACTTTTTCTTCATTGCATCCCAAATATGCTTGGAGGTGTCTTTGCAAAGAATTGTCTCCAAGGTTGATCGATCGATAGCTTGAAAAAGGTAGTTCTTGGCTTTGAGATCCTTCAGCTTCAATGCATCCAAGTCAGCCTTTTGTGTATCTGTCAACACCACTCCAGCCGCTGGTTCTGCTACTCCAGAATTGACGACATGCCAGTACTCTTTCAACCGCAAGAAATTCTCCATCAGCATGCTCCAATGGTCATAATGACCATCAAAGCGAGGAATGGCAGGCTGAACGAAATTATCAGTGGCCATTGAAAAATTGCTGCTGCGACTTTTCACAAAGGTATCTCACGTTCAATCTCTCCTTTTTCAAACTCACTCTTCTCACAACCTGCTCTGATACCAATGTTACAGAATTTGGAAGAAGAATGTTACGGAATTTGGAAGAAGGAAAGCTACACAGTATGCAAAGAACTACGTTGTTCTCATTGCATTTTTTCTCTTCAAAAAAAAACTTTACATCAGATACTCTTCTTAAAGAGCTGACACACACGACAGTTAACAGCATAAAAGGAAGTACTCCACTAACCCCTAAAAAACAGCAACGTGCATAAATCACCTATTGACTTGGTAAAACACAAAGCCATGTTCTACACCACTACAAAACAGACTCCTAATAACTAGGACGCTAAACAATTTACAATTAAATAATCCACGTGACTCAACAAGGACAATTTGGATGACTAAAAATTGCAGACACCATCAATTCTTACTGCATATTGACTGGCCAAACCAAACAAGCACTAAGCTAACCACCTGCTAAATGATAAGCGAGATGATCATAGATTCTAAGAGGAGATCGGATGCGACCCTGCAGGCTAATCATCTGTTTAGTTGGAGACAGATATTATCATCACGCACACCACCTGAAGATGTGGTTGCTTGCCCCAAGACCGCACTCCCAGAAGTCGCACTCCCCGATATCGAAATACCAGCGACAAAAACTAAGTCGGTGAGGCGACAAACAAGAGGATTAGCGTACCCAAGTGGGACATACAACATGAGATAGACACTCAAGATGATGAGGGCAGCAAAGGTTCCCACAACCAAAATGACAATGGCAAGCCAAGCAAGTTTAGCCACAGTCGCATAGAGCCTGCTGTGAATGCCAGCGACATTGCTGCAAGAGCCATCAGCAATGGGAGCCTCGCTTTCAGCAGGGCATTTTGCACCGCGTAAGGATTGTTTATCTGAGACCACAGGAGGATCATGAGTGCGATGATCGAGCTATACATGGCAATGGAGTTGCAGATCACAAAGACATTGTACATAGCTTTCTTGAGCAGTATGGCAATCCCAGCATACGGTTCAGACCCATTGTATCCTCCAGGAACGGCGAAACTAGAAGCGAAAGTCATGGCGGCCACTAGGGCAGCCTCGACCATGCAGGTATTCGCCTCGTCCTTGAGTCTCTCCAATTCTGGCGGTTCCATTTCTTTTGCCAGTCTCCTACCAGATGGCTTGCAGATAGCTAATACTCCGGTCCTACAGGACCTTGATGAATTTATCCATTTCACCCTCCTTTGCCGCTGCGTGAAGCAGAGGATCCATCTTGTTGTGCTCCACTAGTTCATTGTCCATACTGCATTTAATAAAGAATTTCGATGTCCTTTTTCCTCTCTATCCAGTTGCCCGGCCAACTCATCAAATTGTCCTTTACTTGAGTGTTGTAGTTTATTCTTTTCCCCTTTTAACGTCTCAACACAGGAAACGCCACTACAGAAGAATAGTTTGGGCATACCAGTGCATCTGTTTCATACAGAAGATCACATGATAATGAGGGCAGAAAGGAGTTTTTCTTTTGAGAAAGACGACGTGACTGGCGTCATCAGGTAGTGGCGGGTGTTTGTTGACCATAAGGTAATGGTTGGCAATCTATCTCCAGCATGTTCGGCTAGGAGTATTGTCTGAAAGGAATTTCCTTTCCATTAGATGATAAATGGTCGAGGTTTTATTCGAACCATGGACGCTTTGGACATCTTGGTGGAATGGGAAAGAAAGTTACTTTTATGGAAACTACTGTACAGTTTCCTTACACATCAAAAGAAAAAGGTTTTGGAGGATCAGCGTATTAGCTTTTAAGAGGCTTGAAAACCCCCAAAGTGGCATTTATTTCTATCGTTATTTTCATATCTAAATAAGCATATAGCTTGCTGCCATATTCTTCTACAGCACCACCTGTTGCGGGTACAAATCCTACATTGCTTGTTCTCAGAGCAGGCCCTCTTCATTGTTGTGGTCTTTTACGAGAAAGCAGCCAAGCACTCCTCTTGATCTTCATCAACAAGCTCGCTGTGATATTGGAAGATTGGAACTAAGTTAGGACGATAACCATGTACACTCAGATTTCAACATAAAAGCAGGTCTTGTCTAAAATCTGCTCACAGAAAAATGGAATTTTAGTTTCTACAGTGTCTCGACTTGTTCTTGCTGTGTACCAAGTTACGTAGCAGTAAAGGTTACGAGGATGACTATTACAGGCCACTGAATTACAACATATGCAAGATGCTAAACTTTCCTGCAACTTAAAGAGAATGATGATACAAGAACAAAGTGATAGTGATTTTCTATCAACGAAACCGAATGAGTACTGAATCTATTCCTAAAGGCATTTTGTACAATGTTTTAACGCGTGAGTCATTCCGCGGTGCCCTTAGCTAAGTGAACATAAAGCTTATTTACATGTTTTGCGCCACCTGGAAGACTGGTGTGGTCACAAATCCTGCTTTTCTTGGTTTCTCTATTGCAAGCCCTCTTAGCCGAATGTATACTGATTGGGTTACAAACTAGAACATTTTACCAAATAGAGGTTAAGCCCGTGCTATCACCTTGCACAGTTATAAATTAAACTACCATGGATTTGACTATTCCCGTAAAAGTAAGAATATTAGCAAAACGTTATTCATTTATTACTTTATGGAAACAGATTTACATATATAGAAATATTATTCGATCTAACTTAACATACATAAATTGGTATAGCAAGTAATTTTAATTATTACAATAGTGAGATCCACACTGTTTAAAAAATATAAGTGTCCATTTGTTTGAAGGAAAACTATTTATGAGAAATTGTTTTTTGACTTTCCAATGTTTCGATTATGGAAAATTAATCGATCTACGAAACACGTTTTTCACGAACTAAAAACAGCGTACTTAGATTTGGGGAATACGACTTTCCATTCTGGCAAGAAGGAAATCATTTTACTTAAACCATCAAACAAATGAAAACTAAACATTTTCCTTGAAAATACTTTCCATGGAAAATATTTTCATTTATCATGAAATTTTCAGTGAAACAAACGCACCCTAAGTTTTAATAAAGTTTCTGCTCTATGATTGATTTTGTCCATGATAAAACGAGTCTATTATGTAATTTTTTTTTTATCAATCTTGAGAATGTTATTGACTCACCTTGAATAATATCGACCCCATCATTAAAAGGAACTTTCACCGTAAATTAGTAATCCACGAATTGAGAAAATTAATCCACTAAACAAAAGAACCGGGAATAATAATAAAATCCGGAGAAATGCAGGCTTTTCTTTTGATTTTTTTAATCATTACTCTTCGTCCTTAATGGTCTTGCACTCCTTGGGTTCATTATCTCTAAAATATAGCGAAATTCATGCGAATCAAACTATGCGAATCGATTGATCTGTCTCAACTCTTTAAGTAACTTCAATTTATCCCCTCCTCCCAAAATATCGTTTTTCTTGCGCTTGTCTGGTAGGAGGTAGGAGCTCTGTATTTGTGCATCTACTAGTCTACCAACTTTTGCCATTCTTGGTAAATTTCAATACGGGGGAAAAATTCAACCAAAAAAAAAAAGGAAAGAAAAAACCTGAATAAGCACATGTAAGGAAATGCTTTGCGGCCATTGCCTCTTATGTCCACCTGATAAAACCCACAAAAAACTGAAACAACTTTATAAGCTAACATACAACCCGAAATGATCACCTCCTCGTATTGGTATCTTAGTTAGAGTGCTCCTTTTGAAGCTTTGACCCACGTGATATGACCCAAATTGTTACAAATTGATCAATGAAGGACTTCTTTTTGTGTTCTATGCATTGCACCTAGAAATTAATAGTATTTCTCTGGAACGCTTAATCAGGATCAAGAAAATCCTCAAATCTGTAAGTTTATTTAAGATCAAATTTCGGATGAGAATATTCAGTTATTTATTAAAAACTTGTATTCGCTTTATAGCAATTGCAGCCTTGAGTTTGGTCTTTTTTTTCCCCTTTCACGTACCTTTTCTGTTGCATTGGAATCGATTTATTGAGAAAAGGTGACTTTTCGTTTGGAGACGGCGAGACACAAACCCACCACACACAAAAAGAAGATGATAATAATAATTATGGTATATGAAATCCTTCAAAATATATATAATCATAGATAGATGGGTCAAGAAATTTTAGCTAAGTGAAAAGGTTTAGGCCTTAACACAAGTAAAGTAAACCCCTCAACATCTCAGATTCTCTTAAACTTGATTCTCAAAGTTGCATTTGATAGGATAACACAGGGAGAAAAAGAATTTACACTCTGGACCTAAATCGGAAGATCACTTTCTCACAAACAGATAAAACTAGGTAATTCATTTAGTCATATAATTGAATGATTTTGTCGATTTACTTAAGGTTTGTTTCTCCACAATTCCTATGTTGAATTTGATGAAAATTCTATTATATATTTGGAAGGAATTGAAGGAAATATATGTGAATAAATACGAGAGCATCGTGACGAATGTCCTTTTTTTTTCTTGTTTCGGTAGTAAGTGTTGTTTAATGACATGGCTTCTCACAAGCAAATCTGAAGGCGTTAGATGTGCCTGTTATAATCACTTAGTCAAGCTTTCTTACTTTTGGAGCTATTTTTTGGGGGTTAATATCACGAAAAACTTAAACTGATGCACCTGTGATAAATTTACCCAAAACTAATATTTTAATCACAAAAAACTTCAAACCGGTACACCTGTGATAATTTTACCTCAAACTTTCAACCATAAAAAATCCTAAATGAGTACATTTATGATGAATTTACTCTCCGTTAAATTGAATTAATACCATAAAAAAATCACAAATTGATACACTTGTAACAAACAGAGAGCAAAACCACAAATTGGTTCACCCATCAACTACCACGTATCATCCAATTCAGAAATTCAACGGTAAAATTTAACGGAAACTAATGGAGGGTAAAATTATCACAAATGTACCAGTTCGGATTTTAGGTGATAAAAAATTAGTTTTTGATAAATTTGTTACAGGTATATTAGTTTGGGGTTTTTCGTGGGATTAATCCAGGATTAATCCTTATTTTTTTCAATAATGTAGAAGCACGAGCATAGAAGCCTGACTATATAAACACTCGTTGAACAACCTTTAAATCTTATGAACTGGGGTTTGACCAAAAAAAATCTTATGAACTATGGGGAAAAGAAATACTGTTTTGCTTTAATGAAAATGAGTTTTGCCACGTTTCTAGATTGAAAAGATGCCAAAACCCATTTCATTGGTCGAGAAAAAAAATCTTGGCTGACGTAGCATAAATTTGACGGTGATTTTGGCATTCAAAAAGAGATTCTTGTTGTGAAAAATATTGTTCTTTCTCAAAAAGGACAAAATAAGTAGAAAATTAAGAGCGGGGTCATCGAAAGTTAGCTCATTTGTGAAAATGACTTGATTTTTATTTCCATCTTGACAAAGTAAAAATTATTAGACAGATATAACTCTGCTTCCAAGTGTTAAAAATAATTAAACTATCATTAAACGGATTAACATTATTAACATTTTTGGGGAAAATTACCAAAAAAAGTCTTAAACCTATTGTACCAATGCGAATTCAATCTTATACTTTTTCAATTTGATTAATTTAGTCCTAAATATTTTGACAATTTGTCAAAGTAGTCCTTCTGATCAATTTTGTCTGGAAATTGCTAACATGGACGATGGCCATCCTATGTGGCATGGTTGATGTGAATAATTTTTTCAATTTTATATTTCAAAATTTTCTAAGTTTTTTATAATTTTGTTATTTTTTATTTCGTTTTTTAATCTTTTAAAAAAATAAAAAAATTTCATAACATAAAAAAAAATTGTTCGCGCAACGTGGCCTGACCAACATCTATATCAGCAATTTTCGATCAAAATTGACCAGAACTACATTTGTCAAAAGGTTTAGAGGTAAATTGATCAAACTGAAAACTTTATAACTGAATTGGCTATTGTACAATAGTTTTAGGACTTTTTAAATAGTTATCCTTGCTCTGAAAAATTGTATTTTGCATTGGTTCACTAATTTGTATTTACTTTATTTTTTTCACTTTGTCACCTATCGTTGCAAGCACCTTGATGTACTTAAATAGTTTATTTCCATTAAATTTACCTTAGCCCTCGAAGAGATGTGCATCTTCTCATAATTCATTTGACCTCTCAACTTATTTGACCTCATCATTTTCACAAAACAAATTAAAAGTAAAATAAAGCCTAATAAAATAGCTATAGTTATAAGCTAATTAATTATCCTCATTAATTGCAGAAAATCCTCTTTTATATATAAAATGCAATAAATATATATGAGATAATATGGTAAAAATGTGCATAAGTAAATTTATTGGTAAATTGATAACTTGAAAATAAAAGTAGATATCACCTTACACAATTCTCATAGCCCTTATTTATTAATAGAAACATTTTACGGGAATAATATATAAGAGAAAAACAAATTATGTTTCTTAGTTGGTGAGTTTAGATTTATTAACTAATATATCGTATTAATTTTTTTTATCTAATTAATGTAAATCAATGTGTCTAACTAATGTTGAGGGAAGTGAGGGGGAATGGAGGTTGTGATGATGTAGCTCAATCCCAAAACTCCATTTTACCGAAACTTATTACCTATGGACATCATTGAATAAGTAATCAAGAAAGTTTTTTTTTGTCAAAAAAAAATTATGTTCATTACAAAAGAATGCATGAGAAGTACATAAACTTTCGTAGCAAAGCAAATCGAAACAAAGTAAAGCCCAAAATAATACAAAACAAAGCCAAATTCATAAAACAAAGAGAATCAATAGAGTATCAGCAAGGTTAAGCACGCACTCGTTCCATAAGAACGGATTTGTCAAACAAAATAATCAACGGTCGATCACTGGATCTCATATCATTGTCAGTAATGAGCACAAGCTGGAAATTCCTACTCCAATAACTACAACGTTGCCAGTTGATAGTGCGTGCATATGTTCAGTTTCCGTTACATCATCATCGTACGGAGACAACCAAAATAGGTTGAACACACACGGATCTAATATTTGGAAAAAAGGATATCTTCGTAGTTTAGCAAGACGTAAGAGCTTCTATGATCACTATTGAAACTAGAGGTAGAGAAACTGTACATGAACATGATACATGGGTATGAAATCCTGAATAACATTATTAAACTCCCCGATCTGAATCGAGAGAGGACATCTCCTAAATCTAGAATTAGATCGAGAGAGATCAGACTCTCATATCCAAAACTAGACCGGAAGAAGAAAGCTCCACATCTAGATTGGAGAGAAGAAACATAAGAAAAGAATGAGAAAACTCAAACAAAATATACAAGAGAGGGAATGGAGGGTGAGACTATTCACCAAGTATTTTAGATGACTAAAATTGCAGACATCACTTATTCGTACAATAGATCGAAACAGCAACAGCTAATGTAACCAAGAGAGAGCTAAAGGTACAGACATGGACACATAATTAGTGGGAAGATAATAGATTCAAGTAGGGATACGACTTCGTTGGTAGAGGCGGTAGTCACCAGCGTCATGGTCGTTGTCGATAGATGTTGTTGCTCGTCCTATTGTCCCGCTGCCTAGAATCACACGCCCCGACATTGAAATGTCCACAACAATAATTAAGTCGGTGAAGCGACGCACGAGAGGATGGTTGCACCCAAGCGGGATATATAGCAAAAGGTAGAGGCTCAAGATAATGAAGAGGGAGATGGATCCCAAGACCAAGACAACAATGGCAAGCCAAGCGAGTTTGGTTACGCTAACATAGACGCCCGCCATGAATGCCAGAGGCATTGCGGCAAGAGCTACCAAAAAGGGCAGTCTTGATTTCGAAAGGGCATTTTGCACCACATAAGGATCATTAATTTGTGTCCAGAGGAGGATCACGAGTGCAATGATCGAGCTATACATGGCGATGGAGTTGCAAATCACGAAGACATTGTACATGGCTTTGTGGAGCAATACGGCGATTCTAGCATTTGGGTCAAAACCATTGTATCCTCCGGGAACAGAAAAACCAGATGCGAAAGTCATGGCAGCCATGAGCACCACCACAACCATGCGAGTATTTGCCTCCCCCTTGAGTCTATCCAATTCCGGTGGTTTCAGTTCTTTCCCTAGGCTCCAATCGATTCCCCTACAAATAGCTAATTCTCCGCTTCTCGGTGTTCCAACGGATGCCAAAATTATCCGTGTTAACCTCTGCAAGCAATGAGTCAAAGAATAAACCAAGAAACCAAAATATTATGATTTTGGCCACTAAATTACAGATCTAGCTGAGAGCAAACTAATTCACATACCTCACTAATTTATTGTATAGGTCCGTCCCTGTTTACAATGTATGATTATCCGTGACAAAGGTGTATATGGCCGTACCTTCCGAAGTGGAGCATCCTTTTCTTTCATGTCCTCCTCTACCACGTCTAGAGCCGTCATGTTTCTCTCATCTACCAGCTTAAGATCAACTCTTCTGTCTCGTGCAAGAAGAAGCAAGACCGAAGGTTGCCAGTTCAATGCAGCCGTATGCAGAGGCGTATTCCCCCCGAAATCTCTCGCATTTATGAGGTGACCGAATTTCAGACTTTTCAGTAAGTATTTGACAGTTGAAATGCATCCCTGCCCCGCTGAAACGTGAAGAATGTTTTCTCCTCTCCTAGCTCGAAACTCTGCAGGGTCAGGCCATTGCTTAAGTAGCTCCTCGACGATCCTCACGTGATCCATCATGCAAGCGACATGGATGGGTAGATAGCCCTCCTGGTCTTGCTCTAGGGCGCTCAATGGGATCTTCTCGACCAAGAACTTGACTCCGTCGAGATAGTTCGTGTACGCTGCGAAATGGAGTGGAGTTCCCTGTCCCTCATCTCTCAATGTAAGTAGCACCGGCATCTTGTTCCACATCTCTGTCAGCATATCTAGATCCAACGCAAGAATTTAATCATTTTGGGATGAACGCAAAGTCCTGTAATTCTATAATAGGGGTTGATCCGTTCCAGACGATCCAAAGTATCGGGAGTTGAGTCAGTCTTGCCCCTTAGCATAGTAAGCTATCATACAAATGTACACGTGCCTCATTGAACTAGACTTTGCTCGTGAAACTTGATTTTTTTACCACCAATAGAAACGAAAATGAAGGAAAAAACAACGGGGTGACCAAGAAGGTCAAACATTTTGCGAGAGCTTGAAAGTAGGGTTTACCCATTTTCCGGTACAAAATAGCGACATGAGCAGGTGGCATGCCGAGAGAACTTGGAGTCACTGTTTCGACTGGGACTGGCGGATCCGGCAAGATTTCCAGCGAGACTTCCAGCAAGAGCTTAAGAACCTCCAAGTCCCCTGTTTCGACAGCTACGCACCATGGAGACTTGCTTTCTTTATTCCGATAAAACAGCGGATTGGGGTCTTCAATTGCCAGCAGACGGATCACCTCGTAGTGGCGATTCCTCACAGCCTCATGCAGAGGGGAGTTGCCACTGCTGCCAAGGACACTCGGATCCGCCTCCCAGGTAAGGAGAAGCCCCACCGCACCGGTTTTCCCGGCTCTAGCTGCAATGTGCAGCGGCGTCTCTCCACTGGAGTTCGCCCAGGAGATCAAGTGGTCAGGGACGAAATCAATGACCACTCTGAGAATATCATCACTCTCTGTAAATATTGATGTCAGGTTAATTTGAAGGCGAATATTGCGAGCATTTTAAATTGCAAGTAAATCTCAATGGTCACACCCTCTTCAACATACCTGCCGCAGCGTGAAGCAGTGTATTCCAGGATGGGCTGAATTGCCCGAGAACCACGGGCAACGACTCTCCTGCTTTGGCGCAATGATCCTCCAGGGCTTTGATGAACTTGTCGACGTCCCCTTCCTTCACGGCCGTGTATAGCAGAGGATCCATAATCTGGGCGGGTTGTGCAGGATCGTGCTGTTGTTGGCTCGGGCTGGCCCCGATTAACGCTTCCAGTCTCTGCCTTCTCTGCTCCCATATCTCCTGGTCATCTATAGACAGCCTCACATCCATCTCTCTGCGTGTGTGGCTAGGCCTGTGACTTTGACAATTGCCCTCGGGTCCTAACGATCAAATTCTGCAGAGTTATTAGCGACCAGGTCGAGTTTAACCAGATCAACCTCCCCAACCCACATTTTATGGTTCTGTTAAACGGGGGTGTCCAGTTCACGAATTCTTCTCTTTTTCTTCTTTATGGATGGATACACAACTGAGGGTCCTACACCCAAAGCAACAAATTGAGAAAAGTGAAAAGACCCGAGTTCCTTCACCCAAAGAATCGATTGCCTCGCAAGACTATTTAAAAAGAAAACGCTTAAAAGCAGTGGTCCGTACATCATTGCTAGTGGTGTCAAATGGGTGGGTTGGGTCGGGTCATAAATGGTCCGACCCAAACTGACCCATTAACCCGTTTATGACCCATTTATATGCAATTGAATTTTCTTGACCCATACCCAACCCGACCCATACCCGACCCATACCCGACCCAACCCGTATTGCTAAAACACTTCCATATTTAACTCAATATAATTTTTTATGATTTAAAAAAAATTATATTGCTAATTTGTGGACAATTGTTATAATTTTAAAAATTAATTTTTTTAACTTTTTCTTTTTCTTTCTTTCTTTTTTTTTCACAAATCCTGAAATGGATTTGAGTTTTAGTTTTGAATTAAATATAAATGAGATCTTAAAAAATTAACACCTGTTGTTTTTTTTAGTCGGATAACACCCGTTTAATAATACATTATTTGATACAATATTTTTTTAATTTTAATTGCCCATAAAGAAGTGCACAAATATAAAATAATAAAGTTAATAATTATAATAATAAATTCATAAAATCAGGTTCTAGGTTCAAAAGCATATACATTATAGACCTATCAAATGGGTCCAAAATCCACTCATGTTTGCTTAAATGGGTCGATAATAGGTCATTCCTTTTTTTCAAAGCAGCCATAATTGGTTTTAAAAATAAGAAGGCCAAAATATATTTGTCTTAAATGCCCACTTGTTCTCCCGCCGCACCTCTTCCTCCTCCTGGTGCGAAGGCATTCTTGAATCCTTCATCCACTACTAGATTATGGCCACCATAGTGACAGACTATGCAAGTTTTGCAATGATCAATCAAGTATCATAAAGGTGTCACAATGTCTACAATGTTAGCTGCTGTAGTATAGATAGAAACAAAGATTCTCACCACTATGTAGTATAGAGGAGGTAAAGAAATAATCTAGCCAAGCAAGAATTTATGATTTAAATGAAGAAGAAAATAAGATGTCTAGATTTAGTAGCTCTAAACCTACTCAGTCAAATCTAGAGCTCCACCAATGATTGCGGTCTCATCATGAGTGAGTTCACCTCCCTTGCCAGCATTCAGAAATCAAAATCACAAATCGTGAATATGAAAAAGGAACCATGAGAAAATCAAGATGCAACTCCTTTCTTGAACCCATCTGCATGCAAGAATCTTGTGGAAAAGTGTAGCTTTTTGTGTACCTCCTCATTATGACCCAACACCCAGTCTAGAACCTGAAAAAGAAAAGCATTGACTCTGATTATAAGTCATAGCACTACCAAGTATACCAAGAATACATCATTATGAAGACAAGTGCATTAAATCATATGAGTAAACCAAAAGAATGAGATGAAAAAGTACCTAATGCAAATAGTCTTGAAAGTCGACGATGAGAGACTCCTCATCCAATTCTTCCTCAGGCGGAACTCCAAATAACCAATCTCTAGTGCACAGCTCGGCCTCTACGCTTTCAGGCGAAAGGGAACTACGATATTTATTTAAAATGCGTCCTCCAATGCTAAATGCTGACTCTGAGGCAACGGTAGTGATAGGAATGCTCAATATATCGCGTGCCATGAGAGACAACTCAGGATACCGATGAGAATGAGTCTTCCAATAATCAAGTACATTGAGATCCGCGTACTTCTTTCTATCAAGCCTATTCTCCTCCAAATACAAATCCAACTGTGACTTAGTAGATTGCGATCCAAAATGTTCACTCTCAAATAAATCATACTCATCAATGTCGTCCCCAATGTTCCCAATGTCCTCAATTGAAATGTTACCTCGACTAGTTGAAGAAGTAAAGTGATCATCTCTAGACATAGAGGTCACATATTCATCAAAAAGCATATACAACTTTTCTCGAATGCTCCGTACAAATTCCACATGATCATCCATGTCCAACTTTGAATAGCAAAACTCTAACAAGTGTAGCTTATAGCGAGGATCTAATATAGCTGCAAAAGATAACACAACGCTATAACACTTCCAATATTTTTCGAACTTTTTGAGCATTGCCATAGCCATAAAACTAATAGCTTCATCCTCAGCATCCCTTGCTTGTATCAAACGAAATTGAATCTGCCATACTCCATAAAAATATAAATTCGCCGTGGGATATCTAACTTCAGAGAAGAGAGTAGAAATATCATAAAAGGGTTTCAACAAGAATGCAATTTTCTTTGCTCTAACCCAATCTTCAAATGATGGACATGTGACAAAGTTACAATCAATTAACTTCAAATGTGAAAATGCACATTCAAATAAAAGTGCACCTTCAAGCATTTGGTACGTAGAGTTCCATCTAGTAGCCACATCTTGACGTACCTTTTTGCTTGTCTTCAAGCACGATTGTGCTATACATTCGGCAAATTTTACTCTCCTTCCTTGTGTAGCTCTTACATACTTGACAGATTCTCTAATATTATGTAATGATCCATCAATAACCTTTAGACCTTCCTGTACAATGAGATTCAAAACGTGTGCACCACAACGCACATGAAAAAATTGTCCATCACATAACAAAGACGATCTCACAGAGGGTGTATTTTTCCAAATATCAACCATATTGTCATTGTATGATGCATTATCTAATGTAATGCTGAAAATCTTTCTCTCAATACCCCACTCTCTTAACAAAGTCAGCAATTTTTCCAAAAGAATGGCACCACTATACGGGGGCGGCACATAGGAGAAACACAAGACTTTTGAATGCAATTCCCAATCCTCATTGATGTAATGGGCAGTGACCGTCATATAATGATCAGTAGTGACAGAAGTCCATAGATCAGAAGTCAAACATATTCGGCTCGAAAGAGACACTAAGTTGGATTTCAAATTTCCCTTCTCTTTCTCATAAACTTTGATCACATCACTTCTTGCTGTATTCCTTGATATGTGCTTCACATTAGGGTTGAGGTAACTAAACAACTCTCTAGCAGCTTCATGCTCTACAAAAGAGTAGGTATAATTGTGTTTGATTATTGCTCTTGCTAGCATGTCTCTAAAAACAGCTTGGTTGAATTGTACTGTGGAATCATCAACATTGACCTCGCGATTGGGACAATTATCTAAATGACGCAACAAGTTTTTTGTCCCATGGCTAGCCATGTAAGTTACTTCGCACCACTTACATTTAGCCTTTCTCATGCCATCACCATCCGTGAATTTTTCAAATTCAGACCATACAATCGAAGTACATTTTCTTGAACGCTTAGAGCAAGTAGAGTTATCTTCCTCATCCTCATGAACTAAGGATGCAATTCTACGTCTTTCGAATTGTTCGGTAGTTGAATATTCTTCTCGATCCTCGTTAGCTCTTGACATTTCAGCTAATTAGTCAGAGAAAACATAAATTATAACAAGTTCATGATTGCATGTTATGAGTTCAACATGAGGGGTAAAGACTGAGTTCATACATGGAAATGTTAATCAAATTAATAATGAGTCACTTGGAATTTTAAGCCCCAAAAACCCAAGTCTCCACTTTCCATCAAAAATTACAGCATCCAGCTGCCCATCCTACAAGACTATACAAAAAGCTCCAAACAAACAGCAACCTTATGGAGGAACATTAAGACAGTGAGTGGATGCAACAACAAATGAGACTTTCGGTGTAAAGTCAAATATGAGAGGAACATTTAAAACTAAAGAAAACTACGAAAAAATAGCTCATCCAATGGAGGTTTTTCAGCACATCAAACATTTTCAGCAAATTTCACAAGAGTCAAGTTCATCGCCTCAGAACTCCGCGAGCCTATCAAGACTGAGACTCTTTGGGAATGGACTCAAAAGTGAACGTCAATTAGATTTAAGGAGACAGAGATGATCTCAGTCGGATTCGTATTTATACTAACACGACTTAGGCATTTCAACAAACACTTAATGTGCATTCACTTAAATGGCAGCATGCACCAATGAGACAGTGAGAATCACAACCCAATAAATCAGCACGAGATCATCAAGGCTGAATCGACAGTTATTGATATAATCTCAGACGAGAACAATTTTCGTGCTAGCAACAAGAAGGAGCGATCGAATGATGTTCTGAACTTGCACGGTCAACAAAAACTGGAAAGGTCGAAGGCTTCAAGCTGTGGAAGGTTTGAAGAAATTCTCCTTGGGTTCAATAAACTCGAGTTCATCGATGGTCCTAACTCCTAACTTCAGCGACAGAATTCAAGGATCGGCGAAGCAAAAGAAAGCAACTGTAGGGAAAAAGATCGAACATTCTCACCTCGACGAAATTGGTGAACTTGGGATCTCTATTAGTTTGTGGGATCTCTAGTTCGTCATCGGAGGAGCGAACTTCGTGAGCACATACCAGAGGTGCTTGGGACGGCGGGAGTCGAGGCGGTGGTGGCGGAGTCGTAGGCTCAGATGGTCCTTAGGAATTTAGTGGCGATCGGAGGGATTTAGCCGCAAGAAACGGAGTTTAGGGTTTGCGCGGAGTGTTGGACGGGTGACATTGAGTCGTCGGAGAACCTCGGCTATGATGGAGATGGGCGGCGCACCGGAGATGGGCGGCGCGAAGTCGGCGATAGCGGCGGAGGTGGCTGCGAATTAGATTCGCGGAAGCAATCGGCGAAGAAGACGGAGAGAAGATGGTGAAGCGTGAAGCGAGAGGGAGATCGGCTTTTCATAATGGGTTATTAAATTGGTCGTAAATTGGTTCAGAATACACCCATTTAAGACCCATATATTTTGATCTTCTTTTATTTGAAACCCATTAAAGCTGATCTGGAAAAAAAGAATGGCCAATTAGCGACCCATTTAAACAAACGTGGGTCCATAAATGGGTTTTGGACCCATTTGACAGGTCTAATCATTGCTTCTTTGTCCTTTACGTGTAACGTAACTTAAGGCACCCGCCAAATAGTGACTGATTTTAGTCTTTTGATCCTGAGGATAAAAAAAAAATAATTACCAAACGCACCCTAAGCCGCCATGTGAGGAAAACCTATTACACAACTGTAGTGTTAGTGAAGACTTGCTTGTTTAGAATTGCATTTTCACTTTTACGTTAGATTTAAAATATTATCTAAATTCTAAAAAATAACACAAGAAATACATGTGATACATCTCAATCTTCATATACTGTGAAAGTTTAAAGCGTTTACAATTAAGAAAAAAGTTAAGACGCGCGTCACAATATTTTGATTAAGTAAAGGACAAAAAAGTAAAGGTTTATCCCTTACCAAAAAAAATAAAGTAAAGGTTTATCCATACACATTTTAAAAATGAATCGCTAAAAATAGTAGGTCCCTCATCTTTCACATTAAATTTAACGGCTCAAATTCATTTTAATTAACATATTAGGTTCACGGGACAATTTCTAAGGGGTCATACTTAAATATATGATCCCATTGATGTTGTAAATATAGAGTTGTAGAAGGGGAGCATTATAATATTTAAGAAAAGTTGAGACAGGTTCCTCTTAGAAGTATCATCGTTTTCTCTTTTTAAGTGGACTCTGCACCTCCTTTTTTTGGCTTTTGTTGAGACCCACGCTTTAATTGAGCCTAACACTATACGAAAACAACTTGGCTCTCAATCAAGTGGCGAGCTTTAAGAAAGAGTGTTTAAGGTGATGCCCTTCAATGTAGCTCTCGACTAATGAATCGCTTTACAAGTTTTCTCTCATCTAATATGCTAACTTCAGATGTTACGAGATACCTTACTTAAAGCACCTATGGCATGTTTGGTACGAAAGAATTAGGCAGGAATGGAATGCCCGTTCGAGATTTAGTTCCAATTCCAATGTTTGGAGCAAGATCAGAAAAAGGAATGCCCATTCCAAATAGGATGGGCATTCCTTCTCCTCTGAAACTTCAAAAATTTATAGTTAACAATAAATAATTATGCATAAGGAAATTATTAATTAAAATAAATAAATTATTAATAGATATTGTGAATATCAAATAATTATTAACAATATTGGATTAAATAATTAATTTATTCAATTACTATACTTATATTATTTGTGCATATTACTGATTATTTCTGTATGTTAATATGTTAAAAGTATATCATATGAAAGTATCTATTGATTTTGATGAATATTCTAATTAACATTTATGTTTTAGAATAATTTTTTAAAATTAAAATAAACAATTTGATTAAATTTTTTTTAAATTTCCATTCCATTCTATTCCGGAATTTTTGTCTTACAATCAAACAAAAGAATCCTTATTCTGTTCCACTCATACGTAAACCAAACAAAGGAATCGAGATCGTCATCCTGCCAATTACATTCTATGCCATTATTTTTTCCACAACATTTCCTCCTTCCTTTTCATTTCCTCTATCTATATTGGCTTGGCAACCACAATCCCAAGACCAAGTCTCTTCTTCAACAAAAGATCTCTTGAAGAGGCAGTTCTGACCTTACAAAAACATTAACTTTGGTTAATTTGGTTCAGTTCGATTTATCGATCCTCGGTTTTTCTGATCACTCCTAATTGTGGGTTTCTTTTGCAACAGATCGAAAGTAATAAACAAAATGGGTGTTTACCCTTGTCGCACTAGAAATTCGTACTCGCAAAACGGAGGATGTGGTAGGACAATATGGATGACTAAAAATTGCAGACACCATCAATTCTTACTACATATTGACTAGCCAAACCAAACAAGCACTAAGCTAATGACCTGGTAAATGATAAGCGGGATGGTTATAGATTCTAAGAGGAGATCGGATGCGACCCCTCAGGCTAATCATCTATGCAGGTGGAGACAAAGATTATCATCCTGCACGCCACCTGGAGATGTGGATGTGCGCACTGGTACCGCAATCCCAGCAGTCACAATCCCCGATATCGAAATAGCCACGACAATGATTAAGTCGGTGAAGCGGCGAACGAGAGAATCAACGTACCCAAGTGGGACATACAACATGAGATAGACACTCAAGATGATGAGGGCAGCAACGGTTCCCATGACCAAAATGACAATGGCAAGCCAAGCAAGTTTAGTCGCGGTCACATAGATGCCTGCGGTGAATGCCACCGACATTGCCGCAAGAGCCATAAGCAACGGGAACCTTGCTTTCAGCAGGGCATTTCGCACCGCGTAAGGATCGATTATCAGAGACAACAGGAGGATCACAAGTGCGGTGATCGGGCTATACATGGCAATGTTGTTGCAGATCACAAAGACGTTGAGATCCCGGCATCCAGTTTAGAGCCATTGTATCCTCTAGGAACGGCGAAACCAGAAGCGAAAGTCATGGCAGCCACAAGGGCAGTCACGGCCATGCAGGTATTCGCCTCGTCCTTGAGTCTGTCCAATTCTTGCCGTAACATATTGGCCCAGCCCAGCCCATGTCTATAATAGACAAACCCAGCCCACCATCTCATTTCTTCTTCAAAAATGAAGAAGCTCTCGGCGTAGACAGCAAGGGAAAACTGAAGCCGCTCGTCGGCGAAGAGAAAAAAGAAGGAAAAGAGAGAAAATCTTTGCGCATTCTCAATCCGAAGCCAAATCAATCACGAGTTGCATCACGGCCGGATAAGTAATCAAAGCCTCTATTCATCTAATCGAAGTAATTTTCGAAATTACGGTACAAATTCGAAGTTATGTTGATTTTGAGCTGTGGGGTTCAATTGAGGAGTTGTCGGGTTGCGTGTGTGTGTATATATATAAATGATAATTTAGGGTGTTGTGAAACTAAAACATTTTATGGAATTCGAATTGAGCTTACGGTTTGCTCGGAGCAATAGCGAATAGTACCTTTCGGGGCTGATTCCTAAAATTAGGATTCTAGAGATAGCCCAAGAGATGGATCTCACTTCCGGCACTTTATACCTCTCTAAAGTATCTTCACTTGACAATCAGATGATTTGGTCAAAGCTGACTTCGCTGCCGCTATCTATATTGGCTTGGCAACCACAATCCGCAAGACCAATTCCCTTCTTCTACAAAAGATCTCTTGAAGTAGCAGTTCTGACCTTATAAAAACATTAACTTTGGTTAGTTTGGTTCAGTTTGATATATCGATCCTCGATTTTTCTGATCACTCCTAATCGCAGGTTTCTCTTGCAACAGATCAGAAGTAATAAACGAGATGGGTCTCTATCGTTGGCGCACTAGAAATTCGTACTTGCCTAACTGAGGATGTGGTAGGACAATTTGGATGACTAGAACTTGCAGACACACCAATTCTTACTACATATTGACTAGCCAAACCAAACAAGCACCAAGCTATGACCTGGTAAATGATAAGCAAGACGATCATAGATTCTAAGAGGAGATCAGATGCAATCCCGCAGCTAATCGTCTGTTCAGGTGGGGACTGACATTTTCTTCATGTGCGCCACCTGAAGATGTGGTTGCTTGCGCCAAGACCGCACTCCCAGCAGTCGCACTTCCCAATATCGAAATACCAGTGACTATAATTAAGTCGATGAGGCGACAAACAAGAGGATTAGTGTACCCAAGCGGGACATACAACATGAGATAGACACTCAAAATGATGAGGGCGGCAACGGTTCCCATGACCAAAATGACAATGGCAAGCCAAGCAAGTTTAGTCTTGGTCCCATAAAACCCCAATTCAAAAGAATAGTTTGGGCGTACCAGTGCATCTGTTTTATACCGAAGATCACATGATAACGAGGGCAGAAAGGTGTTTTTCTTCTGAGAATGACGACGTGACTAGCGTCATCAGCTAGTGGCGGGTGTTCGTTGACCACAAGGTAATGGTTGGCAATCTATCTCCGGCATGTTTGGCTAAGATTATTGTCTCAAAGGCATTTCCTTTCCTTTAGATGATATATGGTCGAGGTTTTATTCGAACCTTGGACTTTCTTCGCACCTCTTGGCGGACTGGGAAAGAAAGTTACTTTTATGGAAACTACTGCACAGTTTTCCTACATATCGAAAGAAGAAAAGGTTTTGGAACACCTATGGATCGGCGCATCAGCTTCCAAGAGGCTTGAAAACCCCCCAAAATGGCTTTTATTTCTATCGTTATTTTCATATCTAAATGAACATATAGCTTGCTGACATGTTCTTCTGCAGCACCACCTGTTACAGGTACAAATCCTGCATTTCTTGGTCGATCTCTTTTTATAACCTGAAGCAAGTGTGTGACGTCCCAAGTTTCCCACGGTCTGCTTGGTGTTTTGGGAGAGGAGGGCAATTTGGTCCTCATAAGTTGCTAAACCATAACTTAGCATCACGAGGAAGATGCGTATTATTACATTAAAATGTCTCTCGACAAATGGGATTGGTGTTGTATTTATGTTTGTTTGTCTTTTAGCTCTATAGTAGCTGACTTTTCTTGTTCTTGTAAAATTAGAAATGATGTCGCTATCACATGGACAATGAACGTGACGAATTAACTCCTGGACCGAAAGAGAGAAAAAGCAAAGAAAGTGATGAGAAAATCTTATTGCTTAGCCGATGGTTATACATGTCGGTTTTGACTCTAGGCTTGTCCCTAATAGCCGAAAGTCTCTTTACATCTTATCGCACTAAACGGTTAACTACCACTAAAGAATTATCACTTTGGGAAAAAGTACACACTTCTCCAAAAAAGTGTATATTGCATTGGTTTATTTGTATTTTTTTTTTATTGGTTTTGCACTTTGTCACATATAGTAGCTCAATTGTGACAGCTTGCTCCAAATATCTCTTGATTCTAGTCATTCCTAAAGCATATGATACGGTAAGAGGGTGTGCAATGACTGATGTAAGGGTAACACTCTCCAATTTGGGCTATTCTAAAGAGTTTTGGGGTGGTGGACAAGAAGTGTGGCTCATTAGGGAAGGCTTAAACATGATCTAGAAGCTTATTTTGGTGATATCGTAAATTCCATGAGGATGGGAAATACCTCGTAGAATAGCATGTAAATAAAAGGGTTGGGATCCTGTCCTTGTAGGGGGGTAAACGTTACCCATGGAGGAAAAAAATTCTGTATCTCAGAGAAACTTGGACCAAATACCAATTACACTTCCTCCCCCCTCCCTTCACCTTTGCCGCTAATGCACCAGCGTCACCAGATCCGCCGCCTTGCCTCTGCCATCAGACCTTCTCTCGTCATTGCTGCTTGACTCGTCGGCCGGCCCTCATGCTCTCTGTCTCATCTCCTCTGATTGCTGCTTCAATCTCATGTTTGTTTTTCCTTTTGGCCAGAGAATGGTCACTTTCCTTCAATGATCAATCCCACGTTGATCATTGCACCACTTTGTCTTTTTGTCTCCATTTGGTTTGTTATTTCACAAACCATAGGGGAACAAGGAGTCTACTAGTGTGCAACATCGGTGCCTTTGAGGCTAAAAGTGGAGATTTTGGCCTGAATTTAGAAATATTTTTCCATGCCAAGAAGCAATTTAATACTTTAAACTAACACTGATAGTAAAGAAGTAATTTCGCGCGATTCTTACTGAATTTTGTCACGTGACCTGCCTTTTACTGTCTCTATTATACTGCATGCAAGCTAGAAGTTTCTTTATCTGTGGGAGCAGAAGATTGTGGAGGCAGAGATTGGAGATCTGCACATCTATCATATTATATTTCTTCCCCTGAGAGGCAACTGCAACATCAAGAGACTCCAAAAGCTTAATGAACAATCAGGTTTGTAATTCCTGTATAATCCGGATCTGCACGTAAAAACATATCACTTATCAGGTGATCTCAGCGATTTTGTACGTGGCTTTGTCCATCACATCGATAATGAACAGAAGTAGGACTTGCAAAGTTCAAGGTAATAGGATGCCTAACGCTCCTAGTCAAGAAATGTCCAACATGAGTCGAAAAAAGATACGCGGTACTAATTATATTGCATTTAACAAGAACTTCCTTCTTTATGAATTCTCTATATGAGAATTGCCGAAGGCATTCTAAGAGCAGCCGCACGTCAAATATATCGATACCCCCTGCAAGCCAGGAGTTCTTACATTACTAAGCTTAGCTTTTACAAAGAGGTGAGCCCTACTGACCACCCACAAGAGGACATAATGCTGCAATTTCGTCAACTACACTTTTTTGCGGTACAGCTTCCAGTGCAACAGACGAAACATTCATACACGAGATGGACAATCTCAGTTCTTCTCCATCTTCAGTTGTACCCCATGTTGAGGCTTAAAAAACAGACCATACGTCACTGTGTGTTTGTACTCGGGGGATAAAGAGAAAGTGAACTTAGACAGCACAAGTGACAGAACTATCTTTAGTTCTGTCATCCCGAAATTCTGGCCAACACAGTTTCGTATCCCCGTCCCAAAAGGCATGAACAGATTCGGATGCTTGCATGCCGAAGGAATGCCATTCTCAAACCTTTCTGGATGGAACTCGTGGGCGTCGTCGCCCCAGTTGGCCGGATCCTGATGCAACATGGTGATTGGGAGCCAGATGTTGATGCCTTTCGGAATCAAAAAATCCCCAAACTTCAGTTCCTCCATCGTTTCCCTCGGAAAGAATGGTACAGGAGGATATAGGCGCAATGTTTCATAAATCACCATACTTAACTGCACATTGAGAGAAAACAGCCGATAGGCAAGCAGTCCCATACTTAGATCTCCTTCGAAGGATATACGTGCGACTATATATATCCACTGAAAACTTACATGTCAATCCATAAACTAAAAAACTACTAAGGACGCTCACCCTATAATGATCCTTGGTTTCAGTTCATGAAACAATATACATAAAATAATATCTCCTTGGAATGGTCCGCTCAAATGTACATGCAAGAATAAATACGCAGGTACTTGATTGATTGATTGATTAAGCTAGAGAATACTACGGTGAACTACAAAATTGGGTCTAGGGATCAGGTCCTGCCCTGACTATCCCATGTTTGCAATTGCACAGCGCGTGTATACTTTAGGTCTCTGAATCGTGTGCCCCATGTGTGCAATTGCACGGTGCGTGTATACTTTAGGGCTGTGAATCGTGTGCATAATAGGCAAAAATAAATTTAGAAGTACCAGTTTCATTTTGTGCAGGTTTTCCATACTCGGGGCTTGATTTCCAAGGATCTCTACCACCTCTGCCCGCACGCGCTCCTGCCACTCAGGATGGTGTGCTAAAAGCACTCAAGCGAAGGTAGCGGCGGTGGCGGTAGTTTCATGTCCACTGAGGAACACACACCCTTGCAATTGTCTATGATGACGCTCGATTCATGGCTGAAATGGTCGACTAAGGCCTGTAAGAAGCCCCCCTTGTCGGCATCAGCTTCAGAACAGATTGGTCGATTTCATTTCCGATCCTCAAAATGCCACGAGCAGTCTTTGTAGGAATATGCCTATATCGAAAATTTAGAAGTCCTCAAAAAGCGGCAAGAGTAATTTGAAATACTTTTGTCGGGGAAGCATGACCTACGTGGGTTTAAGGTTTTTTGAGAGTTTATCAGAAGGAAATTTTGCCACATATGTAACACGGCATATGAAACAGTAGCTGACAAAAGGTAGACATGTGGAATTACGTCTGCGTCAAGGGTATTGTCTGTATGAACGCATGAATTTATCAGTCGCAACTTGCCGTAGAAAGCGAGCTTTAACAAAACCAAGCCATGGCTAGAGTTTTTTAATACTGAAGGAGGCGCCCTCACCTTACCCCAGGAAGACCAACAAAAGCACGCTGCCTGCTAAGCAAATCCTGGAGCACTAACATCTTGGAAAAAATTTCATTGCCAATGACATAATTGCTTCCAAAACATGCTTTTGAAAGCATTTCGGCAGAGATGCTTTTTAAATCCTCGTCGACCCGTACTGAAGCAACTCCCCCTGCTTCCTCCATCTGAGATTCCCATTTTTCCAACACGGAGACAGTGGATTCAACCATCATGCCCACCATTCCCTTTCCAAAACAAAACAAGTATCATATGGATAGATTTTCTGTTAAAAGTTAAACTGCTTCAAGTGCAAGAACAAAGACAGCTCAACCAAGAACTGTGCCGCTGTGAATTTGATTGAACCTGCCTAACCAAATTCACACCTTTATTTTGTCGTTGAAGAATTCTGGGGCTATGACTTTCCTCTGGGTCTCCCAAGAGTTCCCTTTCGCAGTGACGATGCTGTCATAACCCAACAGAGTTCCCCTGCCTCTCAGGTACTCGGGCCTTCCGAATTCAGTAGACTTGCACTGACTGAACTCCCTCACCATTTCAAAGTCGCAAATGCATACAATCACCATGTTCCCCATTGTGAACGAAAACACCGGACCTGCAACAACCGTAGTGTTCTCAGCTGGCAAGGATGATTGTCTAAAGCTACATTTGATTATTACACAACAGAAATAGCCAGCACATGTTACAGTCATATCTAGTGAACACTCCTAAACGACAAGACGTGAACAATGATTGAAGTAGAAGACAATATATTTACCAAACTCGGCTCTCCACTTCTCTATGTGGGGAAATAGGCGGGACATGTAATCATGCGAGACGCGATTGCCGATGCTTTGTTGATTTTTTGCGGCTTGCCTTTCCAGTTGAATCTTCCTAATTTCTGGTGTGTTGCCGAAGAAAAAGGACGGCGCAGGGCCATTGATCCCTTGATCCTGAAGCTTCTTTCTGAGCTGCAGCGGCCTCCACCAGAAGAGATTGTAGAGGTACAAGAACAAGCAAGTGAAGCCCACAACGGAGAGAGAGAGAGACCCCTGCCATGGTCATTGATGTCTAAACTGTTGTTCCCGTAGCTCTTCCTTGTTACTTCTTAAATAGATCCAAACGGGGCCTTTTCTGTTTTCTTTGAGCTGCAAATGGCAATTGTTCTCGCTCGTAAATTCCTTACTCGATGCACGGCATTAATTCAACTGCTAAAGGACAGAGTATGATGTCCAGGAACGGCGTATGATAACATTTTTATTCCCGGGAACAATTTCTGTTCAGAAATAGTTTTTTTTTTCTATTTCTATTTACCATACGAGTTTCTAAGTATAAGAATGTATCGGTAACTATACAAAATTTCTATTCTTAGAATAGAAAAAGAAAAAAATGTGTTTGGTACGATCCTAAAAATTTTATTCTCAATTTTTTTATTTAATTATAAAAATATCGGTAGAGACTTAACAATTTATGTTTAAATAAAACTTGATTTTTGTAAGGACTTAAATGATCAAGATATTTTAAGATAGCCTTAGAAAATCTAACATGATAGTTAGTCAAAGATGGATGCCTAGAAATAGCAGCAGAGAGTTTCACTGGTTTATTACTCACAATATGAGAAGGTTCACAGTAAATCTTTGGGCATTACAATAAATAGTGGTTTAGGGAGTGAGGTTTAGGGTATAATATTTAGGTCAGGCTGAGCTTGTTTCTCTAAAATGACCTTATTTCTCTTTTTATTTTTGGAAACGGAAAAGTAGATTTTTTTTTTTTTTACTTTTTGTTTGTGTTCCAAAAATTTAACTGACTTACACAAAAAGATTTTTGTTCCTTTTCTGCTTCGGAAAATAAAAGAACAGAAAACTAGAGCAACAGAAATTTTACCAAACATGCCGTAAACTGATTAAAGGTTGGTTTCGTTGAATAAGCACCGCGAGACACCATGAGGTAACTTGTCGGCCGTGGTTTCTGACTGGACATGGGGGAGAGAAGATTCTGCCTGCACATTTCTTCATCGTGACTCTTTTTTTTAACTTATGTACGTGGTCGGTACCAATTATTGGTACCTCGTAATAGGATTATTCACCGGAGGAATCGATATTTACATGGAATTTGTCCCCAAAGGATAATCAAAGGGACGGCTGCAGCGGATCGATCCAAACCGAGCTAAAATGAAACTAGCGCTGCTGGGCCGCCTGGGAGAGTCGCATCCTTGAGGCTAATTCCTTTTTGGATGTACAACGACGTTCCAAGTCCAGATGTAAATAAATGGAGTTCGGATATAACAGCAGCATCTAGAGCTCGAGTATGACGAAGAATTATCTCGTTAAAATAGCAAACGGATATCTCCGGCGACAAAATTACTGAACGCAACTAGGCCTGCAAGAACTCAACTAACCGCCGCCAGCCCAAGGGCTCGCCAACATAGGAATACGTTGAGTATCGGTGATCAAAGGGTGTGTCTGTTTTACAGAAGACTTCTTGATAGAGGAAAATATTTTAAGTGACCTATTTTCAAGGAAAAAAGCCGGTTTTCTGTTCTTGGATTGTGTACTTGAAAGTGAGACGGGATGCTTATTAGATCTTACTTTCAAAAATTGAATATGTATATACTTAACATACTTAATCTCTCGGTGCTTACAAACTTCACGTGAGAATGGTTCTCAATTCCAAGAAAGAAATCAAACCGCGATACCGCAATGAGCATCCAAATTGGGAGACAAAAGGAAGGGACGCGTCGTGGAATTGAAGATAAGGAATTCTGCTGAAGGCATTTTCACAAATACCTCCTATACCATCCTCCAAAAATATGAGTCACGTAGCCAAGAGAAATATCATATAACCAAAGTGATGATTTAGTCCGAAAGACGTACGACAAATTGAGCGGCGTTACGTAATTGAAGCTAGGGTTAGGAATCATTTGGAAGAAAAGATGAAACGGCTTGAAAATTTGCAATGAAGAGGTACAGAATGTATCAAAGAGGAGTGAAGAGAGAGAGAGAGAGAGAGCGAGCACGTAGATAAAAAGATTAAAACACCGTGTGCGCGCGTATGGAAAGGAGCTCGGGAAAACGATGTCTTCTCTTGAGAACGGACAAATTATTATCAGGGAACACACCGTCGCACCTTTTGTCTTCCCCTTTTATCTGAACTAACCGTAGGCTGAGCTACCCACCTTCTCATTCTATAGATGACAAAGCCGGTATCAAGAGGACTCGGAGCAATCTATCACGTCAACGCCGAGACTAGCATGCAGAACATGGAATTTATAGCATCTCGTGCTCGTTCAACGCCGCCAAAGAGTGCAATCTCAAAGGCTCAGATTTGGCCAAGGCAAATGCTCCTTTTGCTGTGCGTCTTAGTTATTCCTACTTTACTTATATTGTACCTTTTCCTCTCAGATTTAAAAATGGAGATATACATATACGCGTCAACTCTTTTCAAAACAAAACACGAAAACAAATCCATGATTCCATATTCAATACCAATAGAGTGCCTCAGCTAGGATGCATTAATTCAATGTGAAAAAATTCCACTGGAGGTAAAAAAATGGAGGAGAAGGTCAGGGACAACATAGTTCTCAACCTATCTATTAAAGCCATGGGTAAAAACATAGGTCAGTAGGGAACTATTGGTGCAACATGCATCCACTAGATGTTGGTTCTCTGCTCATGAGTGTCGATCTTTTTTGTGACCGATGATGCCTCCTTTCTTAAAAAGATAATGAGAGTGTCAGGGAGAAGCGGAACATAGATACAATACATTACCCAGAACTGCCATTAATTTCTGTCAAAACTTTGTGGTGACATCTTTTTGTGCTACTCTGAAAAGCATGCTGTACGCTTTTGAAGCCGAGACAGCTGCCCGCCTCTGGGTTGCCTAGCCAGACAATAACGAGACTGGTTCGCAGCAAGCCCTCAGTGAACTGCAGTTTGTCTGTCATCAGCATTTTCATGCTCAACCTGCCAATCAAAAGAATTGGTTTCAGACACTGATTTTGGCATGAGATCCTTTTATAAATCATACACCACACGATAAAAAGCACAATCGCAGACATAATAAACAGCTTTCACAATTCTTGTTATCATAATTACTATTAGTATAATTCATGAAAATAGCCATTTGGGCATGTCAGACAGAAATCTCAAAGAAGAGTAGGAAAAACTAATTGAAATCTATATGGGCATTTACTGATTACGACGAGGTTAACGATCCTGGACTAACACAGCACTGATTCAATACCAACCTATGAAAGGAACAACCCAATCTCCATGACGAACTGAAAAAAACAATTTCTCATCCAAGTAAATTGACCATATATAGATGGCCAAAGAAAAACCATAAATAGAATTTGCCCTGAACCCAATAACATAGACTATATTTATTTTACTATCCTGACTACATGGCACATACTCAACGTCTGACTAATCCTGTAATTAGCCCATCGTCAGAGCTAATGAAGATGCTCTTTCCCCACTCTTTTTTCCCCTTCTGGATCAAAACTCCAAATGGAGAACCACATCTCATGGTCTGCTGAACAGGAAAACATCATAAGATGTATGAATTGTGCCAACACTAGGTGAGATCGAAGGAGACCCCAGCATAAAACGTAGAACCATGCACCTGTTGATAGCCTAAGTAAAGTTACTACAGCCTAATCAAAGTTACCATGAACAGTAAATCTGCTACTGCACCACAAACTACCAAAGCAACTTTTGCACAGATCAGTAGTAAGCACCATCCCTTGCATCCTTCACTAGACATCAGCATAAAGAAAAAGTTGTTTATTCAATCACAAGCATATGGCATCATCCTATCAAGACAGCCTCCAAGGAGTGGGCTGAATTACCTTTGCTACTTTTCTCCTCAGGAAAGAGGATGTCATCAGAATAATTGGAATCTTAACCTAAAAGCTTTCATTTCTGCTAAAGAAGGAAATAACCCCCAAGAAAAGAACAAACACTCAACCACAATCATGACGTATAGGACTTTGATGAGGAAATATTGGAAGAGGACGTGGGTTGGTCATGGCACGGTGCCACTCGAATGCATTGGAGACTAGCTAACACTTCTGCACAAATTGATTTCCATGTATAAAACAAAGCCGACTATACATTTGTCACTACTAATAGAAAATTCTCATTTCCTGGCAACTGAACTTAAATCTGTCACTACTAATATGAAAAAACATGCTTATAATTTACAAAGGATTATATTGACAGCAGATCTAAAAATTTTAAAAATGATGCACTCACCTCAACGAGAACCTTAGCTCTTTTCTTGGGCTTAGAACCAGTATCACCTTTCTCGACCTTTCTTAAAGCCAAGGAGGACTTTTTTCTTCCCCTCTTCCAATCAGCTTCCGCCTTATCATCTTCATCTTCGTCACCGTCTTCATCTGAACCAAAAATAAAATTAGCTCCACTACTTGGATCCAGGATAAGTCCTCCAGGAACTTCTAATCTCGCGTGATTTTTAAGGGAACGAAGCAAGGCAAAATGCAAATGCAGCAAGAAACCATAAAGAACGGGAAAAAAACATAACAGCTCTTGAAAAAAATGATCACGTGAATATTCAAACACTAAATGAACACGTTTTATTTAGGTATAGAAAAAACCTTCGCCATTGTCACCAATTGCACGAACTCTATTCATTGCAAGACCGCCAAAATCTTCAATATCATCTTCTAGTTCTTCCTCAAGTTCATCATAACCTTCCACATACTCTATCTCAGGTTCCTGCTCATTCCAGAAATATCGATTGCATAATCATCAAGTGATAAAATTTAGCAAGAAGCAAACTTCTGCACATTTCATATAGAAATACTGTTTTAACGGAGCCATAAGTACCTTCTCAAACAACAAAAGTAATATGTGTTCATGAAAAAATAGTATACCTCCTCTTCATCTTCGTCGGCAGCCTGCAATGAATCCATCTCAAGGACTTTTTCGTACTCTTTGACAGGGTAATTGTAGATATCACCATACACTCCTTTCCTAAGGCGTTCTAATAGCTCTTTCTCAATACTCTGCCACAAAGCCAACAATAATTAAAAGTCTTGGGTGACATAATGGATGAAACACTTCCAAGGTTATAAAGGTGAACCCAACCAACCTTTTCCAAAACTGCCGCCTTTTCTGCTTTTTCCTCCCTTCTAGCCTCTCTCTTCTTTTCTTTCCTCGGTGTCGTCATAATCTTTTCCCTGTTAGGAAATAAAGGCACGTTGAAGTTTAAAGCTGAAACAGAGGAGATGCCCCACAGGACCAGTCCAAAAATCAGTAAGAGCATTGTCCACTGCATGTTCTTGAACATGGGGGTTTCACAAATGCAAATGCACAAACCTTGTGAGTTGTGATTTTACAATCACATTATAAGGATAAAGCAAATCATAAGATTACAGAAATTTTGAGGAAAACTGAAATCAACATAAGACAGCTGTAGAGAACCTTAGTAAGAGAACTGTAGCGAAACATAGAAATATTTAATGCTAAAGATAATATTGTTGACAAAAAGATTCGTCATATCGCCAAATCTAACATGAAAACATTCACTTGAACAAATAATTCTTTTTTGTTCACATCTTAGCCAACAACATGAAGAGTTAAGAGTCAAGAGCAATGCCAAATTCCAGATGACACACAAATATAATCACCACATTACCAATTAAATTGAAAAGTGCGATCAAATAGCCACGTTGAAGATTAAGAGATTTAGTTTATCATAAAACACATCCTACGATAGAGCAGCCGAATGCGAGAAGGGTTTTGAACCTAGTTTTCAGAGCAAGCTTCCTCATTCGAATGCGCATTTGAGTCATTTTGGTCAACCTTTGCTTGGTCTTATGAACAAGAAACTTCGGCCAATACATCTGCCAACAGAGGAGTCAACGCAGTTAGTGAAATGCCAGAACAAAGCAAAACAATCTGCCATACTGCAAAGCTAAATTGCCAATACCAAATGCTTATCAATAATCTCAAGGGCCTTCTCATAATTTCTCGGCAGCTTCACTCTTTCCCACAATTTGTCAGGCATGTGAGCCCTTTCTATTGATTTCATATACAAGTAAAAGACACCTGCATAGTAGACAAAAATACATACGCTTGGAGATTAGTTTAAAGTCAAAACGGTAAGCAATCTACTGCTGAAGCCATCAAGAAAACTATGGAACTAAAAATCTCATGTCAAACCAGTTTGTTAATACCATATACTATTAAGGATTTTGAAAGACATGGGAGAACTTAAAAAAAGTCCCAGTCATGACGACAGTTAAAACATAGTACCGTCATGGTCACGGATAGTAGCATAGCGGCTGTTAGCTAGAGGGCAGGAGCTCCTATTACAAATCCCTGTTACATTGTATTCATTTCGACAAAATATTCCAGTGGTAATCCTGCAAGATAAGATTAGAAGCAAATAAAGATACTTCTTGCTCATATTGGCAAGGAGAAGTAACATGATAAGGTGAGATCATTTCGGGTTAATCGACTCACTTGGCCATATAACTACAATGGTTGTGCCGAATGACTTGCCAGATAACCTCATCGTGCTGCATCTCTGACTAATAATTTGTTCTCCAACCCAATTATTCAGTTGCTTGTTCGGCTTTGGAAATTTAGTTATTGAGGTTCTTCAGAATTAACTTCTTAGCACCTCACCTTGTTGTTGGAGGTCAAGAAACCTGCAAGGGCAGATATGCCCTTCTATTAGTAAATCACAACGGAGTCCTTGAAATAAGGTTGACATCAAGCTGAGTTGAGTGGACAAAATCAGATATTCAAACTAGACTCAATTCAAATACTCGAATCGAACAAGCATACACACACAAACGAAGAGGCAAGAGAGCATAGAAGAAAATAGATGTGCAATCAAGCCGAGTACACAAGTCGGAAGCTCGCACTCGACTCGACTCAAACTCAAGCTTGCTCGACTCCTCTTTGCTTTTTTTTTTACTAGGGGGCACACTTCCTCCCGCTTTTTATTAGTAAATCACTTTTCCTGACAAAAGTATGAAAATTGAGTGACCGAAACCGTATATTCAATTAGCAAACGAATCTACTAAACAACACATCGAAACAACGAGAATGGACAAATCCTATGACTGAGCATAAACCGAACCAAACAACCACAACTCGAACCGTTCGAGCGCATACAGATTGAAAGTCGAAAGCTCAAGATGAAGCACGCCCAAGATTACCCAAAGTTCACAAATACAAAAGAAGATTATTTGAATGAATTACACAATAAGTGACCGGATTTCTTAACGCAGAAGAGCAAGAAAAAGACGACCCAAGACCCCGAAACTTCCGCTTCTTCCTCCACATCATGCATACCGAACTACACACACCTTTATACGGAGAGACGGACAACGTGTGAACAAACAGAGAATTATCACGATATACAGAACCAAACAGGAAGCAAGAAGACGTACCCAGATCGACGAACGGTTCCGCGTTCTCGAAACGAGCAGGAACCCGAGTCTCGAGCTATTTCTCCGACAAAAAAACGCCACCGAGAGGCAGGAACAACCGCGCCGCTTCCCTTCTTGTCGGCGGCCGAACAACAACGCAGAGAGGAAGCGAGGCGGAGGGAGACGAAAGGAGAAAGAGGTGTGTTGAGTCGAAACGGTGTTCGCGGGCCGAGTTCGTCTTATGTTCCGACCCGGCCCGAGAACATCGGGCTTAGATAGCTTGTCGGGTCCGGAGCCATCCGAGCCCGATTGGATAATCCGGCCCGATCCATGAGATTTGGCCCACACAGAAGGCAAAAAACTTTAGGTTCACGGGTCCTAATTAGAGATGATCGGTTCCTGGGCGGTCCAACGGAACTAGTAAAGAAGCAAAGGCATATGAGCAAACGGCATTCGAAGAGCGTTTCAAAGCAGAAGGTCCTTGGCTTTTTTTAGTTTTGACCCATTGGATTTGACAATGATCCTTGATCAGGGGGCAACGGACGGCTCGATCCTTCCCCGAAGGAAATAGAAAAGAGAAAACTATCCTTTGATGCAGTAAGGAGTCAACTCATTTCCGTGTTCAACCAAAAAAAAAAACTCATGTCCGTGAAAAGCATATCATCACATGGATTGATGATGGATTGATGATAGTTTGATGGGGAGATAGCACATAATTTGTACTGAGCCTAGTAATAACTTCGAGTAGGTTTTGCTCAATAATTAGTATGTTTAATCGGTCTAATCTGGGCGATCCGCTTCCCACCCTGTAACAGAAACCAGACCGCACGTCACCGATTTTAGTTTTATGGAACTAGGAACTGGACCGGCGCCCTTGGGAATTGCCCAAAACCAGCCAGTCCGATCTGGTTCGGCAGTTCCCAATTCGGGTGGTTCCCGTTGCACAGCCCTAGTCCTAATCTAATGATACCTGTAATTACATAGTAAATTTAGTTCTAATCTCAATCCAACCAAGCAAATGCATCAATTGATTGCCACTGCTTTCGCCAAATTTATCATTTGAGTTAGGAGTTTAATTAACCGGTGTGATCTTGATCATCACGAGCCGTGTTCAAAATGTGATGCGCGAGCACGATTCCGATTAATTTCTCATCGGAACTTGATACGAACCCTTTCTTTACGATGTTCACATGCAGAAGATAAGACCGTTTATGAAAAAAATCAGGCTTATATCGATGGCGTGCAAAACAGAATCCTCTAAATGGAAAGCAGCGTGAGAACCATTCATCATCATAAGTCTTAGGTCAAGACGAGAGCGCAAATGCGAAAGCAGCTCGATATGCAATTCTCTTTCTTAATCTCCTAATCATTAAATAACTTTGTATAAATAATAGTCTCCTATTAGAAAATCAGATCATGCTTTGCTCGGGCTAATGCGACATCGTACGCAAATCCCAAATGATCAAATCCAAAGTATGTCTGGCTGAATCGGCATTATTCGAACGATTAATTTTTTCGATTTCATCCATAGGAATAGTTGCGCCAGCTCGTGCTCACGTGTGGTCTTGTAGAAATGTTTCATATGCAATTATGCATCTGTTTCCACCAACTTCTTACCTGTGATCTGTACATACGCACCTACGACTAGGTGAAACACTCCGTCTTTCTTGCCGGCCCTTCATTAATTTTTGAGTGAACGACTCGAATTCCTTTTCAATTGCTCCCGTATTTGCAATAATGTGCGCCGGCAATCTCATCAACTCGTAAACTTCATCTGTTTTTCTAGGTGTGAACGGCTTACACGCGTGTCGTCGCGAATTAATTAAACCTTCGTATCTCAGTCTAAGCAAGCCGGCCAATATTTCACCATGGATTCTTTCGGCCAGACGCCATATAAAGCACCCTTCCGTCGTGCAAGTTCTGAGCACAGGAACCTGAAACATGGATGTTCGATCTCGTCCTCAGAGCTGCAAGAGGGTCTTCTGCGCGCTGATGGTTGTCGCCCTGCTCGCTTGCCTCGTCGCGGTGGTGGCTCAGGCCCGGCCTGTGATGATCCGTGACCGATTTTCGGGAGGTGGGGTTCGGGAGCCGAAGCGTGAGCTCGCACGGAGGATGCAGCCGTTGCTGATTAAGCTGCCGAAGGGTACGCCGGTGCCGCCTTCCGGACCAAGCCCCATCATCAACTGATGATGGTGGGGGGTGATGAAGGAGGCATTGCATCGTTCTCGTGCAACAAGAAAGGAAGTCATTTGGTTCTAATTATAGATACGCGCATAGATATAGATTGCATATAGTACGCAAGTTATTAGCAGTTAACAGTTGTGTACGTAAGGAGAGGCTGTACGTATACAGTATTATACTGGGTATAAGGTGGTGATTGGCAATATTTTCTTCATTCATTCCATTCTTTTTTGAGTTTGATTGACAATTTTACGGTGATTGATGATTATTTTTTTACACCTTTATTTGTTCGATTTGTTTGTGATATGTGATTGTTTTCCAAGGTTAATCGTAAAAACATGCTGGCAAGATTAGCATAGGCAATGCCGAGGGGCAAAAAAAATCCGACAATCCTGGAATCGTGCATATAATAACATTTGAATTCACTAGGCCGATGAGGGGGGAGTGCGCCGTAAGATCGCTCGCAACAGTTTTACGTAAGTTGGCCCGGAAGCTAGACCAAAAAGATTAGTAATTAAGATGAATCTTGCTATATATGTTTATAATGCACATCGCATTTCTCTGAATCATGTTGGGTGTTTGAATGGACCACTAACTTGAGAAAGTATTTACAATTTTGCCACATACTTTATAGTAAACTTATTTAGTATATGATTTTTACTATCTTTAGTAAAAACATAAAAAAAACGTCTTTGTAAGTAGATTTTATCGATATATTTAGCAAGATTTTTAATTACCATCAATCATTTATCTATTGAACAAATTAGGTAACCCCAATCATACTTACCATATTACGTGGATGTTTGGAATTAATTGAATATCTTAAGTCAATTTTACTTAAAGTTATCGAACAAGTTTAGTCTCATCAAGTTCTGAATTCTTCGTTTTTCAGTACTTAATTAGGTTATCAAATGGGGCATAATTTTCTCAAGGACTGAACAGACAAAATTGAAGCATGCTCAGATTCGAGAGACCAAAAATAATAATTTATAAACGCGCCACCAAAGCTACAAACATTTGCTTTATTAGAGATTATATCTTCATCATGTTGATATGCAACATGGCAGGGACCAAGTATACAGCCCTTGTGTGCATCCCCTTGGTTAAAACATAAACGAATGACTGTTTCCTCCGTACTTCACAGAAATCCATAGCCAGAAACGAAGACAGAAAACGAGAGGCTACCGAACACTCTCTGTCCGCCTGCTCCTTCCCTACGAAGGTCGTGTCGTGTCGTGTCCTGCTTCTTCCAGATTCAACAGCTCCCTCGTCACCATGAAGATCATTTTTGCTGTGTTCCATCAAGAAACGTGGCATTTGGTCTGTTGTGGAGAGTTTAGTAGGCCATTTATGAGCAAAGGCAATGACCCTGTTTTGGAAGTTTCCATAACGTCTCAGGTCTGTGGCATCAGAAACGTGTGAAGGGAGTTGGAAAAGATGAGCGAAGCAGATATGATTTCTGCATTGCCTGTAAATAATGTAAACAATTCTCCTTTCTTGAAGGACGAGAATCGAAAGAGGACAGAGCGAAATCTGCCCCGATTGGAAGTTATTTCCTTGATGTGAATCCCCATATGACGTGAGCCACAATATTTCATCAACTTGTACAGCCATCCATCCCAAAGTTCAGTAAGTGTACTTAATGGTCATTAAGAATGGGACCCTTCTTGTCTTGAATCATCAATGCCTCATCACTTCTCACACGTGTTTCTTTGGCTATCTCGGCGGAGGAAACTTTAACCCATCACCAGTCCACGATTCGATAATAATTTTGGCTGTGCACATATCGTATGGTCCTCGAATGGCGGTGAATCAGGAACTACAGGAGCGAGACAGAGAAACCTAGTGATTCACGATGTGCGTCTCCATTTACGATGACAAAAGAGCAACACAAACATAAGATGAGAAAAATTCTTTCCATATCATCCTAGGTGCGAAGTTACAAGCAGCGTAGGCATAATGTTTTTATAGCTTTCATGAAGCCAAACTAGAACTGTACATGTATTGCAGCTCAGGAAATGCGACTGCCTAGATGTCTGGTGTACCTGGCCGTGCCTGTATTTGTTTCACGATCTCATTGACACAAAAAATGGAATGAAGAAAAGCAAAATCTAGCTCAGAACAGAAGCAGACAGAGCAGAATACAACATAGGAGGAAGAAAGAGATTCTGCTGAGCGACTTATCTGCCTCCAATACATGCCTCCTCATCCTAGGGTTGCTTCCGGCCATACTGTACGAGTTTGGGTAAGTGTATAAGTTTGTTACCGAGTTCCCGAAAAGCCTTGCATATACCATTTCGCCGAATATACCAATTATTGGGTAGATGATGTTCGTGGTTGTGCCACTTAGACTGAGCATGGGAGAAACCGAGTGATGCAATAATTGAGCTTGAGAATAGTATGGTTGTGATTGAAGATGGAAATGTCTACCATAAGGTGGTTGTGTTAGGAGAGGACTTGAGGTAGCATTAATCTGTCTTGGCGTGCTGGGCCCGCCAACCAGACCAAGTGGCCTACGGGGTACGACATTGCCCAGATCTCGATCCTCACTTTTGGAAAGTTGGCTAGTTTGGCCACGGCCGTAAAGTGGAATTAGAGTTGTGTAGGAAACCTCGGCTTTGCACACAGGACATTGATGCTGTTGCGGCTCTTCTAGCTCTTTAGCAGAAGTATCCTGAACTTTAAGCCACTTGTAGATGCAAGGCCAGCAGTACAGATGGCCGCAGAGTGTGACCACAGGATCTTGCACAGAGTCTAGGCAAATATTGCACTCAAAACCACTGGATCGGGCTCCTTCCAAGTCAGCTGCACCAGCAAATGTTGATTTCTGGCTACCTGAGGGAAATTTGATTACATCACTAGAGACATGAGTGACATCTTCATGAGTATGGGGATCCATCGACATCTTGCCCACACTAAAAGGAATTCTTTTCCCTTTCCTGCATCATGCCCAAGAAGACAAGCTCAGATTACAAGTGGTTCAATAGCAGATACAAAGAAATAGTAAACAGATCTGCTGGTAACATATGATGCCGTCATCTACTTGCCCCCCAATATTATTAAGTGGTTGTCTGGAACTGTGAAACACACATTCCAGTGTAATTTATTCTTCAGTACAATTGCATGAATCTCCACCCTAGTTCGGGATAATTAATCAAAATCAGCTCACACTAACACGAGTAACTAGGCTCTAGCATCTGCTTCAGAGCAGACCTCAGAAATTCAGAATGAGATCTTGAATCAAGGTACTTTGCTGATGACCGAATCTCTAATAAACCATAGAAAACAGGCAAATGGAAAGTATCAGAGATGCTGAGTTCCATATCCAAGTTCGTTCAATCAATGGCTTCTGAACTCTTAAATCTGTGATTCTGACCATAATCTTATTCTAAGAGGAACATATTAATATAAGATTATCCAACTATGAGGAATATCTCAATGGTACACTCCAAAATTTATTGGCAGAATCTCTCAAAGTCTCTGCCCTCACAAATACACCCAATAATAGCAGAATGCCCCCCCACCAAAAGCCGCCTCTCTCTCTCTCAAAGTCTTCTCTGCCCCCCACAAATGAGCCTAATAATTGCCGAATGCCTATCTATCTATCTATCTATCTATCTCTCTAGAAGAACTCTTTAAGAACATAAAGTATAGTTGGTTGGTGGCAATCAGGCAGACCATAAATAGCAAGCTGTTATGAGAAGCTTCCAATATTGAAAGGCGCTAAATTCCGCATCCATCCACCGGTCACGGTTCGCCATTCTGTGGATGATATTAGAAGTGGAACACCCAACCGAATCAATAAATTCATTAACAACCATGACCATAAGACTCGAGATCCTCCCATTATGGTAAGAACCATAAATCTTCAATTGCTTTCCCACTTGGTCACAAATACCTTATAACATCCATGATCAATCCCATTAAGGAGTGGATTTCAGCAGCCTAGACATGAAACTCCCATATATATCCTTTCATTGAAGGACAGAAAAGATGTTTTCGTTGGGAAACAGAAATTAAAATTTTCCACGGATTCTTTATAGAAAATCAGATGACAGAAGCCATATGCTCATGTTTTGCTGATTCAAAGAAGTGGAAAGATACATGATGTAGAATTCGAAATTCAAGCTGCAATCCAAATTCTGAAGGTAATTCTTTCCCCGAAAAAGTATTTGAATTCATCGCTGTTAGCAACCTTTGAAACACAAGGAAATATAGATTCCATATGCCTCACTTCGCCCAAATCAGAACAAGTTAACATAAAATCCAGCTCCAAAACAGAGGAACAATTAAAACAAATGAAAACCATCGGCCACCCATGTAACAAGAAGCAAGACACAGACGAACCCATTGTCCCTCGAAACAAAAAAAATTCACAATCCGACTCCGCAATCTCTAAGCCACAAAAACCCCCCACCAAGCGGACACAAGAACCATCACCGGAGATCAAGAAAACAGGGACAGAACGACAAACGCCCTCACACACGAAACGGTGCTGTTGGAGAGTATACGAAGCCGAGACGACCACGAAGACAGAACTGCTGAAGCGAAACCGGTCAAAGACTTGACCGAGAGAAGACAACTGAGAACTCACCGATTGACGAAGAGCCGGTCCCTGGGCCTCTCTGGGTCGGTCGCGGCCGCGAATCAGCTTCGGAATCGGGCAGCAAAATCGGGGCTTTGTCGAACAGGCGCGAACAGGTATGACCGATTCGTAAAGGGTCGAGCTCTAACGGGTGCGAAAGAGAGGAGAGAAAGAGAGGGTCGCTGAAGGAGGAGGCGAGGATGGAGGTGATATATGGGCTAAGGCTAAGGCATGGCGTCACAGCGCAGGCGATATAAATGTGAAAATATCCACGATCGTCACGCACACGGGTTAAGGCCGGAAAGGAGCCGAAATAGAAAAATGCTTGACGAGTACAGAATGGTTTGTTTTTTTTTTATTATGAAGTTTGATTAAGGAGGTCATTTTTATGTTGACGGGGGAATATCTCCCACTTCGTCGACAAAAGGAAGACATCTTTTTCATGGTCGGTCCATTATCTAGAGTTTTTCATTTTCTTTTTATTGGCTAAAAGATATGCAAATCTGCTACGAAATTCTAATATTGGAATTTTTTATGAGATCATTCGAGAGATCTGTCTCTACTAATGAAAATCACGATTCTATCAATTATGTTCTATCAATAAATGGCATTAACATTCCATGTCGAACTTTTGCAATATAATTCCACGAAATGCCCACTATCTTAATTTTTTTTATATTACAAATGGTCTTTGTGGTCGGGCCTTTAAATTATTAAAAAATATATATTTGCATACGTCCGTGTCTTCGGTAATTCTCCGTTTCTCATAATTTTTCTTGACAAAAAAGTAACATTCACTTTATACCTACCTCGCAACCATCGCCCGATTTATTAATTAATTAATTTGGGTTTGCTAAAGTACGACTTATCAGTGCTACTGCAAATTGATTTCGACATTCTGTGTACCATTTCAAGGAAAGTTCTCGTTCGATTGACTGGTCAACTGTCAACAAAATCAAGCTTTTGGGGGAAACTCAACCCTCTTAGCTTTGAATTAAATGAACTAATTTGTTCTTATCTACACATAGAATTTGCCAAAACAGGGTACTGAGAGACTATATCAGGGAAGGGCAATCTGTTGGCATGAGCCTGGCTTTGAATCTGTATTGACTGCCGCTGGTCAAGCGTGAGAAGGAAAAATTGATTGACTATGGTGCTAATTTGCAGTGAATCCTGAAGACCATAATCCTAGTATATTGAGCTGAACCATGTGCTAAAATTGCTGATTTTCTCGGCATGGGAAGCAGGCTGCTCAGCACTTGAATGAGAACAGAAGAAAAGGATTATTTATGTGTTCGTGCAAGCAAACTTTGGTAGAATGTGGACCACAAAGATTAATTCCAAAGAAATATATATCCCACATTCTGCATATGTATGGACTTTCTTATGATAAGAATCATTGCTTTGGTTAAGTAAACTCGAGAAATGAACCACTCGAACATCACTAACCTCATAAAACCGGGTCAAACACAAGTATATCTGAAGTGAGCGCTTTTTACAAATGAATAACTACACTTGATCTGAAGGGAAGTGAACATGCGTCCACACCTCACGTACTAGTTACGCATCCCTCGAGTCACTAAACTGCAAGCCCATGGGAACGAAGAAGATGGTCTCGTTAACGAATGTCCTTGTTAACCACATTCGAAGGGAAAATGTTTTCGTTTTCAATACACTTATTACACATGATATGAGAAAGTCAGACGATTGGAAATGATAATTTTTTTTTTAATTGAAGTGTTCAACAAGGTGACTTGTTGGCAAATTATCTATTTAAACATGACCCTTCCATCCTCCGACTAGGAAGCAAGATAGGGAAAATTACCAAACAAGTCCTAAACCTTTTGTAATTGTGCCAATTCAATTCTAAACTTTTTTTTTGTCAATTCAGTCCTAAATCTTTTGCAAACCAGCCAATTCAATCCTTTTGGCCGGCCGGCTGACATGGCACCGGCCAGCGTCCACGTGACAATATTTTAATATTTTTTTATTATTTTCGAATTTTTTTCCTTTTTTCTTTTTTTTTTCTTTTCCTTCTCCCCCTTGGCCTGTCCGGCCGGGGGGAGGCTCGCCGGCGAGGGCCCAGCTTCGGTGAGGCGAGCTAGGCCCTCGCCTCCACTGGGCGAGGGCGGAGCTCACCCAGCCAAGGTGAGCTCCGCCTCGCCGGAGCTGGGCGAGCTCCACCCTCGCCAGAGCTAGGCGAGCTCCGCCTCGCCGAAGTTGGGTGAGCTCGCCCTCGCCGGCGAGCCTCCCCCAGGCCGGACAGGCTAGGGGTAGAAGGAAAAGAAAAAAAAAGGAAAAAAATTCGAAAATAATAAAAAAAAATATTAAAATATTGCCACGTGAATGCCTGCCGGCACCACGTCAACCGGCTAACGGCCACGTCAGCGCCAGCCGGCCAAAAGGACTAAATTGGCTGGTTTACAAGAGATTTAGGACTGAATTGGCATAATTACAAAAGGTTTAAGATTTTTTCGGTAATTTTCCCAAGCAAGATACAATAGATAAATCATCAAAGGGAGCAATGCTTTTAAAGTGTTTTTTTTCTTCTTTTCTAGGGAAAGAATTGGTCTGCCGATGCTTGTGCAGCAGTGCCTACAGCTGTGACTCGTATAGGTGACTCCAAGATAATTTTTTTTTTCGGGCACTATTACTATTCAATGAAGGAGATAGAAACTGATACTATATATATTAAATAGTACTTACACAATACCAGCCACAATAATGTACATTCTTCATTTCCATTGGTTTGGAAATTGCAGGGGATAACATATACTATGAGGTACAATGATGCAACCAAATGAAAATCCTTAAATATTTAGAATTCATTTATTTAACTCAATAATTTATAGTAGGAGTAAGCATGATCCGAGTGGGCGGTTCCCACTCTAGAACCGAGAACCGCCCACTAAGGACCAATTCCAAAATATTGAAATCGAGAACCGCCTATTGGTTCCATGGACCCACCCGAGAACTAGACCAGCGGTCCGGTCTAGTTCTCGGGTGGGTCCATGGAACCGGTCCTGCTAGTGAAGGACGGAGACGAAAAGACAAAAACAGAGACGGAGACAGAGATGGAGAGTCGAAAACGGTAAAGTGAGCATTGACCGAGAAAAGTGAGAGTGAGCGTGAGACAAAAGCGAAAGAAAGAGTTTCACGGCTCAATATGAGGCTGTGAGTGTTAAGCGAGTTAGGTTTAGTTTAGGAATTTATGATTTTTCTTTTTTTGAAAAAAATTAAAAATTAAATAAATATATTATATTACTGGTTCGATCCAAGTGGGCAGGCGGGCGGTTTCACATCTAAAACCGGTAACAGGATTGGTACCTACCAATTCCCAAAAATTGGAATTAGGAACCAGACCGGTTCCGTTAGGAACCACCAGTTCAAGTTCGATTCCGGGCGGTTCCGGGCAGTTCCCAATTTTTTTGCACATCCCTAATTTGTAGAACCAAGAAGATAGGAATTACCAATTTATATTGTACACCTCACATATGTTCCCTTTTGTAAGAGCATGAGTTAGACTTTTTCTTGCGTGTCTCGAGGACGACCATTGATATCGCAACAATTCGGCGAGCGAAAGGAAAGATTACGACTCTCTTGCACAATTTCCATCGATCTCCGCTATTTCGTCATGCAATAGTGTAGTTCGACTTCCGTGATCAAGCTGAGCACCAATGGACGCGAGAGAGAACTCGTATTCAGTAAATTGTTTTCTTCCATGAATAGACTACTCACTGTCATTCTCCTAAAAGCGAAAGCATCCAAATATTCACGTGATGCTGCAACAATACATATATATATATATATATATATATATATATATGCCATATCTTTAATCCGAACTTTCCATGTCTTTTCGACAATATATAAAGTGAATTCGCCTACATGTCTGTCCTTAAGTTTTTATCCAAAATCTCTAAGAAAAGTTGACTCATTTGCCAAGATATGCTACAATCGCACGTTCATAAAGTAGGACGAAATCTAATAATTATCAGATAATCTTATAAATATCTCACTTTTTACAATTAAATTTAAATCTTTATCATCTCGCAATTACTTCGTTTTTCTTTGAGATAATGACACAAATGGTCCATGAACGTTGACTTAATGTGTAATGTAATTCATGAACTTTTAATTTGTTCAATATAGTCTTTAAACTTAGCTCAATATGCAATATCGTCCTTAACTTTTAATTTGTTTAATATGGTCCCTGAACTTTTAGTAAATATTCAAACTAGTCCCTAAACTGTCTGAAAATATCCAATGTTATTCTTCCATTAATTTAAAATCAAGAACGACATTAAACATTTCCATAGAGTCTAAGAATTACTTGAAACATGTACCAAAAGTTCAAAGACTATATTGAACAAATTAAAAGTTCGGGAATAATATTACACATTGAACTAAAGCTCAGGGACCGCATTGTACTTTAATTCAAGGTTTAATGATCATTTGCATAATTTTTGCCTTTTCTTTTTAAAATATTTCGCATCGTTAAACTTATATTTCCCTTTTTCACAAATTAACCAACATCTCATTCAACTCTTTTTTTTGCTGGCCTCGTTTATATTAATTTTTTCTATGAAAATTAAACATAGAAAAAAGATTAACAGTCGTTCTCGAGGGGCTTCACCCACAGAGACGAGAAAGAGAAAAGACTGCCGAACGAGCAAAACAGCTGACGGCTCGAGGATTTGGCGACCCCCACGTTATGACTTCTCAAAAGTTGACGTGGCGTGCACACCAATGCAGAAAAATGTGGGCGACATCTTAAATTTAATTTGTGGTTGATAAGTTTAGAAAAATAAAAAAAAATGTGTAACGTCTAAAATCCAATTTCTTAAATATTTTCGCGATTTTAGATGAACCGTCAGCGCTCGTGCCTTTTACCCAGCACCTAATTTTCAAACCACACGTTGGACTCCTCTTGGTCAATTTTCATTCTCTCTTATTTTTAAGGTTGAAATCCCGATTTACCGTGGAGGGGAGTGTTAAAATATTTGCGTGTTTTTTTTTTGTGCATGGCTCGGAGTGTTCGAATTTTCGACTCTAATGCAAGCGAACCGCTCTATCCGCTTGAATTATGTCAAGACTCCGCATCCGCATGGTGGTGCAAGTGACAAAAGCAGTGATTCAAGTATGATGATATATCGCTTTCAAAACAAATAGCCGGCCACTCGAATTTTTAGATATTGGATTCCTTAGTGATCTCTGTTTTTTATAAAGGCTTTGTTGGGATGAACTTTTACTTTTTTTTCTCTTTGTTTGATTAAAATGTGGCAGCACGGGCACTTCAACTTTTATTTAAATCTGAAACGTGCGAAGCTTTCACGAATATAAATGGTTTCATGATATTCACATATAACTTTTTCATAAATTTTTTAAATCCTTAACTTGGGTTACGTAGAATGTGTGCGCTCGCGCGTGTATTTTTTGGACACACTCGCCGGTACCGCACATGATTAATATGGAATTAAAGGGTATTGCGACATTTAATTAAGATTTGAGCAACCAACGAAATCAACTTACAATGACTTGTTTGGGTGGCTAAATATCTCGACCTGTAAAATCAAAGGTTGCTGCAAAAAACAAACTCTAAAACCACGACCAAAACTCAACCGCCCCAAACAAACGCACGCCGTCGCGGATCTTATGTTGACAATTCGGCTGAAATTTAGATGGAGAGCTGTTGATGAAATGGCTAATCAGGGATGCTGGGATCATTATTCGCTCTTTCCTATAATTACATGGGCCGTCGATTACGTGTCATGTCCTATCTTTTGTGTGGTTTATGATGTCATAATTAGCGGTTTGGTATGCAATTTGGATTGGACTGAGTAAGGCAATGGTTTGTTGAGTTCAGCAACCTAGTTCATGCTTTAATTGCTTGTCCCTTTGGATATTTCGATCTCCTTGATATCTGTTCCAAAGTCTATTTCCTTATCAGCACCATCTTCTTTTGTTTTGCTTTCACTCCACGTTGCGGTTTATGGTCGGTCATGCATGTCACATGAGAAAGACTTGTCATATAGACAGAGGATTCTGTACTTTTTATTAGGGAAAATCATATTAAAAATGTCATAATTTTCGTGTGCCGTTCACTTTACTGTCAAAATTTTTTGTCGGATTATTTCACCGTCATATCAAAGAAAAAAAATAACCACTTAAATACTTCTAGCGACAACTTTTGACAAAAAGTGCTACGTGGCTTTTTTAATAAAACGTTAATCCATGCATGATTTTTTTATTAGAGAAATAAATCCAACGTGGACGGTGAGGTGGCTCACGCCGCACCCTTCACATTTAGCTTTCTCACCCTTCCTTCTTCTTCTCAACGATCCGTACAAAATCAGAGAATGGAGCCATCTGCATTTTGGCGAAGGATTTGGATTTTCGTCTTCTTGACGCAGGTTCTTCGTTCGACCATGAAGGGAGCAAACATATTTTTTTAGAGATTTCCTTTCCATTTCTTGAACTCATCTTCCGGGAAAAGTGCTAAAAAAATCCTAAACTTTTTGCATTGATATCAATTTAGTCTTAAACCTTTTTTGGGTGTCAATTCAGTCCTAAACCTTTTGTATTTATGCCAATTTAATTCTAAACCTTTTAAATTGGTGTCAATTCAGTCATAAACCTTTCGTTTTTGTGTCAATTTAATCCTTCCGGCCAATTTTGATCGGAATTTACCGACGTGGACGCCTGCCAGCCGGTGGCCAGTCACTGGCGTCGACGTGGCGCTGACAGGGACAACTTAAATAATATCTTAATATTTTTTTAAATTTTTCTTTTTTTTTCCTTTTTCTCTTTTTTTTTCCACTTTTTTTTCTCTCCCTCCTTCCTTTGGCCGGTCGCCGATCCGGCGACCGACCAGAGGCTAGAGCCCGGCGAGCTCAATCTCGCCGGCCACTGGCAAGAGCGAGCCTCACCTTGGTTGGGCGAGGCTCAACCTCGCCACCTCGCCCGACCATGGCGAGGCTTGCCCTCGCCGCGGCCTCCGGCGAGGTTGGGCCTCGCCTGACCATGGCGAGGCTTGCCCTCACCGCAGCCTCCGGCGAGGGCTCGAGCCTTGCCATGGTCGGGCAAGGCCGCCCTCACCAGTGGCTGGTGAGGTCAAGCTCGCCGGCCAGAGGAAAGAGAGAGAGAAAAAAAAAGAAAAAAAATGCAAAAAAAAGGAAAAAAATAAAAATTCAAAAAAATATTATTAAGTTGTCCACGTCAGTGTTATGTCGGCGTCGGTGATCGGTTGCCGGCCGGCAGGCATCCACATCGGCAAATTCCGATCAAAATTGACCGGAAAAACTAAATTGACGCAAAAACAAAATATTTAAAACTGAATTGGCACAAATTTAAAAGGTTTACGACTGAATTGGCACCAAAAAAAGGTTTAGGGCTAAATTGGCACAAATACAAAAGATTTATGACTTTTTTGACACTTTTCCCCTCATCTTCCGGACATCTTCACCATCGAACCATCTTCAGAATCTCAGCTCCTTCGTCTTCATCTTCATCTTCATCTATCCAAATTATTCCTGGATTCTTCCTCCATCAACCAAGCTCATCCCCTCCATTTTTTCACTCTGACCTTCATCTTTGGCTGCTGAACTTTCTAAGTGGCTCATTTTCCTTAGCTTTATTGACACAAACTTGATCCGCTTGTGCTTTTTTCTCCTCTCCATTGTAAAATTTGGCTCTTAATTTTGTCCCAAGACCGTTGGTATGATTTAGGGTTCGAAGAAGAGGGCAAAATTGAGCCAGTTTGTCCACAATTCTGCTAAATTTGGGGCATTTCATGGTAGCGACGTCGCTTTAGGGTTTTTTTAATTGGATTTTACTACGTCAGTCGGAAATAATGTCAAAATATTATCGCATTGGATTTCCGGCATCTCAAATCGGAGTAGGCACTTAAGTTATCTTTTTCTAAGTGATACTGAAGTGATTTGATGAAAAGTTTTGATACTAAAATGGGCGCCTTACGAAACTTATGATACTTATAGTATCCTTTTCCCCTCTGTATTGCCATCCAAATGCATCATGGTCTTAAGTTGATCTCAAATAGCCAAGTGGAAATATATAAAAATATCAACCTGGTATTAATTTAAAAGTAGAAAAAAATATTTATGAAATGGGTTTGCAAAATATTTACCAATCAAACTTTGGTATGTGAAGCCACTTTGTGAATCTATGTTGTTACTTGTTAACTATTTCTAGCATATTATATTTTTGAGACATCATATTTTATCCATCACTTTGCAAAGTATATGCATTGGAATTAGGATGATTCTACTATTCCATTTTAAAAAATGAAACTTTTTTCGTACCGATAAATTTATGTAATGACTTGGTAAATGTCAAAAATTCTAATGATTAAAAAAAAGTTTATACTCAAACCGATACTCCAGCGACACATTTGTCATAACTAAGTTTGATCTCACAGGAAAGCCCCAATCTATATTCCATGACACATTTACTCCAAACCAATTTTTGTTTCACAAAAAATCCTAAGCTGATACCCTATGATACATTTACTAAAAACTAACTTTTGTCTCACAAAAAATCCTAAACTAGTATCCTGACCCAAATATACTATCCATTGAATTGCATACATGTTAATGTTAACACATAGATATTTCATAACGGATTTGTCACTCTCTACATTAGATTCGTTTTGCAGACATCTACCACATGTGTTAATACGTAAGCATTTTAACATGATATTGAACGGAATGTCGGCGGATGATAGATTTGAATTGAGATAGTGCTTTTGGGTTCTTTTCTGAGATAAAAATTGGTTTGTGGTAGATATGTTTTGGGGTACCAATATGAGACTATGAGAGTACCTTTTTTGGATTTTTTTAATAATTTCAACCCAAAAAATACCGTTTGGTAACTTCGTCCTTGCTTACCAAAAATTACTCATTCTTCAAATCTTTTACCAACTTTTGTTTGTCTTTTGTTTCAACACTTTAAATTTACTAACTATTATATGAATTTACCAATCTTTATGTGAATAAATTACCACCTTTTTTTTCAATTTAATTACCAACTCTTTTTGGGTTATTAGCTCTCAACATTTGTTTGTTTTTGTTTGGGAAAAAACCACCAAAAACCCCAAACTTTGCCACCCGTGACACATTTACCCCGAACTTTTTTTTGTGACACCAAAAATCCCAAACTTTATTATTGGTAACACATTTACCCCAATATACATTGTCCATGGGCATTTTCGTCTTTTTTGCTTTTTCTTTTTTTTTTTTTACTTTTTTCCTTTCCGGCAAGGGGGGCCCTCGCTGGCGTCGAGCGAGGGCAGCCCTCGCCAGATCCGGCGAGGGCCGCCCTCGCCGGCGTCGGGAAAGACTCGCCCTCACTTGCCCAGGCGAGGGCAAGCCTCGCTCGACGCCGGCGAGGCTCGCCCTCGCCAGATCCGGCGAGGGGCCCCCTCGCCGAAAAGGAAAAAAAAATAATAAAAAAAGAAAAAGCAAAAAAGACGAAAATGCCCATAGACAATGTACATTGGGGTAAATGTGTCACAAATAATAAAGTTTGGGGTTTTTGGTGTCACAAAAAAAAGTTCGGGGTAAATGTGTTACAAGTGGCAAAGTTTGGGGGTTTTTGGTGGTTTTTTCCCTTTTTGTTTTAATTTATCAATATTTGCTATCATTTACCAACTTTTGCTTGTCTTCCTCACAAAATGCTTAAAATTTTCAAGTCTTAAATAAATTTATCAATCTTCACTCGTGTCACTGACCAACTTTTTTCTCGCTAAATTACTAATTAGTTGTGGTTTACTATGTTTCATTTAAATTGCCTGCGAACGTTGTTGCCAACTTTTGTTTGCCTCGCTATCCAGCCGTTACATATGCAAAATTTTTCTAGAAATTATCAACCTTAATCAAAGTGAATATCAACTTATCTTCAATTAAGTTTAGTTACTAACTAATTTTGTGTTACCAACTCTTATTTGAGTTAGTTACCGACTTTTATTTGATTTTTTTAAATTAACAACTTTTCTTATCTCTATCCAAAAAAGTTTCTCTTATCTTTTACAAACTTTTATTAGTTTTAAGCTTATCCACTATTATAATCAATTGCCAATTAAACTTTATTTGAGTCACTTACCAATTATTCTCTAATTAAGTTACCAATTAGTTTTGCATTATCAATTCTCATGTGTGCTGCTTATGAACATTTATTCGTTTAATATGGCTAGTTATCAACGCTTGGACCTGAAACTCTACGCTTGGGCACGAAAACCCCAACGATGGCTCTTGGGTCCCCAGCGTTCCAAATAGGTCTCCGACACCCAGGCCTGGGTCCATCAAGGCCGAGCCTGGGGCCCCAGCGCCCATGTTGAGGTCCATCGAGGCTGGGGCTGAAGCCTTGATGCCTGTGGCCGGTGTCTCGACACCCAAGCCTAGGTCCATAAATGTCGTGCTTGGGTCCCCAATGCTCGAGCTTTGATCCTCGGCACTCAGGCAAGGGTTCACAAAGGCCGAGCCTCGGCACTCAGGCTCGGGTCTTTAGTTAATGAAACATTCATTCTTATAAAGATATATATTTTTTAAAATAGAATTTTTAATTTTTTTCTTTTCTTTCCTTTTCTTTTTCCTTTTTCCTCGGCCAGTGGCCAGCCACGGCGATGGCCAGCGATCGACAATAGGTGAGGGATGAACTAGCCTAAGGTCGGCGAGGCTTGAACTCATCAGATTCCGACAAGCCGAACTCACCAGATTCCGACAAGCCAAGCTGAGCCAGATCTGACGAGGTGAGCTTGCCCAAGGCCAACGAGCTCGAGGCCTCACCAAAGGTCGGCAAGTTGCGGCAAGCTCAACCTCGCTGAGACTCGCAAGGCCTCAAGCTCGTTGTTAGTCACCGGTCTCTATTGAGGCCCAGCCTCAGGTGAGCCTGACCTCATCGGCCTCACGCGAGCTTGACCTCATCGGCCTCACGCAAGCTTGGCCTCACCGGATTTGGTGAGGTGAAGCCTCCCCTGAGACTAGTGAGCTCATCCCTTGCCTATGGCTAGTTGTCAACCATCACCATGGCTGGCCAGTGGCCAAGAAAAAAGAAAAAAAAATTAAAGAAAAAATAATAAAAAATTTGAATTTTTAGGTAGTTTTCCCTCGGAAAATCAAATGAGATTTTTTTTATATCAAACAACGGAAAATATTTTCCAGTTCATTTTCAAGTTTTAACCAAATACCGGAAAATATTGTTATTTTTCTAGAAAATGGCTTCCCATAAATGTCACATTTTTTTGCAGGAAAACATTTTCCGCCTTTTGGTTCGCTTAGGAAAATGAGTTAATGAAAAATATGTTCCTGATCAACGGAAAATATATACTTAAATTCAGGAAAATGTTGTTCTCTTTGAAAAAGTAGGACAATATTTTCCAAAATATGACTAAACGAACCGGTGAGATTCCTTAATATGAGAAAAGATAAAGTAACATAGGATAATATGACTTGATGGAATCTCCTAAATATATGCACCATCACGGGATATGTGGCAAATGAAGAAAAATATCCTAAATATCTAAAGAAAATATTTTAAATATCTCTTACACATTATGTGTCAGCAAGGTTCAATTGTTAGAAAAAGACGGCATCTCCACAAATTGCAACTGGATTCTTGCAACTTGATCCCATGACGTTGCCCTGTTTGCCAGTTAATCTTGACGAAGCTCAATATCTCTTAAGTACTAAGTAGGCGACATTTAATGAAAGTTTGCCTTGAACCGATCGGCAAGGCTAATTGCGACTGACCGGAGGCAAAGTGCCTGGGCGATACAACTTGGACGTCACCGTCGTCTTTGTTCCCTTCATGCCAGCAGGTCGAGAGTCTTCATCTTCCATGACTTCAGGGCAGTCAAGTACACTTGTAGATATCGCGATTCCTAGGCAGATGATATAGAACGCTATGGGGCGGAGAGAGCGCCGATTCATCAGGACAGGAACGTACAATGCCATGCACACAAGGCAGATGCAGACTAGGGCGCCAGCTCCCAGCAGCAGGCCAAGAGAGGCTAGCCAAGTAAGCTTGCTTACGAGCACATAGCTACCGACCATAAATGCTGCGGACATTGTTCCAAGAGATACCAGCAGCGCCAACGTTGCAACTACATGGGCGCTAAGAGCAACATAAGAGTCATCGAATTGTGTCCATGGCCAGACGAGAACCGCAGCGATGGCACTGTACATCGCGACGGTGTTGCAAATGACAAAGGCATGGAACTTGCTTCTGTTCAGTATTATAGCCATTCCTGCGTCTGCCCCAGTACTGTCGTTGTGGCCTCCGGGAATCGAAAAACCAGCTGCAAAGGTTACAGTCGCCACAAGAATGGCCATGACCAAACGAATATTCACCAGATTCGTCAATATACCTTCCTTTCTGAGAGCATGGATCACCATCTCTGCCAAAATTTCTTTGTCCCTTGGCTTGCACATAGCCAAATCTTTACTTGTAGGTGCCCCGGCAGATTTCAAAATAATCGATGGTAATATCCGGACATGGGCCAAACAAGAAAATACAGGGTCATCATTATCGGAAGTTGTCGAACATACTGCATGAAGATAGAAAAGATTGCTTAATTTTGGGGTTGTTGATGCTTAATTTTGGAGTCACTAGTGAGTGCATACCTTTTGAAGCGGAGAATCCATTCTTTTGGCCTGTTCTACCGCAAAGTCAAGGGCCGTCAAGCATTCGTTGTTGACAAGCTCGAGATCAACTCTTTTGTCCATCAAGAGATGAAGCAGAGCCACGGGTCGCCACGGCAATGTGGCCAATATAGAGGCGTATTCCCGTCGTTGTCTTTCTCGTTTATGAGCTTCTTCAGGTCGGGATTGATGTGGCTAGCAGGAATCACCTATAGGGGGGGTGAATAGGTGACTTAAAATAATTTTAAATATATTTATGCGGAAATAAGATAAATCACAGAATAGTCTGAATAAAGTTCAGATGCAAGACAGATGAAGCTTATAATGTGCAGAAAGTAAAGTAAGAGATAAGGGATAGAGAATCTGCACACAAATTTATAGTGATTCGGCTTATAGCAAGCCTACGTCCACTCTCCCACGCGTACAGCCTACCGGCTGGATTTCACTACGTAATCAAGAGGAATTTACAGATTTTGAGTGATATCACTTTTGTGTATGATAGGACTCTCTATCTCACACAGTCACTCTTACAAAGTAACCCTCAAGATCTCAGTATTTTGACTCGAAACAACAAGAGAAATGAATGGAGTATACTCAGACTTTGGACTTGTTGATTCTTGAATCTGTTGTATCCTCTTGCTGCTCGTTGATCTCCTTAAATACTCCTCTACTTCCAAACTAGCCGTTGGACAGCTTCCAGAGGATCATCTTCCAATCTTTACTATGGACAGATTTGTATAAGAAAGATTGAGTAGCCGTTGGATGACAGATTCTGAATCCCGCTGATTCTGTTCACCCATACAATCAGAATCTTGATTTCCATAAGTAGAGCTTTGTCCGTTGTGATGCATTCTTGTCGTAATATTTGATTGTCAATCAATTTGATTGAGATTGAAACAATCAAAATATTCCTTCTGTGAAATCCATACCAGATCACTAGCTATTATGATTCGTTCTGAACTTTGCGTCTGAATAAATTCTTCGTCTGCATCTGCGTCTGAATAAATTCTGCGTCTGCATCTGCGTCTGAATAAATTCTGCGTCTGCATCTGCGTCTGCATCTCAGAACTTAGATTCTGTGGGTTACAAAAAGATTTATATTTCCAGCCTCGTAAAGTCTGAATAACTTCTTTTTGAGTTTTCATATGTATATACATTTACACCTGAAAACAAAAGTTCAGAACAAGTATCAGATTTTACAATGAAAATAGAAGGTTTTGTCAACTTCAAAACTAGTAGGAGTTTTCCTCAACAATCTCCCCCTTTTTGATGGTGACAAAACTTTCTGCAGATTTGAATCAATGTGAGTTTAATTTGAAGTAAGTAAGCATATATAGCGCATGGATCACAGATTTAAATTTGAGAGAGCAAACTCTGTTGATATCTGTGTCTTCACTTTCTTTGTAGATAGCCTGCATATAATCTGCATCAAATAAATTCTCCCCCTTTTTGTCATCAGCAAAAAGTAAATGACAGATGGTAGGAAGCATTTATATATTGAGCAAATAGTCTAACAAGGAGTGTTAGTTAAGTTACAGACCAAAAAATGAAAATAAAGAAGACTTTGAGAAAGAATATTTGTGAAAACATGGCTAATGTTTTGACGGAGTACGAATCAGTTGAAAATTTTCCAAAATCGAAACAGCCTCCTCAATCTTCGAACTGCACTACCCTACAGCCTTATCCATATTGGATGAGCACAGGGTAATGGCTTCCCCAAGTTCTGCTTTATCCGTTGCTGCTTGAAGACGTTGATTGTTGTAGTTTTCCTCAACAATTTTCTTCAGATTTCTCATGTCTTGTTCCAGAGCAGCTTGCTTGTCCTTAATTTCTAGCAGAATACAGAGAACGTTCTGAGTTTCTGAAGGCTGATCTTGGAAATGAGCTGGTTCAGGCTGACCGAATTTCATAGTTGCTTCTTGTGGATTCTCCCCCTGAACAGGTGCTGGATCTTCTGAAACATGTTCTGTAGGAGTTGGTTCAGAAACATGTTCTGGAGCATCAGCATGACCTGTATCAGTGTTTTCTGCTTCTGCTTCGTCACTTTCATCATGCAGAAGAATCTTTCTTTTCTTGCTATACACTTTAAGTGGGGTCGAAGAAGCTGACTTCTTGCTTGCTAAATGTGCCTTCTGTTTTTGCTCTGTCTTTCTTATGCTAGACTTTACAGAGGATCTTGCTTCAGATTGATGAGCCTCCTTTCCTTTTAGTATACTTTTCACATCATCAAACTGTTTCATTTTGGAGATCATTCTTTCTCCAACAAACATACAAGGAACAGGACTTTTTCGCAATTCATTAGGAATTGATATTTTAAGAAACATGAAAATCCGAGAGATTAGGGCACCATACGGTAGTTGTCCCTTCTCTTTATGTAGTGTCCTGTACATATGAAATATGATGATATGAGGAAGAGAAAAATGTTGACCTTTCAAGATAGCCCAGATGAGCTTGATTTCTTATTTGAATAGGTCAGTTTTGGAGGCTGTCTTGGGCCGTAAGCAGTTGATGATGATCTTATGCAGAATCACTGATCTTCTGGATAAGTCAGAATAAGAGAGATGCCGGTTGGAACTTTGAGTGAAGTTAGGATTTTCAGAAGTAATCCTAGAAGCATCTTCAATAGCTACTGCCAGTGGAGTAAACTTGTAGTGTGGTACTCCAATAATCTTTGCCAATAATTCAGCTTTGAGATCAAATTTCTTGTCACCAACAGTGAATTGGATCCAGTTGGGCGACAAGATAGAGAGATTTGAATAGAAATAGGCAGTGAGTTCAGCAAATACATCTGCAGATTGAAGGCAAAATTCATACATGCCTAATTGCTGAAACAGTTGTTTTACTGAAACGTCAGCCTTCTCTAGAAAATCGAAGTCCACAGTTTGGTGGTTTATAATCCCTCTAGCAAGTAGCAATTTGTAGCAAAGATTGTGCTCCGAACTTCTGAATAATCCACCCTTACCAGGTACACCTGATGCTATTCCTACTTTCATCTCAAAAGTTTCAAAGAGACGAGCATCATCATCAGGAATAATAAACTTCGAGGCTGTTCTCGATTTAGGGCTAATAGGAGCAGATTTCTGTACAGGGGGAGTGGAGGATTCTCCAATTTTCTCCTTGCCCTTTTTGGAAGAGGGCTCTCTTGTAGCAGCATTTACTGGAGTTTCCTCAGGCTTGGAACAAAAAAGAGTGTAACTTTGTACAAGGTGTTCTTCAGAAAAGAGATTGTTGTCTCGTAGACATTCATGAAGAACCGATGCCAAAGCATTATACTTTTTCAACCTTTGATACGTTTCCCATATGTGTTTAATACTCCGAAAGCGAAAATCAGATTTACCGGAGGATTTTGGTGGAGACGATCGCTTTGGTGGTGTCTCCCCAGAGAATTCTTCATGACGCTCTGACTCTGTATCTGATATCTCCATAAACTCTGCTGGTGCGTTAGATTTAGAGTCTTGGTTCAGAATGCGTGAGGATCTCCTTTTGAACGGCATTTTGATCACTCTAAGAGCAGAAAGTTCCGATCTTTGTAGGAGGAAGACGAGGAGAGTCTCTGAATATTGAAGGGTTTTGAGAAGGACGAAAAACGTACAGATAGGGTTTTGAAAAGAGTAGGACATGTTTATATACGAATAGAACGGGTCTCAGAGGCAAAAGGTTATTTTTGCAAAGTAAAAATAAGCTCAATCAGGTAGGAAAGAAATATATTTTTGGAGGCGCAAAAGATCAGGATAATATAAATAAAATATTCTAAGCATAAGTAATCAGATAAATTTGGATACGTACCCGATTTGCTTCCAAATGTGAAAATATCTTGCCAGAAATATTCCCGCCAAATTTTAAACTATGTACGTACCTTTGTTGAGGGTCTGAAAAATATTCAGACCGAGAACCCTTCAGTCTGAAAAATTCCTTTCTGTTAAACACTTCAAGGGAATGGATAAGTAATGCATAGTTTGGTTCTAATATATTCAAATGAATATTTGTCAAGAGGTTTGGTGAATATATCGGCTAATTGATTCTTAGAATCAATGAATTGAATATTCACATCACCATTTTGAACATGATCTCTAACGAAATGATGCTTGATTTCTATATGCTTTGCACGTGAATGAAGAATAGGATTTTTGGACAAATTAATAGCACTTGTGTTGTCACATCGGATTGCAACACTTGATTCTTCAACAGCAAAATCTCTCAACTGCTGCTTCATCCACAGAATCTGTGCACAGCAACTTCCCAATGCTACATATTCTGCTTCTGCTGTGGAAAGAGCGACTGTATTTTGTTTCTTTGAGTACCAAGATACCAACATATCTCCAAGCAATTGACAAGTCCCTGTGGTACTTTTCCTGTCCACTTTACAACCGGCTAAATCAGCATTTGAATAACCAATGAGAGTAAAATCTGAATCTTTGGAATACCAAAGACCTAACATTAGATAAGTGCCAATGTATTTGATTATTCTTTTTACTGCTGAGAGATGTGATTCCCTTGGATCTGATTAAAATCTTGCACACATACAAACACTAAAAAGTATGTCAGGTCTAGATACAGTAAGGTACAATAAAGAACCTATCATGCTTCTTTATACCTTCTGATCCACCTTTTTACCGTGTTCATCCTTGTCCAATTTGGATGTGTGGGACATTGGAGTGTCTGTTTTCTTACCATTTTGCAGTCCAAATTTCGTGATAATCTCCTTGGCATACTTCTCTTGGCAGATGAAAATACCATCTTTGGTTTGTTTTACTTGTAAGCCAAGAAAGAATGTCAGTTCTCCCATCAAGCTCATTTCGAACTCGTTCTGCATATCCTTAGAGAATTCCTTACAGAGTACTTCATTAGAGGATCCAAAGATTATATCATCAACATAAATTTGAACAAGTAGAAAATCTTTATCCTTTTTCTTAATGAACAAAGTTGTGTCAATCTTACCTTTGGTGAATTCATTTTGCAGAAGGAAGTTACTTAACCTTTCGTACCAAGCTCTGGGTGCCTGTTTCAGTCCATAAAGAGCCTTTTTGAGTCTGTAGACATACTCAGTCCTTTTTGGTTCTTCGAAACCAGGTGGTTGATCCACATATACTTCTTCTTTAATATATCCATTCAGGAAGGCACTTTTCACGTCCATCTGAAATAATTTAAAGTTATGGAAACAGGCATAAGCTAATAGTAGCCGAATGGCTTCTAACCTTGCAACTGGTGCATAAGTCTCATCATAGTCTATGTCTTCTTCTTGAGAATAGCCTTTTGCAACTAGTCTCGCTTTGTTTCTTGTGACTTTCCCTTTATCGTCCAGTTTGTTTCTGAATACCCATTTTGTTCCAATTACTGGATGGTTTTTGGGTCTTGGCACAAGCTCCCATACTTCATTGATTCTGAACTGCTGAAGTTCCTCCTGCATAGCTTCTATCCAGCTTTCATCTGATAAGGCTTCTTCAACTTCTTTTGGCTCTATTTCTGATATTAATGCTAAGTTGCTGATGTTCTCCTTTTGTTTGGATCTTGTCTTGATACCATCTTCTATTTCTCCGATGATGAGATTCTTCGGATGACTGGATTTATGTTTCCAATTTTTGTCAAATTTTTCCTTCTGAATATCAGCAGACTCTGAATCTTCCGGTTGAGTCTGGATTTTGTCCTTATCCTTTTCTCTAGAGGATTCTTCAATTTTTTGAGATTCTTGATGATCCTCTGTTAACTCTTGAATGTTGGAAAATGATTCAGATTCATCTTTGTGAGTCTGAATATTTTCTTCAAACCTTACATTCATTGATTCTTCCACAGTCTGAGAATTCTTGTTGAAGACTCTGTATGCTTTGCTTGTGGTTGAATATCCAAGGAAGATTCCTTCATCTGCTTTCTCATCAAACTTTCCAGTGCGATCATTTGGATTTTTGAGAATAAAATATTTACAACCAAACACACGAAAGTATGATATGTTGGGCTTCCTACTTTTGTAAAGCTCATAGGGGGTTTGCTCAAGTATAGGTCTGAGAAAAATCCTGTTTATGATATAACATGCTGTAGAGACTGCATCTGCCCAGAAATGAGAAGGAATCTTGCTTTCAATCAAAAGAGTTCTTGCCATTTTTTGCAAAGAACGATTTTTCCTTTCCACAACACCATTTTGTTCTGGTGTATATGGAGTTGAAAAATTGTGTTGAATGCCATTTTCCTCACAGAAGTTTGAAAAATTTTGATTTTCAAATTCTCCCCCATGATCTGTTTTAATGCAGGAAATAGTATAGCCCTTTTCGTTCTGAACTCTTTTTGCAAATTTTGAAAAGTATGAAAATGCCTCATTTTTATGAGCAAGAAAGAACACCCATGTGAATCTTGTAAAATCATCAATAATTACTAAACAGAATTTCTTACCACATATACTTTGAGTTCTGGTTGGTCCAAACAGATCCATATGAAGTAGCTGCAAATCACGATTAGTGGAAACTTGATGTATAGATTTAAAAGAGCTCCTTACTTGCTTTCCTAGGCTGCATGCATTGCATAGTTCTGTTTTTCTGTATTTCAGATCTGGTAAACCTCGAACCAGTTTCTTGTTTGAGACCTTTGAGATTTGTTTCATACTGATATGTCCCAACCTTTTGTGCCATAGGTTTTCATCTTCCTTGATTGAGATCAAACAATGAGTGGAGTTTGGATTGACATCCAGAAGATAGATATTACCATGTCTTCTTCCTGTAAATGTTTGAGAAGAATCTTTGCTTGTCCCTGAACATGTATTTTCTTGAAAGTTTATTCTGAAACCTGTATCACATAGTTGGCTTATGCTTATCAGGTTGTATTTGAGTCCTTTTACCAATGACACATCATTGATTGTAAGTCCTCCAATTTCAACTGTCCCCTTGCCAACTATTTTTCCTTTGGTATTTCCTCCAAATAGAACTTTTCTACCATTCAGATTGTGTAGATCAACAAATATGCTTGGATCTCCTGTCATATGTCTAAAGCATCCACTGTCTAGGTACCACTTTCCTTTTCTTTTAGTGGTGACCTGCAAAAATCAAAACTTCTCAAGTTTTCTTTGGTACCCAAATTTGTTTGGGTCCTTGAGCATTAGTATAGGCTGTCTTAACAAAATCTCTTCGAACAGGTCTCCAGACCTTAGGACATTCATTCTCGAAATGTTGTGAATTTCCACAATTTGAGCACTTGAGAGCACTTCGGCCAACAGGTTTTACAAAATTCTTTTTAAAATGATTTTTGTAAGCTTGTCGAGGAGGTCTTTGTTTTAATCGCTCCTTGACTTTTGGAAAATCAATCAAGCTTTCACTTTCCTTTACAAATCCTAGACCAGATTTGTTATAGTAAGGAATTTGAATGGAAAGGATATGTTTCAAGGTTTCGGAACCTTTTGAAAACTTAGAAGTAATTCCTGAGACTTCCTTTTTCAAAATAGCATTTTCTTTGGAAAGATGATCTTGACTTTCCTTTACAAGGTAAAATTCTTTTTGAAGAAAATCAATCTTTTCTTTTTGTAAGATATCCTGTTGCCTCAGAGAAGAAATTTCCTCTTTCAAAGAAGAGATTCTTTTAAGAGCAGTCTTGAATTCAAAGCATAATTCATCAATGTAATTCGACACTTCAATAGTCATTTCGGAAGGTTTTACCTCGATTTCCATTCTGGGATTAGAGTCTGAGTCTGAATCTGATTCTGCCATTAGACAGAAGTTTGAGATATCTTCATCACTGTCTTCACACTCTGTATCACTCCAGGTTTCTGCCTTCAAAGCATTCTTTGCTTTCTCAAATTTTGTTTTCTTTTTCAGGAGTGGGCAGTTAGGCTTGATATGTCCACGTTTCCTACAGTGAAAGCATATTACATCCTTTGATCTTTCTGTCTCATCGACAGACTTCTTATTTTCAAAGGGCTTCTTTCCTTTAAGATTTCTTCCTCTGATTTTCATCCTTTTGTATTTCTTTATGAAGAGAGCTAATTCTTCATCATCAACATTTTCATCTTTTGAATCTGCATCAGAAACAATGTTAGTTTTTAATGCAATTGACTTATTACCTCTGGTTTCGTTCTCCTCATTTCGTTTCTCAGTCTCATATGATTGAAGAGTTCCAATTAACTCATTCACTGATAGAGGCTTGATCCTTTGTGTCTCACGAAGAGATGTTTTGATGTTATCCCATTCCTTTGTTAGTCCTCTCAGTAGTTTGTTGACTTTCAATGTATCTGGGACTGGTTGTCCTTGATATGCAAGACCGTTTACTATGTCAGTAAACCTATCATACATATCAGCAATTGATTCTTCAGGCTTCAGTTTGAAGGATTCATATTGACCAAGCAGAAGATTGATTTGAGTTTCCTTGGCTCGATCTGTTCCTTCATAAGTAATGTAGAGAGTATCCCAGATTTCTTTAGCAGATTCACAAGCAGCAATCTTTTTATATTCAATAGGAGATAAAGCACAGTAAAGAGAATAAATTGCTTTAGAATCCAGAGTTTCTCTTTTAGAGATTTCAGCTGGAGATAAAGGAGGATCTGCTGATTTGCTTTCGTCTGCCTTTTCTTTTGAATCAGAGGATTTTGGTTTGACTCCTTTGATAATGACATCCCATAGCGAATGATCGATTGACTTTATGAATGCCTTCATCTTATTCTTCCAAACGCTGTATTCTTTGCCATCAAAATATGGTGGCCTGTTATTACTTTGACCTTCAATAAGCCCTGAAGCACCAAAGCTAGCCATGTAGATCGTTAGCTCAGAAGTAAAACACTTCAATAAACAAGCAACCGAGCTCTGATACCAATTGATGTGGCTAGCAGGAATCACCTAGAGGGGGGTGAATAGGTGACTTAAAATAATTTTAAATATATTTATGCGGAAATAAGATAAATCACAGAATAGTCTGAATAAAGTTCAGATGCAAGACAGATGAAGCTTATAATGTGCAGAAAGTAAAGTAAGAGATAAGGGATAGAGAATCTGCACACAAATTTATAGTGGTTCGGCTTATAGCAAGCCTACGTCCACTCTCCTACGCGTACAGCCTACCGGCTGGATTTCACTATGTAATCAAGAGGAATTTACAGATTTTGAGTGATATCACTTTTGTGTATGATATGACTCTCTATCTCACACAGTCACTCTTACAAAGTAACCCTCAAGATCTCAGTATTTTGGCTCGAAACAACAAGAGAAATGAATGGAGTATACTCAGACTTTGGACTTGTTGATTCTTGAATCTGTTGTATCCTCTTGCTGCTCGTTGATCTCCTTAAATACTCCTCTACTTCCAAACTAGCCGTTGGACAGCTTCCAGAGGATCATCTTCCAATCTTTACTATGGACAGATTTGTATAAGAAAGATTGAGTAGCCGTTGGATGACAGATTCTGAATCCCGCTGATTCTGTTCGCCCATACAATCAGAATCTTGGTTTCCATAAGTAGAGCTTTGTCCGTTGTGATGCATTCTTGTCGTAATATTTGATTGTCAATCAATTTGATTGAGATTGAAACAATCAAAACATTCCTTCTGTGAAATCCATACCAGATCACTAGCTGTTATGATTCGTTCTGAACTTTGCGTCTGAATAAATTCTTCGTCTGTATCTGCGTCTGAATAAATTCTGTGTCTGCATCTGCGTCTACATCTCAGAACTTAGATTCTGTGGGTTACAAAAAGATTTATATTTCCAGCCTCGTAAAGTCTGAATAACTTCTTTTTGAGTTTTCATATGTATATACATTTACACCTGAAAACAAAAGTTCAGAACAAGTATCAGATTTTACAATGAAAATAGAAGGTTTTGTCAACTTCAAAACTAGTAGGAGTTTTCCTCAACAGGGATTCCCGAGTATGTACTTCACTGCCAGGATTCTTCCATGCTTGGTATAAACGTGAAGGATGTTTTGTCCATGTTGATTGATCAACTCCATCGGATCTGGCCACTGCCGAACCAGCTCCTTGATTGCTTGAACATGACCCTGTTTGCATGCCACGTGAATCGGAAAATGCCCGTCTCTATCATATTCGATTGCGCTCGAGGCAAATTTTTCTCTCAGGAATCTGATGCCGTCACAGTAGTTGATATATGCTGCCAAATGGAGCGGAGTGCCACCTCTATCATCTTCTAGTCCAAACAATTCTGGATTTCTCTTTGACATTTCCTTCAACATGTCTAGATAAGTGCCAATTAAAACCATTTGAATATCAAATCACGCATGCATTTAATAGCTATAACTTTTAAAACAATCAATAGTGGTCCCATAAAATTTTACATAATATCAAAATAAGTGATCCTAAGTTGAAATATTTTGAAACTCCTTAGTTGCCTCCCTATATATATTTCGATACTTTAATCTTAGGCCAAAGTCTAGTTTACACATGAGGGAAATTGTTAAACCATCTAAATATTACGTTACAACTCGATCTAATAGCTAAAGTTTATGAAACAATTGGCAGTAGTCCCACAAAGTTTTAGACTTTAATCTTAGGCCAAAATCCAGTCTACGCATGAAAGGAAGTATCAAGCCATTTAAATATTAAACTACACCTTGATCTAATATCTTAAGCTTACATAACAATTGGAAATGGTATCACAAAATTGCACATGGAATTTAAAGTCACGCTTTGCCTCAATTTGCACGTGAGACTTGTTGTTCGCCAATTTCACATGTTGTTCTCAGTCCAGTTTGCGTGAGAGTGTCAAAAGTCTCCCATATAGATTGATTGGGTTTCAATGGGTCTTATATTCATATAATCTTCCTCCTCATATAGCTTAAACTTTTATGTTGGAAATTCTACCGTGATGAGATTATGATGTCTTGAATGAAAATCTTTTGAAGCCTATTATTTACCAAACTCTAACCTACGTGTGAAGGGGAGTGTTAGACCATTTAAATATTAAATGATACCATTATCAAATAGTTTAAACTTTTATAACAATTGACACTGATCTTATTACAAAATTTCATGTTTCATTCATGTGAAAACGAAGAGGTTTGTACTAGAAGACCTATCTCTCTCCTTCTCCTCTTCGTCTTCTTCCTCCTCTTCCATTTCTCCCTCTCTTGATCTTACTTAGCAAGAGAGCCCTCCACCCACTACGCCGGTGCCGTTGTTTATGCTCGGTCGCCACTTGCTGCCGTCATTGTTGATGTCCCTCCATCATTTTCATCGTCACTCTACTTTGGTCATTGGTCATTCTCATTCTCTAGTATGCCCGACAACGACCTTAATTTGACTCGGTTTGAGGTTGGGTTGCCCAATCAGATATAGAGAAAAAGGAACTACAGTGAACACGGCTAGTGGATGGCACTCTGTTGAGCGTCAGAAACGGCAACATGCACTAACAGAGCTTCGGACACACAATCACGCAAAGGAGGGAGAGAGAGAGAGAGAGAGAGAGAGAGGTGGCTGGTAATAGAAGTATTCCTTTCTCGTTTTATTTGTTCATTAAATTGATATATGGAAAACCTCATGGTTGGTGTAATAGGTTGGGACATCGGGGAATATTCAGCCAAGAAACTAGAGGTCACATGTTCAAGTTCCACTAATTATGTGCAAATTTTTCAATGTCAAGACCACCTCCAAAGGTCAAAAGTTTGGACTTTGACGGGTTTTTGGGGTCTTGTAAGGCATTTCATGGACCTTCAAATAACCAAATTTTCACGTCCGTACCTTGTGTGGGTAATGTGCCTATTTATAACTAGTTGATTAGAAAGATTGTTGGAGGAAATTTCATTTCACGTGGCACAAATTAAAAAATTCAAAAGAAAACAAAAGGGGAAAAAAGTAGGGTCGACAATTCAAGTAGTGTCGTGTTAACCATATCAAGTCAAAATAAGGGTATATCAAGAATATTACTAACTAGCACACGACACGTTAAATAAATGTGTCGAATTGCCTTAATATGAATACGATAAACCTAATAAAGTAGGTTATATGATGCAATACAATACGACTAGCATAATTACCAAATGTGTCACTAAGTCATAGTTGACGCAATAAGATATGTTAACATGGTAATAGATGTACATTAATCTGTGTGCTACTGTGTAAATGATAAACACAAAACATGTTTATGCACAATAACCCAAGTTAACATTTTTAACAAGTTTCTAGACAATATCAATAATTTCACTTCATATTACATCTATAATTTCTTATTTATGGAGTTATCATTTTTGTCTCCCTAATGTGTTTTATCATTCCCTGTTATCTTTTTATGATGGGTTTTATTTTTATTAACTTTAAAAAAAATAGTCACTAGATATGGGTATAATATGGGCCTAATCCCAAAGCCCATCTAACTTTGCTTTACCTCAACCGCCTGAGAATAAAATAAAAAAGAAAAAGTAACACAAAAGGAAAAGGGACGGAGCACCCGACAATATATGAGAAAGTGAGCTCCTCCGTGAATAGGAAAGCAAAAACGCAGAGAAGCGAGAAATTTTTGCGCATATTCGGACATACTGACGAGTTGAATCAACTTCGAATTGTAGCACCTGGTAAGTATACAAAACCCTTATTCGTCTAATTGGAGTAATTTTCGAAGTTAGGCCATAAATTCAAAGTTATGTGAATTTTGAACTGCAGGGATTGATATGGGAGTTGTTAATCTATGAATTAAGTAGAAATGATAACTTAGAGCATTGTGGAGCCGTGGAGTTTGACAAAATCGATTCCAAATTATGGTTTGATTGAAATGGAATTTTTAAATGGTGAATTACTCGCTCGCACAACGAATAATATGCGTAACGGACAAAGATTAATGTTGACTATAAACAAGTTTCTTTTGTTAACGTGTAGAAATCATTTTATCGACAAATAAGCGTAGTTTAGTCAAGTCGTTAGTTGAAGTAGAGTTTTACTTGTTTCTAATATCATTGTTCAATTAATTGATATGATTAATATATCATTGTTCCTCGGTTCGAGTAACCTTAGTAAGTTGGTTTTCAGCTTCCCCAATTGAGTGATATTTATCTTTTATTTGGTTTTATAAATCCCATGTCTTGGAATGATAAAAAGATATATTATAAATTATAGAGGCATCACATGTTTGATATGTCTTTGAAAATGAAAATTGATTTTTATAGTATATTTAATACGTAACTTCGGATCGGGCATTTGTTACCTTATTTGTTATTTGGAATGGTTTAAGAAGTGTCTATGAAATGAAATTGGGAAAGATTATTCAAACTGATATGAGAAATGCTTTATAATATATATTCTATTTGATGAACTAAACTATGGAAGGTTATTTGATTTGGATTGTAAACCTGAATTATGAGGTTGGATTATGAATTTGGATTTGTGGGTTTTTAGAAAATGATGTTAATGGATTACACTCATGTCGCTATGATTTGAACCATGGAGGAATAAATATGCATACTGTTATCATGACCTTCTTCTAGGCCGAACTATCGGCTGATATAAGTGGAGACTTAACCAAAAAGAGGATTAGATTGGATGATGGAATGGATCATAAACGTTTGACTTGATATAGATTAATCAATAGAATATATCATTGATGATTGATTTGTTATGATTGATCTCATATGTAGAATGTTTTTTTGTGAAAAGATATATCCCATTTCTTTTGATATTTTTCATATATCATATATTAGATTTGGGATTGTACATTTTTGTTTTATAATGATGCTTATTGAATGTTTGATATGTTTAAAAGAGATGTACTACTCATTGGGCTGTACAAACTATTCGTCCTTAATGTTTTTAAGGTTCCTCATACAGAGACAAGCAGGACGAGCAACATTGATCGAGAATTTTGATAGTTGAATTTTGGATATGAGCTTAGATAGTTGATATATCTACGAAATGATATTCCTTGAGATTTAGTTTGTTAGATCGAGAAATTATATATTCTTACCATGGATTTTAGAACTCTATTCATGTAATCGTATTACTGTTTGTCATATATATAGAAAGTCATCACTAATTGTAAAATACATAGTTCAAAAATCAAAATATACAATTCTTATATGTTCTCTTTATTCACCGTCTTTGCCCTCCTCCTCTCTTTCCACATCTCTTCTCTAATGGTAATCTTTTTTTTTTTTTGGTAAGGTTCTCTAATGGTAATCTATCTTGGTATCAGAGCAAAAAAAGGGCAAAAGCCAATCGATACAATATGAGTGACTCAAATTCCTCCTCTTACGAACAAACTACCAATCAACAACATTAGCCTCCCACTATAAACACCACCACATCCATAACTCCTGCAGCTGCTATTTCCAGTCTTCTCTCTTATCCATCCTTTGAAATTATGTGATTTGGTGCACACAAATCCTACCATATTTTTTCGATACTTAGGCGTTCCCGTCAGGCTGATTGTAATGCATTGGTTAACGCCATTACAGCTAGAACCCGCTCTTGGTCCCATCAGTTCTTATCATTTGCTGGCTGGCTTCAACTAATTAAATCAGTTCTGCATGCTATTCATACCTACTGGGCTTCTGTTTTCTCCTTGCCGAAGTTTGTTTTGTCCTGAATTGAGTTGATCCTAAGACAATTTTTGTGGAAAGGACCAGATTTGGGTGTGGGTGGCGCTGAAGTCCCATGGCAACAGATTTGTCTTTCCAAAAATGAGGGTGGATTGGGGATCCGTAGGTTGTTAGATTGTACTTGGACAGCCATGCTTAAACATATTTGGATCTTATTTATAGATAATAAATTTCTGTGGTGCAAATGGATCCACTCTACCTTCCTAAAGAACAAGAATTTTTGGGTAGCCCTGAAACCCACCTTTTGCTCTTGGGTTTGGAAGAAAATCCTAGACACCCGAGCTGACCACTTTTCGTTTTTCAAATGGCGGATTGGAAATGAGAGATCAACATCCTTTTGGTTTGACCCATGGGATGATAGAGGTTCGTTATACAAGCTTTTCACATATAGAGACATTTACCGATCCGGCATTCCGAGACATGTAACAGTTCAGGGATTTCTTCTCTCAAGTTTGGCAACCATCAACAGTTCTGAACTCCATCAGAGATTGGCCGAAAGCTATCCCCACCTTTGTTGAGGACAGGAGGGACCGGTTCGTGTGGCAAGGGCACCCCACCAGGGAATTCTCTTTTGCCTCTGGCTAGGAGAACATTAGAATCGCTGGACAAGTGATCCATTGGCATTCTTTCGTGTGGGACCGGTCTCTAGCACCGAGACACAGCTTCCTTCTTTGGCTTATAACACTCAACCGCCTCCCAACTCAGGTTCTTTTATCTTATCACAGAATCTCGGAAGGGGAGTGTCCCTTTTGTCGATGTAGACCAGACTCCATTGATCATCTCTTCTTTGGATGCTCCATTACGGGGTCGATCGCACTTGTATGGGCATCCAAGTGCAACCTATCATGGCGGAATGGTTCGTGGCAAGAAACCATCCTCTGGGCCAAACAGAACTTTGGATGTTAGAGCTTCCACCACCGTATTGCTCGATTCTCTTTTGGGGCGCTTTGTCATATCATTTGGACGGAACGGAACCACATCCTCTTCCGCAATAAATCTCTCTTTGTGCCGGTTCTAATCAAGCACCTCATGAAGGTTGTCAAAGATAAAGGCCTCATTTTCCACCGTGTCGAAGATCATCCCCGCAATAGAAGAATGCAAATAGCATGGGACATCACCCCCTCAATTTTTTAGGACACTTCTAGGTCTTCCTAGCATCCCCCCCCCCCTCCCGTTTTTCTTGTTTTCATCCCTCTTTGGTTGATGTAGTGCTTGTTTGTCCTTGACTCCGTTTAGAGGTCCCTTACTTTGCTTGGTCGTTACACCTTTGTACCCCTTGGATACTCTTAGGTATCTCATTGGGTACGAGATTTTTGTGTGCGACTCTTGTCATGTATCTTCATTTGTGAAAAGTCAATATACTACTTATCTTACCAAAAAAAAATCCTACCACATTTTCTAGCTTCTGAACTAATTTCTGTAGTAGATGGCAACGAACCGGCACGACCTATCCACCTTTCCCAATCAGACCCACAAAATTTTGGCCAAACCATACTCACTGCCAACCTCGCCTACAAAGCCTGGCATATTCGAGATCAAACAACTCTCGACTAGATTCTAAATACAGCGACAACTCCCATTGTAACATGACTCACCGACCACAAAACTTTTGCATTAGTTTGGTTCTACCTAACCAATGCATACGCTTCTCAGTCCAGTCCTTGCTCCTCTTCCCTCTGGATGCAACTCCAATCCATGAGAAAAGGAAATAGGAGTGTAACCTGAATATATACAGGATGCTACCCAAATTGCCAATTAATCTCTAATTATTGGGGAAACTATTTCTATCGGAGAATACCGAACCTCTTTCGTGTTCTAGGTTCGGAATACTCCACTTGGCCACTGTCCTCTCGGCCATTTCGACTCATATCTAATCCTCTACTCTCTCTAGAAATGAGCTACACAATTTATTATTGTCTCACAAGGGCCGTTTGGAGCTTTTGGCCTTAGATGCTAGTCAGCCACCACCAATTGCATTTGCTATCCATTGTACATCACCAACTTTTGCACCTTCGAGGCAAAAGCAATAATTTTCGAGCTCACCGCCGCGCCTACAAGTACCCACCTATGGCTTGCCATATGCTAGTCTTCTACCCACCCTGCCATCATCGGCTACGTATTGGTCGCCAAGCGACAGAGGTTGTTGCTGAGGGGCTCTCTTTTGTCAAATTTGCTGTCGCCGGGTCTTATGCTACAACCTAGCGTGAGATATGATTCTCAATTTGTGGCCACACCTCCTTCTCTTACCACCACCTATAGTCCAATACCCCTTAGTTCATCCGCTTCAACCTCCCTATGCCCATGCTACTTCCAGTTAGTTCCCCGACTCCAATGTTACCCATCATGTCACTGACAATACCGTTGGCCTTACCAATGTCTCTCCTTATACAAGCTCACAACAACTCATTATTGGCGATGGCATTTCTCTTCCCACCACTCACACAGGTACTTTTGTGTATTTAACAGCTCCTTCCTTTGTCCTTAAAAATGTTTTAGTTGTTCCTGATGTCACCAAGAATTTATTTCTCAATATTCCTTCACTAAAAATTGTGTTTTCTTATTTTACCCTACATATTTTCTCACGGTGTGCTTACGTACCAGTCATATCCTTCTTCGAGGCACTCTTGATTCTGGCCTCTACTATATCTCCAGCTAGACAACTTTTCCATCTGCTTTTGTGCCTTCCTCATTAGTTCACTCGCTACCCGATGCCACCGCTTGGGACATACCTCCTCCACCGTTATAGTTTATCTTTTGAATTCTTAAAAAAAAACTACTTTTTCCGTTCTTCCTCTTCCATATGTACAGCATGCGCTATTAGTAAAAGCCATCACTATCCCCACTCTCCTAACCAATCTAGGGCTACTTCTCCTCTCCAGCTGGTTCATGTTTATGTTTGAGATCTATCCCCTATAACCTCTCTTTTTGGTTATAAATACTATATTTGTCTTATTGATGAATTTTCTTGATTTTTTGATAATATGTTAACGTTGGTTATGTTTAAGACCGCTTCCTTCATGTAGGAGGATCTCGTTACCCCTATTTATGTAGGAGTTGAGGTGTGACAAAACGTGTCCATTCGTGTATGAACCGGTTAAGTAAGTCAACCGCGTAAGACACGATTTTTATCATGTCACGAACAGGTTGACAAGAACAAATTTATGCCAAACTATAACTAATTACTTGTCGTCCCGTATCTTGCAAACAAATGATGTTGAGAATTGTGAAAAGAGTAAAAGTTACCTAGTTTGCCATGTAAGACAGCCACATGAGCGGGTGACACGCCTTGCATCCTTGATAGATCAATTGGCTCTGCCAACAAAAGCCTGATAACCTCCAAGTTGCCACTCTCTACAGCCAGAGACACAGGACATTTACCTTCCTTGTTCACCCAATACATGGGTTGCGAGTCCTCACCCATAAAGATCTGAACCACTTCAAGGTGGCCTTTCACAACGGCCTCATGTAGCGGGGTGTTTCCCCTGTCATTCTTCACTTGAACGAGAGCACGTAGCATCTCGCCCCCACTAACGTCCGATGCTCGGCTGATAAGGACTCATGCCGCGGGAGCCCTTCCGGCCCTGGCGGCCAAGTGAAGTGCGGTGTCTCCCCTGCAATTTTCCCGGGCCACAAGCTGGTCGGGGAAGTGGTTGATGATGGCTCTCAGGATCTCGTCTCTCTCAAGGCCCGTTGCGACATGGAGCAACGAATTTCGTGAGGGGCTCGGAATGACCCACAGACACAGATGTAAATTGCACCCGGAACAATAACAATCTACGATTATGATAAATCCGTCCTTGTCGGCTTGTTTTGCAGCAGTGAATAGCTCCTGGGTCATCATCTCATCGCATGAGACAGGGTCTTGCGTCAACATCGCATCCAATTTCTGCAGCATCGGTCTCCATGATGTCTGTTAAATATGTCTCGAATTTTATGTACTCGGTCCGGTTTATGACCCGACCCGACATATTTTTTGCGCGACCCGAAAGTGGAGAGAAAATTGAGATTTGGTTCGCGACGCAAAGGGTTGGGCCGATCCATAGCGGACCGCTCGAACTGGAGGAAGCGAACCAACGTCTTGGGGGGTTCGGGGGCGTAGCCCCCGAGGAAAATTTTTTGGGAGCGCTATTTATACTGCGACTAGGTTTTGTCATTGAAGTACAGAGAGAATTTTTTCGAGAGTTTTGTGAGCCGTGAGATTTTGTCGTTGTTTCGACTTTCGAAAACTGTACTCTCTTTGATTATAGTGGAACATTATCTTGCCTCGCCCGTGGACGTAGATCACGTTATGATCGAACCACGTAAATCTCTGTGTTCTGTCTATTGTTTTTCCGCAAACAGTTTCAACAAGTGGTATCAGAGCCTAGTTCGATTCTAGGGTTCTTTGAGATGGCATCTTTGAAGTTTCAGATCTCATCTTTTGACGGACAGAACAACTTCGGATTATGGAGAATAAAGATGAAGGCTTTATTGAGGCGAGAGGGTACGGTTAGGGCGCTAGATGGAAATTATCCAGACGATATGACCTCGGCTGAGATTGAAGAGATGGAAGAAAAGGCACATAGCGCGATCCAGTTGTCTCTAGATGATAAGGTTTTGCGAGAAGTCGCAGATGAGGAATCAGCGGCCGGTCTCTGGAAGAAACTGGAAAGTCTCTACATGAAGAAATCTCTAACATCGAGACTTTATTTGAAGCAGCGTCTTTATACCCTAAAGATGCGCGAAGGTACGTCTGTTCAAGAACACTTGGATGAGTTTAATAAAATTGTTCTGGATATGAAAAATCTAGATATTAAACTCGAGGATGAAGATCAAGCTTTGATCGTGTTATGTTCACTGCCTGCCTCATATGAGAATTTTGTGAACTCGATGCTTTATGGACGTGAATCCATAACTTTGGAGGATGTCAAAGCATCTTTGAATTCTGCAGAACTGAGAACGAAATTGAATGGGAGTACCAGTGAAAACAAAGCAGATGGTTTGTTTGTGAGAGGCAGAACCAAGAGCAGGGATAAAGTTTTCCGAGGGAAATCTGTTGGTCGTTCAAAATCTAAGCCACCTGGAGATAAGATGAATGTTGAGTGCTACTATTGCCACAAAAAGGGACATTACAAGTCAGATTGTCCTTCGCTCAAGAAAAAGGATAAGCAGCATGGTCAAAGACAAGATTCGGCGAATGTTGCAAACGAAACTGAGTCTAATGCGTCAGACAGTGTTCTTACGGCATGCTCTGCTGTTAATTTGTCCAATGATATTTGGATAATGGATTCGGGAGCATCATATCACATGTGCCCAAATAGGGAATGGTTCACCACATACGAGCCATTGAATGGTGGATCAGTCTTGATGGGGAATGATGCTGTATGCAAAGTCGTGGGCATTGGTACTGTTCGGATTAAGTGCCATGACCAAGTAGTAAGAACCTTGACTGAAGTAAGACATATACCAGACTTGAAGAGAAATCTTATCTCTTTGAGCAGTTTGGATTCCATTAGGTGTGTGTACTCAGGTGGAGGTGGAGTTCTCAAAGTTTCAAAAGGCAATCTGGTTGTGATGAAAGGAAGCAAGGTTAATCACTTGTATCATTTGCAGGGTAGCACAGTTATGGGTCCTTCAATTGGCACAAGTAATTCCGTTTCTGATAATGATAGAACGAAATTATGGCACATGCGTTTGGGCCACATGAGTGAGCGTGGCATGTCAGTTTTGAGTAAACGTGGTTTACTTAGTGGGGAGCAGACAACCTCGCTAGATTTCTGTGAGCACTGTGTTCTTGGCAAGCAATGCAGAGTCAGATTCAGTACAGGGACTCATTTGACAAAGAGCACACTCGACTATATCCATTCCGATTTATAGGGACCAGCACAGGTTCCATCTAAGGGTGGTGCTCTTTACTTTGTGACGTTCATTGACGATTATTCCAGGAAGGTTTGGGTTTATTTTCTGAAAAGAAAAAGTGATGTATTTGAAACCTTCAAGAAGTGGAAAGCCCTTGTTGAGAATCAGACAGGGAAGAAGATCAAACATCTTAGGACCGATAATGGTCTTGAGTTCTGTGGTGACGATTTTAATGAATTTTGTGCAGATGCAGGTATTGTTCGACACCGTACAGTTAGGCACACTCCACAGCAGAATGGAGTGGCAGAACGTATGAACAAAACTCTATTGGAGAGAGCGAGATGCATGCTCTCTAATGCTGGCATGGAAAAGGATTTTTGGGCTGAAGCTGTTAACACGGCTTGTTATCTAGTTAATCGCTCTCCTTCAACAGCAATAGATTGCAAAACTCCTTTTGAGATGTGGTCAGGTAAGCCTTGTGATTATTCTAATCTAAAGGTTTTTGGATGCCCTGCTTATTATCATGTTAAGGATGGTAAGTTAGAACCTAGAGCAAAGAAATGCATTTTTGTTGGGTATGCTGATGGGGTGAAAGGTTATCGTTTATGGTGCCAGGAACCTAACTCACCTAAGTTCATTATTAGTAGGGATGTTACATTTAATGAAATGCATATACTTGATCAAAGGAAAGTTGCTGATGAGTCTGCAGGAAAATATGAGAGTGATACAAATGAGGTGGAGGTTCAGGTAGAGCTTCCAGAAAAGACCTCTCAGAATGATTTGAATGAGCAAATTGCTCTTGTTGATTCAAGTTCAGATGAGGAAGCTGTAGATGAGGTGGAGCAGCCATACTCTATTGCTACTGGCAGAGAAAAGAGACAGACTCGGCCTCCTCAGAAATATGGGTTCTCTGATCTGGTGGCTTATGCTCTTACGACAGCAGAAGATATGGGTATTCAGGAACCTTCCACTTATACGGAAGCTATTACTTGCTCAGAATCAGAGAAATGGGCTATTGCTATGGTTGAGGAACTTGAATCACTTCACAAGAACCAGACTTGGGATTTGGTGCAGTTGCCTAAGGGAAAAAGAGCCATTGGGTGTAAATGGATCTTCAAGAAAAAGGAAGGAATTCCAGGTGTTGAAAATGCTAGATGCAAGGCCCGGCTCGTAGCTAAAGGCTACAATCAGAAGGAGGGAATTGATTATGATGAAGTATTCTCCCCTGTGGTAAAACACACTTCCATTCGTGTGTTGCTGGCTATAGTTGCTCAATTTGATTTAGAGCTTGAGCAACTTGACGTGAAGACTGCTTTTCTGCATGGCGAGCTTGAGGAAACTATTTATATGGCCCAGCCCGAGGGCTATTATGTAGAAGGTAAGGAAGATCATGTTTGTAGATTGAAGAAATCCTTATATAGTTTGAAGCAGTCACCAAGACAGTGGTATAAGAGATTCGACAGCTTTATGATAGGGAGCGGTTATCACAGGAGCAACTATGATAGTTGTGTCTATTTCAAGAAGAGTTCATATGGATCCTTTGTCTATCTTCTCTTATATGCGGATGACATGCTCATTGCTGCAAAGAACATGTCAGAAGTGTTGATCTTGAAGAAACGGCTCAGTGAGGAGTTCGAGATGAAAGATCTGGGTCCTGCCAAGAAGATCTTAGGAATGGAGATTCAGAGGGACAGAAAAGGAGGGAAGTTATATCTTTCGCAGAAGAGTTATATTGAAAAGGTACTTGAGAGGTTTGGCATGCAAAACGCTAAGCCCGTGAGTACACCGTTGGCATCCCATTTTAGACTCTCAGCTCTACATTCACCTCAATCAAAGGTAGAGGAGGCTGCGATGTCTCGTGTCCTATACTCCAGTGCAGTCGGTAGCATTATGTATGCTATGGTATGCACTCGTCCAGACATTGCGCAGGCAGTTAGTATGGTTAGTAGATATATGGCGCATCCTGGAAAGGTTCATTGGCAGGCAGTGAAATGGATACTTAGGTATCTTAGAGGCTCCGCAGAGTTGGGCCTAGTGTTTGAAAGAAACAGTTCCAACTATACCTCCGTTGTGGGATTTGTGGATTCTGATTTTGCAGGTGATCTCGATAAGAGGAGGTCTTTGACTGGTTATATTTTCACACTATCTAGTTCGGCTATTAGTTGGAGGTCAACCTTACAGTCGATAGTTGCTTTGTCTACTACTGAGGCAGAATATATGGCAGCAGCAGAAGCAGTGAAAGAAGGTATTTGGTTAAGGAATCTTGTTCAGGAACTTGGGCTACAATAGGAAGACAATTCGGTTGTCTTTTGTGACAATCAGAGTGCTATATACTTGATTAGAAATCAAGCATATCATGAGAGGACTAAGCACATTGATGTCAGGTATCACTTTATTCGAGAAGCAGTTGTGGAGAGAAATATAACGGTGAAGAAAATTGGTACAGCTGACAATCCTGCTGATATGTTAACCAAGCCAGTCCCCGCCAACAAGTTTAAACATTGCTTGAACTTGATTGGCATGCTTGGTTGAGTTTGTCCCTTGTGGGGCTTTGGTGGAGAGGTAAATGACAGTTCTACATTGTTTTTGAAGTGGACACGTTCTTTTTGTTGCAGCCCTTGTTTCCTACACCGAGTTAGCTCACGTAGGCTTAGGGATGGCAAGAGAATGTGTTCGGCTTCTTGATTGTTTTATTTTGGGAAATTCAAGCCAAGATGGAGATTTTTTAAATATGTCTCGAATTTTATGTACTCGGTCCGGTTTATGACCCGACCCGACATATTTTTTGCGCGACCCGAAAGTGGAAAGAAGATTGAGATTTGGTTCGCGACGTAAAGGGTTGGGCCGATCCATAGCGGACTGCTCGAATTGGAGGAAGCGAACTAATGTCTTGGGGGGTTCGAGGGCGTAGCCCCCGAAGAAAATTTTTTGGGAGCGCTATTTATACTGCGGCTAGGTTTGTCATTGAAGTACAGAGAGAATTTTTTCGAGAGTTTTGTGAGCCGTGAGATTTTGTCGTTGTTTCGACTTTCGAAAACTGTACTCTCTTTGATTATAGTGGAACATTGTCTTGCCTTGCCCGTGGACGTAGATCACGTTGTGATCGAACCACGTAAATCTCTGTGTTCTGTCTATTGTTTTTCCGCAAACAGTTTCAACAATGTCGAAGCGCGATAGAAATTAAGCTAAACAGAAGAATCGAAACGATAACGATGAACAAATTGTTCTCTCAATCGATTAACAATCGATAAGTTTTCAAAATATCCAAAAACTACCGCCTCTCAAAACCCTAAAAACGAGTTTATAAAGGGTGTTAACCCTAATGACAAAAAAAATGCAAAAAATTACAAAAAATACCCTTAATTCGAAAATTACTAAAATAATTTAAAAAAAATATCTAAACGATCCCGAATCGCGAAAATCCATCGTTAGTCATAGCATAAAGCTGTGAGTATTGATCAGCACGCCATTTTGCTTCAGTTGACTAAATTTGAGCTCAATCCGACATCATTGACTTCAAGCCCGTCAGTTCGTCCAATCGCATAACGGGTCCGCCGGTCTTCTAGGTGCATCATCCTTCCCTGCTAGAGAAAGATTCGTCCTCGAATCTGCTTCGTCTTCATTGTCATCAATCTCTTCAGGGTCTTCTTCCTCTTCAGTGTAGTAAGGTGACAAATCTGCTACATTAAAAGTTCCAGAAACATTGTGCTCACCCAGCAACCAAGGTGGTAACTCTTCCGGTACAATATCAGCAGACTCCTCAAGCAAGGGCAGAACTTGGGTAGGAATTTCGGGACTGTCAGAATTCCGCTCCATCACCACAATGGCAAAAAGCTCAGGCGCGTTCACTGCCTCTTCTAGAAATTCTGACTTGGACAACAGATTATTTTTCACTTCCTTTCTTAAATCTGAAAGACCTAAGGTAATGGTTCGGCCATCCTTCTTGAAGATGTATGTATTTTTGAATCCGTCATGCTGTGTTTTCCTGTCAAATTGCCAAAGTCTTCTTAATAGAATATGACAAGCATCCATTGGAATTACGTCACCCCACACTTCATCAGTATATTTCTTTCCAATCGAGAACTGCACTAAACACCTCCTGCTCACTTTTACCTCATTCCCCTTCCTAAGCCATGACAGCTTATATGGTTTGTTGACACCTAAATTTTGCCTAGTTATTTAGGGTTTAGTTGCATAAAAAATTAGGGATTAATTTTTAGCCCCTAAACAAAAATATTTTCGTTAAATTACATGGCATATAGATGTTAGACGCATTTACATTAGTAGAACTTGGTGAAGCGTATTTTATTCTTATTTTATTTCTTTTTTTAATTATTATTTTTGAAAAAAATCGTCACTATAAAAATTTTAAAAAAATTAATTATAATAAAAAGTTATAAAAAAATAAAAAGGGAGACAAGACAAAAGGGGAGTTCTTAGCTGGCTGATACGAAAGGATGTTCTCTGTCAATCTTCATCCCCGTTTGCACAAAAGAAGCAAAATAAGAAAGGACAAAAGAGTAGAACGTCCAAGGTCAAAAGCAACACAAAAAATGGGCTGTCAACTCTCTCTCTCTCTCTCTCTTTGGCTGCCGCAGCACATATCACTAAAGCATGAAATGGGGTCAGCACACATAAGGAGGAGCAAGAGGTCTAGAAAAAGGGGAGAACACGAGAGAGGAAGAGTCAAAGAAAAGACCAAAGAAAAACACTTCTTCCCAGGACTGAGACGAAGGCCTTTATTGCTCTCTCTGGCTTCCATCCATGTACACACGGAAGAGGAAAATTTACAGTCTGCACATACAGAGAGAAAAGAGAAGAAAGGGTTTTAAAAAAAGTTGGTGGCTTCAACGTTCGGGAGGGGGAGTTAAAAGTAGGAAGAAGAGACTGAGAAAGGACGAGGACAGTTCAAAAAAAAAAAAAGGAGAGAACAGAGGTGAAACCGTGAGAGAAAAAACAGAGAAAAAGAGGAGATCGGGAGAGAGTTGAGAGGAATCGGAGAGGTCCGAGTCTCGCTCGCTCGCTGGAGGGTCGCCCGAACCGATGCCGAACCCCCCCCAGCTGTCGCACCTCGCTCCGGCCGGCCGTGAACCAGGTGGGTTTTCATCACACCTCGCTCTGCTTCGGGTTTTTGTTCCCCTGCCTCTCGGGTGCCGGGCACACCGAGCCTATTCGGTGGTCGTCCGGCCCCATCGATGGATGCTTGTACTCATTTGACATTCAATGAGATTAGCTCAAATGTTGTATGTCGAAGAGAACCCATGAACCGTGTCAAAATCAGCCCCGAAAATCCAACTCTCAGTCACCTCCCACATGCTCGATAAAATGCTTGAGTAAAGGCCGAAGCTAAAAAAAAAAACGTGAAATCAATGCATAAGATCTTCGATTTATGTTTTATTAGCTTGGGATTGATGTTTGGTCACTGACTCTTTGATTCCGTGTGATTTTATGGCATGTTAACTCCGGTACGAGTCGGCCATGCGCGCATTCCGTACCTGCCAGAAAGCTCTCCGTTGCCGGATCGATGCTCGCGGCTTCAAGCCGCCCCCGTTAGTTCACTACCTCGGTTTCTTGTCTGGTGTGTTTGGTTGTTTAGGCTTAGTGTTTTTCTTGTGGGTGTGAAGTTGGTGGTCGAAGGATGAGTTTTGGGTCGCCGGTGAGGAGGGGTGGTTTTTCTTCAAGTTGCCGGCGCGATCGCCGAAACGTCGGACGCCGGTGACGGCATAAGGCCAGCGTCCGCCGTCAACGCTGGCGGCCCGAGTCGACGGTCGGCGGTGGACATCCTCGTTGCCGACTTGAAGGAGAAAGTTCTCGGGAGAAGTGGTCTCGGTGAGGAGCAAAAGGGGGACGTGCATGGGAATGCGAAGGAAGAGAAAAAGCAAAAAGAAAAAATAGAAAAAAAGAAAAAGAAGACCAAAAGAAAAAAAAAGGAATAAAGGGGAAGGGGAAGTAAAAAAAAAAGAAGAAAAGAAAAGTACGTGCATGGCATGGCAGAAGTGCATGCCAAAGGCACGTAGGGGGAAAAAATAGTAAAAAAAACAGAAAAAAGAAAATCAAAAGAAAAGAATAAAAAAATAGAAAAGGAGTGGGCATGCGGACCTCGGGTCAAGTGTCGGGCGGATCGGGTCAGGGGACCCGGTCCGGAATTATTATATTCTTAAAAATATTAAAACATTAAAAAAAATCTAAAAATTCAAAAAATGTTAAAATATTAAAAATTCCAAAAAAATTCGAAAATGTTAAAAAATCTAAAAAAGGGTCTGAAAAACATTAAAAAATTCAGAAACATTCAGAAAAATTCCAAAAAATCCAGAAAATTAGGAAATGTTCAAAAATCACTTTTCGGGCTTGATTTCACTAGATGTTAGTTTTAATTTCATTCTGGGCTTAGTTTAAAATTCGTAAAAATTGAGAAAATCCTTTAAAAAATTCTCAAAAAAAAAAAATCGGACAAGCCATTAGGGCTTTACCTTGGGGCTTCTGATTGCCTTTTCCTTTCTAGAGACGATGATAAGTCGCTGGTTGTTTATTTTGATTGTGCACTTTAAATACATTGGTTGTTATTTTTCATTTTTAGTATGGTTAAGATGAGCTTTAGGCTTTTCGATAGGCTGCCCGGTATGTTAGTTTGCGAACGTTCAAGTTTAGGTACCGAAAGGGTACTAGTTAGATTGCTAGTGTAATCAAGTCCCCGAATTTTGGAATCTTTGATTTTTACACGTATCGAGACGACACTCCCGCGTCTCGATCAGGGTTTCTAGCCAACCCTTGATCATGGCTAGTGGCGACTCCATTTAAATGCGTAAATTAGAAAATTCTCGTCGCATGAGGTATGAGGCTTGGGAGTGCCTTAGTCTTTGGATTAATGAACCATTTGATTTGTCTTTCGAACTAATCAATTGTTGTTCACATCCATCGACAAATACCTCTTGGCCTAACGGATCGGTTCGGGAAGGTCGCGACATGGTTCAGGATGTTCGACAGTTTTCAAACCCAACTTTTCTACCATAGTGGTAGATATCACATTGTCACAACTTCCCCCGTCAATGATCATACTACACACCTTTCCCCCACTAGTGCACTTAGTATGAAAGATATTATGCCTGAGCCACGATTCATCATCTATCTCGGCAATATTTAAAACCCGACGCACAACTAAAGACTCACCAGAATCGGCATAGACAATGTCCTCCGGATCTGGATCCGCATCTGCTTGCTCTCCATCAGATTCATCATAAGTTAGGTTTTCATAGAAAGTTGGATTATCTACAAGCGTCACAATCTGTCAGTTCGGACAATCAGCAGCAAAATGCCTGAATCCCTGACACTTGAAACACCACTTGGCTGCAGTTCCTTTCCTGCTAGTTCTAGCACTACTCTGTTCCTCGTTGGATGCAGGTTTAGAACTCACATCCTTAACTATGACTAGTGTCGAATTTACTGTAGATGTTCTCACTTTTCCTTGCGATTCTTTATCTGACCACTTGGAACTGCTGCCTGACCACTTAGAATTATTGCTCTTTTTTTTAAACTGCCCCTCTACCTTTAGGGTTAGTCTACACATATCCTCATATGTCCAATATTGCTGTAATTGGACAACATCGAAGATCTCATATCGCAACCCTGCCAGATATCGTGCAATCGTCTGCTCGTCTTCCTCCGCCACGTCACAACACATCCGCAAGCGATCAAATTCTTCTGTAAATTTCTAAACTGTTTTATCACCTTATTTGACGTTATGATACTCGATAAATGCCACTTGCCTATAATAGGTAGGCAAAAAAAATTTCTGCAATAACTTTTTCATCTTCTCCCAGCGATCCACCTTCGGCTTCCCCTCTCTAGCGCGTTGCTTTTTCACGTGTTCTCACCAAATCGAAGCATATTTTCGCAGCCTAATAGCCACTAATTTCACTTTTTGCCCCTCAGTTAGGTCTTTCAGATCAAAAATCCGTTCTACCATATGTAACCAATCAATAAACTCATCAGGATGAGTCTTACCATTAAACTCAGGAATCTCGATCTTCATTCCGAAATTTTGAGAAGAGCGCTGATTTTCAGGTCGTACTCCTCGATTCCGCCCCTGATTCAGAACCCCAAAAGGGTTTACGTCCTCCTCTTCATCATCGGATGGATCCTCAGATTCTGCTTCTTCGGATTGAACGCCCAACCTCGCCTCCGCAAGTTGTCGCTCCAGATCCTAGATTCGTCTTCTCTGTTCTTCAATTTCTACGTCTCGCAGATCTCTTAGGCGCGATTGGTCGTCTGCTTCAGGAACGCCTCCACGCCCCCGGCCACCACGAGCCCGCCATCCACGACCGCGATTCTGTTCAGCCATTGATTTAAGCAACCTAGGCTTTGATACCAATTGATGCCGAAACGCGATAGAAATTAGGCTAAACAGAAGAATCGAAACGATAACGAGGAACAAACTATTCTCTTAATCGATTAACAATCGGTAAGTTTTCAAAACATCAAAAAACTACCGCCTCTCAAAACCCTAAAAACGAGTTTATAAAGGGTGTTAACCCTAATGAAAAAAAATGCAAAAAATTATAAAAATACCCTTAATTCGAAAATTACTAAAATAATTAAAAAAACATCTAAACGACCCCGAATCGTGAAAATCCATCGTTAGTCATAGCTTAAGGCTATGAGTATTGATCAGCACGCCGTTTTGTTTCAGCCGATCAAATTTGAGCTCAATCCGACATCATTGACTTCAAGCCCGTCAGTTCGTCCAGTCGCATAACGGGTCCGCTGGTCTCCCAGGTGCATTACTCCATAGAGCACTTTCTTGCATACTTATCTCCACTGCCATGATTATTGGTCTAAGGAATGCTCTACCTGGACTCGTATGTAATAACAAGAAACTTAGCAGATTGATCGCATCCACCGCTCTACTCTGCAGCTGCGAGTAGCTTCTAATAAAGATATTGGTGAGGTTGAAGACGCCACTCGCGACCTTGCACAAAAATGCATCTATTGTGGGAACCTAACAAGTTAAGACCATCAAAATCGTGTGGGCTCCGCATCTCCACCATCTCCCAAAAAACAGAAGGTACTTGTCCGGACGTGACTTTTCTTTGAAGTTTGAAGTTCCTCGATTTGGTAGATTCTCTTATAATTTAGCCTGATGAAAACGCAGATTGCTCACTTTTTGAACCTTACCATAAATGTTAAAGAAAGCGGATCCCATCTTTCAGTTCAATCCATGGTCCCGTGACACTTTTCAACGATCTTGTTTGAAATAAAATATTGCTATGTCGTATTGAATATAAAACCCAATGGATTTCTTGAATTTCTTTTCATGCTATTTCATGTTATACTCTTCTTCGATTATACATCAAGTAAGATAAATGTACATATAAAGGACAGAAAAATCAAGTACAAATTTCACGCGAGAAGGATGTAATTGTAAGGGGAAAATCGATTATGACCAGGAAGGAGATTTGCATCAGATATCTCCCTGCGTTCATCTTCTTCTAGAATAGCTAGTAGTGGTTCTATATTATCCAATGGAGTCCATGGAACAATTTACAGATGTAGTGCGTGCAAGTCGCAGGCTTCCATGATTTGCTCTTCGGAAGAATTCATACTGCATGTTTCTCGAGTGAATCTCTTCTATAAGTTTTAATAATTAGTCACCCAAAGAATAATATTTAGAGTACTCTTACAACGTTTGAATGGACGCGAGAGAGAATTTGTATTTAGCAAATTGTTTGCTTCCATAAATAGACTTTTCACTACCATATTCTCCTAAAAACGAAAGCATCTAAACAATCATGTGATGCTGCAACAAAGGAAAACAACATAGGATCGATATCTTCGGTTCTCGACAAGAAAGGGTGGTTGGGGCGTGTGATGAAAGAAATAAAGTAAAGAGGCCTTGGCTATGCTCAAAGCAGAGAAGATTCACGGTCAAGAAAATATTCTGAGCATTCTGGGGGTTGAGCCTTTCATGAGAAAAGCAATGTTCAGTCAAGAGAATAAAAGGGGTGTGGATAGTAAAAGAGAGGCAAAGAACGGGGGGCACGTCCATTGAGAATTTTCCAAATGCCTTCTGTTAAAATGCTGATCCAATTTCTAGAGGTCTAGAAAAATTCTACAATAAAATCTGATACTTGGCGGCAAAAGTCTGATCAAAATTTTGTGTAGAAGTGGCCAGTCCTGCACGTGGGACGCAAGAAAAGCCAGCTGTAGAAGTCTTAGGTAAAGAAAGTTACTGATTGTCTAGTTGTTGTCCAGCTGTCTAATTCGGTCAAGAAGTAGCGGTGGAGTAGCCGGTGAGGTGCGCCTATAAATAGAGGTGAGTGGCCGTCTATTTTGTAGTAGACTGACAAAAAAATCTCTCCTTCCATTGTAACACTAACTGATAATAATAGCCTTTCTTGCTTGTTCCCTTTTGCACCTTTCCGCCACTTTCATCTAGTCTTTGTTCATTGTTCCTTCGTGAATCCCTTGCCATATTTCACACACACACTTGCACACACGCTTCGGCAAATATCCAACAGTGATATCAGAGCCACGTCTTTGATTGGTATTGGGCGTTTGTCCGAACCACCAGTTCCTAAAACTACCCATCCAACTACCCAACAATTAAACTATGGCTAACTCCACGTCATCCTCATTTCCAATTCCTATTTTCCATGGGAATAACTACGATTACTGGAGCATTAAAATGACTACTTTCTTGATGGCCCATGTTGACACCTAAATTTTGGCGCATCATTTAGTGTAATTTGCATGGAAAATTAGGGATTAAATTTTTAACCCCTAAACAAAAATATTTAAATTGCATAACATATAGTTTAAATTCATTGCATTTTTGCATCGACACCGGCGGTGACGAACGAGCTTAAATTTCATTGAATGGGACTCGGCTCGCTTGAAATACAAAGGCCGGGAATTATAAGTCAAACGGGCTCGGTTGTTTTAATTTGAACTTAATTCAGCCCATTATCGTTAATTAATTCAGCCCATTGTCATTAATTAATTCAGCCCATTATCATTAATTAATTCAGCCCATTTAAATTAAAGCTCAAGCCTAAGCCCATTAGGACTAGAAAGCCCATCTAATTGACTTAGATTAATACTATATATACATTATTAGGTCAGAATTTTAGAGGGGGAGACACAATTTTCAGATCAGAAAATTTTTAGAGTGTGAGAGTGAGAAAGAGAGAGAGAGGAGGAAGACCTCGCGCTGCCGCGCCCGCTGCCGCGCCCGCTGCCGCGCCCGCTCCCGCGCCCGCGCCCGCGCCCGCTGCCGCGCCCGCGCCCGCTCCCGCGCCCGCGCCCGCGCCCGCGCCCGCGCCCGCCGCCGCGCCCGCTGCCGAGCGCCGCTGCCTCCCGCGCCCGTCGTCGCTGCCTTGCTGTTCCGTCGCCGTTGCCCCGCCGTCATCCCGACACCGCGCCGCCGGTCCACCGCTCGCCGTTCATCCCGATCCGCAAGTTCGAATTTGGGAATTATCTGCAAATTAGGTAATTAGATATTATCTGATATTTTTCAGAATATTTAATTTACTAATTTGTGCTTTTGAATATTGCATGAATATCGTGTAGAATATTAGATATGTTGGGATAATTATCTGATATCTGCAATATTTTTAAAATATTCAAAATTAGGAAACTTTCCTAATTTAGCAACGTATCTAGACGACTATCCTACCTTATCCCTAAGGTACAATACGCGACGATATGGAAAATCATTATCCTATCCATAATCACTTGGGTACGATAATGATTTTTATCTGCTTTCCAAATTTGAATGATCGACTTTCTGTTAATATCTATAACCCTATAGATATGACCGATAGTTCGATTCTTGTGCCTAATCTGAATTTGAAACGAATCTTGTGGATTGCGTGGCTATTTTAAATATGGATGTTATCTCTGTTTAAATTATTTTTCCTTTTCAAATAAAAAAGAAAATTCAAAAAAAATATCAGTTAGGATTTGAATTTGAGTTTTGCATGTTTAGGAATCCTAAATATATCTAGACGATAGAATAATTATTTAATTTAAATTAGGACTTGAGATAATCTATTTCCTAGTTTAAATTAAGTAATTTTCTAATCTTAATAGATTATTTAGGTTATTTTTTTTAATTTCGAATTTTCATGAAAATCCCAAAAAAGAATGAATTGTTTTATAGTAGATTAGGATAGATTGCATTCTTAATTTAATTAATTTATTATTTCGAATTTTAACAAAAATCTCAAAAATAAGTCATGTTAGGATATGTTAAGTCATCATAGGTTGCATGTTAATTTAGGCATATTTTTATTCCGAATTTCATTAGAAAACACCAAAAATAAATCGTTTGCCCGTCATCAGAATTAAGTCACGTCGTCGCATGACATATAGTTTGCATGTTAGGTTGCATTATTCGCATGTCATTTTTGCACGTCATTGCATATAGGTTAGCTTTCATTTAAATAAGCGAAAATCCAAAAATACTGAGTGAACTGCTTGTTAATTAGAAATCATATTAGGATGATTGATGTGATTTTCTAGCTAACCATGCAGATGCTTACGTTGCTTCGAGGTAAGTAATTCTCCCAATCTTGCAATTTATTTAATGCTTTGATTATTGGGTGTTAAATTGGTGGTTTGCGTACCCGCATGAACACCTCACATGTTAGTGACTAAGTTAAAATGGATCCAAATTGTTTGCCAAAATTTTTTTTTGAAAAGAAAAGGTACCGAAAGGGCGTTAGACTAGATCTAGCGTAATCAAGTCCCCGGGCTTAGAATCTCTGGTTCGTAGGAATAAAACATATCTCCCTATGTTTTATTTAGGTTTCTAATCGACCTACCACAAATTGATTAGTGGCGACTCCAAGCATGAAAATATTTGCATGTTAAAAACTTAAACCCAAAGTTGCGAATTGGTAGGGCTTGGGAGGGCTCGAGTTAGGTTTAGTCCTAATAATCCATTAGCCTGAGAGGAAGAAATTTTTAGGTCGCGACAGCTTGGCGACTCCGCTGGGGAATTGAGTTAAAACTCTTAGTGGACTTAGGCCAGTTTTTCTTTTCAAAAAATATATTTTTTGCTTGGCAGCGAGGATCCCAGGTACGTCCCTAACATTTTAGGTGTTAAATGTTTTTGCAGTATGGGAGGTATAAGGGGAGGCGTGATTGTTAACCCTTGTTTTGCATGGAGGTGTTTGAATGAATGGTTTATTTTATGTACGAAGCGCTGTATGATATAACCTGCTGTGCATGCCTTGCATTTACACTACACCGCACACACTACCCGCTGCCGGACCTAGGCGGCACAGGTTTAGGATGGTACTAAGAAAACGGACACCTCGACCACACCCGTGTGATATAGGTCGCCTTTCTTGGTCCCGAAAGTTCTTTCATGGTGTCATTGAATACCTACCACGGTTGCACCCTTTGCAACCCGGGTCGGCTCTTTGACTAAGCCGGAGTCAGGGGAATCCCAGCCTAACCACCACCATGACTGGTTTAGCTCGGTAATCCTCGTGTCTCCATTTTGCAAGCCAGAGTCTAGGTAGAAATCGAACCTCACGTTTCATGCGCATGTCTATGTGATTGCCATCATTCTACCGGGTGAAGTAAGATTTCTAAACCTTTATCTCGCAATTTATTTATGTTTCGTCTTTTTCTTTGGTCGGTCCATGACATTAGGTCGGTCGCGAGTCTTGGTCTATACACTATGGGAGGGGCAGACATCCGGATTCTTGATGCTCCTAAGGACGAGCTCCGTGCCTGGTGGAATCTACTCAGTCCGACCAACCGCAAGCTAGTTGAGGGCCACATCGGGAGGCTCCTCCCCCTACTGGAAGTCAAAGTCCGTACCGGCCTCGTTCGAGCATTAGCGCACTTCTGGTGTCCCGAAACCTCTACCTTTATATTCGGTAAGCACGAGCTCACCCCGACGTTGGAAGAATATAGCGTGCTCATTGGAAAACCATTGGAGTCGGATTTAATCACACCACCTTTGGGAATTGATCCTACTTTAATGTTGGCTGAATTTTTGAATGTCGGAAAAGATGAATTGGGAAAAGTTCTAAAAGCAAATCGTGGCACATGTCCTTTTTCATTCCTGAGTCAGTGTTTTGAAAAAGCCACATCTTTTCAAAAAGGCAGAATCTTTTTGCTAGCGTTTTTCGGGTTCGTGATCTTTCCTTACTGTAAGAATGCATGTAATCCGTCAATCGCATGGTTGGTCCAACAGGTTTGTTTTGAAAAGAATTTTATCAACATCATTTTAGCAGAGACTTTGATTTCCCTCACTAAATTTAGGCAACATGTTGACAAAACGTTTCATGCCCCCCTCGAATTTTTGCAAATTTGGTTTTTATCTCATATAAAAGGGTGTGGCGATTTACTCACAATACCTGAGCTTAGTGATTCTAGCCATCCAGTTTTAAGGTACAAAGAAAAACAAGGGGATGCACCCGATTATCATTACTCCGAATGGATCATTTTCATGAAAAACGCTAGACCCCAAGGTTTCCAATGGCATGCTAACTGGTTCAAAGTTGAAGAAGCTCGGCTTACCTGTAATGGTATTGGACCGGTTCCACTATTGGGTTTCACCGGCGCGATCGAATACTACCCCGCCAGAGTGTCTCGTCAGTATCAGATTCTCCAAGGGCTCCCTCCGGCGTTACAACCAGAACTCCTACAAGTTGACTTCGTCGATGATGATAAAGACCACGAAGCGACCGTAGCCCAGCTCAATAAGATGTGGAGGAAGTGTCGTGTGTTAAAGATAGCTCGGCCCGAAGGAGAACTAAAGGGAGAGCAGAAGTCCTATTTCGCGACGACCCAGTACATTCGTCGGCACAGAATCCCGCAGGATTTGCTCCCGAAGATACCCAAGGTGCCTCTAAAGTCCGCCAATCGCTCAGAGAACAATCGCCTCAAAAGGAAGGCCGAAGAAGCTGAAGAAAAGGCATCCAAGATAGCTCGAGTTTATGAGCAATTGAAGAAGGAAGTCGCCTCCCATATGTCTATAGATCAAGCTAAATAAAAAGCTCGAAATTCTTTTCTCATCTCAGTTTCAGTTTTTAAAATTTGTTTAGGAATTGAGTCATTTGTCTTTATATTCAGTTCAATTTCAAGTCATTAATTAGTGTAAAAATTTTCGCCATTTCAATAAAGAGGTCCTTTCAATTCAAAGCGGTTAGACCAATGTCATGGATTGGCGTATCATTTTGCTTAACACTCATGTATGCCTATTTCATTTCGAAATTAGGTAGCTACGGACCGATCACGATCGCCCATTCGTACACGGTCGAGAGCCAGAATGGCCGATCAAACTGACTTGCAAGAGCGTGTTGTTGGTGTGGAAGACCAGATTAAGCAACTTGTCATCGCAGTGCAACAAATGTCCGCTGAGATCAAAGCTCTCCGGTCGGTTCCTGTTTCGGCACCCCTCGAAGCGTCAGTCCCAAAGCAGAAAATCAGAAAAAATGTCGATGTTGACGGGGATGACGATATTCCTGATTTAGAAGATGACCCCGTCCAGATCATCGTCAACAAGGACAAACCTGATGAACGGGTCAATAAACTTGAAGAAAGAGTGAAGCAGCTGGAAGGTTCGCAGGATTCACCTTCGATCGATCTGTCCCTATACTCACAAATCAAAATCCCAAAGAAGTTCAAAATGCCGGATTTCGACAAGTACAATGGCACCACATGTCCAAAAGCCCACCTACAGCTCTATCACGTACAAATGACTTCGTACGTTGATAACGAACTCCTGATGATCCATGCCTTTCAAGCAAGTTTGACGGGTCCTGCTTTGAGCTGGTATCTCATGAAGAAGATAAATGGCCTCAAAACTTGGAAAGAAGCCAGTGAAGCATTCTTGAAGCAGTACATATTCATAACGGACATCATTCCTACCCGTGATGATCTCGAACGCGCTCAGATGAAAAAGACTGAGTCCTTCAAAGACTATGCTATCAGATGGAGGAATTTAGCTGCTCAGGTTGTCCCAGAACCCATAGACAGTGAGTTAAAGAGGATGTTCATGAAAACTCTCCCGTTCGAATACCGTAATCGGATGGTTGCCATTCCGACTGACAACTTCAACCAACTCATCCCCATGGGCGAACAAATTGAAATAGGGCTGAAAGATGGATGGTTTGTCGAGCCGTCCTCCTCGACCAGAAGATTTGGTGCAAGAAAAGAGAAAGAACCGGCAGCTGAAGTGAATGTGGCTTATAACCAACCGAGCCGGCGGAATGCTAACTCCGCCCCAGCAATCCAAGTAGTAGAAGCTCAGCAACAAAACTCGGGTCGTCAACCTTTTCAGAGGAGGAACAACAAGAGGCAATTCACTCCCCTCCCCGGATCGTTGTCTCAAGTGTTGACAGTGCTCCAGAAGAAAGGTTTGCTTACTACTGAGCCAAAGCGGCCCAATCCTGAGCGGTTCTATAACTTCGACCCGTCAAAGAAATGTGATTATCACATGGGTGAGCTGGGACACTCAACCGATGATTGCTATGCCCTCAGGCACCGAATCCAGAACCTCCTAGATACGAAGGTTTTCTCATTTCAGCCTGCTAAGCCGAATGTTCAGAACAACCCACTCCCTGATCACGCAGGCAATGTGAATGCCATATTTAGCTTCGATGCTGGTCGAATCAAGAATGTTAAGGTGTATACCACCGACGTCTATGGTGAGTTAGTGAAAGCCGGTTGTTACTCGAGTAATGAGGACCTTCCCCTTGCCATCATGAGAGAAAGAATCTCAAGAATGGTAGAAGCTGGGATGATCGTTTATGCCGACCACACTGGCATCATTTCCACTATCTCTGAAGTGGTTATTAATTGGGAGGAGGAGTTTGCTACATTGAACACCAGGAGCGACAAGGGCGACCCTCTGCCTGAAGACATGCCTCCGCTTGAAGACGCGTTCGATAATGAAGAGATCATTGTAAGCACGCCTAAAGCTGATGAAGAGAAAGAGGTGATCGACACTCTGGGGCAACCAAGCGGCAAGTTCGATTATTATGTTAAATACTCGGCGCCCCCCAGCTTCTATGTTGACCCCCGTGACATTGTCCCGGATGGATGGGGAGGTATGGATGATTCAACACCTCTAGTGACAGAAGATTCTGATGATGCAATGGAGGGAATCACTGCCCTATTCGATAATTTCTTAATTGGAGCCATCGAGGAAGAACCGTTGAAGGGAATGGGCATTGGCCCACAAGAGTAACACATTTACCTTTTTCGCACACTCCCCTACGCGGGAATTTTTACTGCTTTTTAGGACTTGCCCCGTCTCGGGAGCTGCTTTTTAGTACTTTTCATTTCTAGGATTTGATTGTTGCAATTTTCATTCCAATAAATGTAATTCATTTGGTGATAATCAATGAAATTACAAGTTATTTTCGTTTTGAGGGCATGTTGAGGTACATCAAACCAGCCCGGTGATGATATCCAACCGATAAAATAAAATATAGTCCAAGGAGAATTCTGAGGCCTGGGCTTCTTCATGCTTCCTCGTGTTAAAACCTTTTTGAAAAGAATTTCAAAAAAATAAAAAAAAAAATCAAAATACACTGTTTAGCCCTATTTGTCCTACTGAACCCCCTACTTTATGTTTCAGGGGCAATTTCGTGACACGAAAGGGTATGGGAACGGTCCAATCTGATGAATTATGTGCCACCGAACCTGATCTCGATGACACCAATGAACTCGAAGATTCCTCGGACCTCCAGCGTGATATAGAGCATCATGAAAAACCTAAAGTCCTAACGGTATACCAAATTATTACCGTCAACTTGAGTGATTCCGGAGAACCCAAAGAGGTGAAGATAGGGGCAACCCTTCCCGAAGGTAAAGCTAAACGCCTGATTCAACTGCTGAAGGATTACCAGGATATCTTTGCCTGGTCGTATGTCGATATGCCGGGTCTAGATTCTTCTATCGTGGAGCATAGTCTACCCACTAATCCAGACATGCCGCCCAAGAAACAAAAGCTGCGAAGGACCAAGCCTGAACTTTCCAAGAAAATAGAGGAGGAGGTCATGAAGCTTTTGAAAGTGGGATTTATCGAAGTCACCCAATACCCCAGCTGGGTGGCTAATATTGTGCCAGTCATGAAGAAGGATGGTCGAGTTCGGGTTTGCATTGACTATCGCGATCTAAACAAGGCCAGTCCTAAAGACGATTTCCCATTGCCACATATAGACGTTTTGGTGGACAATACTGCAGGGTTCGAGCTGTTTTCCTTCATGGATGGTTTCTCGGGTTATAATCAGATAAAAATGAAAGACGATGATAAGGAGAAAACGGCGTTCATCACTCCTTGGGGGACATTCCACTATAAGGTCATGCCCTTCGGCCTTAAAAATGCCGGGGCAACATATCAACGGGCAATGGTGACACTTTTCCATGATATGATGCATAATGAGATTGAGGTTTATGTCGATGACATGATCGCCAAGTCTAGACCTGGGAAAAGTCACGTTGATACTTTGAAGAAATTATTCGAGAGGCTCCGTGAGTTTAAGCTCCGTCTCAATCCGGCCAAGTGCGTATTCGGAGCAACCTCGGGTAAATTACTTGGGTTCATAGTAAGCAGTAAAGGCATTAAAATTGACCCCTCCAAAGTGAAGGCTATATGTGAGTTACAACCCCCGTCGACCGTAAAAGAAGTGCGGAGCCTCCTGGGTAGATTGAACTACATAGCCCGTTTTATTTCTCAGCTCTCAGCAACTGCTAAGCCATTCTTCAAACTTCTAAGGAAGAATGCTCAAGTGAAATGGGACGATGATTGTCGGGAAGCGTTTAACGAACTAAAGCAATACCTGATGAAACCACCAGTGCTAGTCCCACCAATGCCGGGCCAGCCTTTGATCCTTTACCTCACGATTCATAGTGAATCTTTAGGTGCGATGCTAGCCCAGGAAAGTCCTGAAGATGGAAAAGAGCGAGCCATTTATTACCTAAGCAAGAAGTTCACTGTCTCGGAGTTGAATTATTCTGAAGCCGAGAAGACTTGCGCTGCGCTAGTATGGGTGCTCCATAGGCTGCGACAATATACACTGCATCACCAAACTTTGCTTGTGACTGAGAACGATCCCATTAAGTATTTACTTGATCAGCCAGCTTTAGTAGGGAAGTTAGCTAAGTGGCAGATTTTAATTTCAGAGTTTGATATCCAGATGAAGCCACAAAAGTCAGTTAAAGGTCGAGTAATTGCTGATGTGTTAGCTGAAAATCCTGGAGTCCCTAATGATGATAGATATTCTCCAGAAGATCGCATTTTGGTAATAAAGGAAGACACATGGACCATGTTTTTCGATGGAGCTGTAAACTTAGCTGGTTCCGGCACTGGGGCAGTTTTAATATCCCCAGATGGGCAATATTATCCAGTAGCAGCAAAGTTGGTGTTTTCCTGTACCAACAACATAGCCGAGTACGAAGCTTGCATCCTCGGACTCCAAGCCGCAGTGGAAATGAGGATAACCAAGTTAAAAGTGTTTGGTGATTCTGCTTTGATTATTCTCCAAACTGTGGGAGAGTGGAAGACGAGAGACACCAAACTAGTGCCGTACCATGAATACCTCGAAGAAATCATAAAGGAATTCGAAGATATCTCTTTTAAGTACTTATCGAGGTCTCATAATCAGTTTGCTGATGCGCTAGCTACGTTATCATCCATGTTGCAAGTGATTGATGGGTTAGAGGTAAAACCCCTGAAGATTGAAGTCCTGACAAGGCCAGCCTACTGTATGGTTGTGACCGGGGAGCCTGACGAAAAGCCATGGTATTACGATATCATGAGTTACATCCAGAGACAAGAATTTCCTGAGGGAAGCACCCCGGCTGACAGGAAGTACATAATGAAAATGGCTTCAAAATTCTTTGTTAGTGGTGAAAAGCTGTACAAAAGATCATATGATTCGATCCTATTAAGGTGTGTGGATGCAGCTGAAGCTACCAGAATCATGCAAGAAGTACACGAAGGGATATGTGGTCCACACATGAATGGCCACATGTTAGCTAAGAAGATTATGAGGTTGGGTTATTATTGGCTCAGTCTTGAGAATGACTGCATCCAACATGTTCGAAGATGTCATCGTTGTCAGGTTCATGGGGATAAAATAAATGTTCCCCCGACGGAATTACATCAGCAGTCTGAGCCATGGCCCTTTTCAATGTGGGGCATCGATGTGATTGGCCCGATTAATCCCAAGGCATCAAATGGACACCGATTTATCTTGGTCGCGATTGACTATTTCTCTAAGTGGATTGAGGCGTCATCTTATGCAAATGTCACCGCAAAGAATGTTGTAAAATTCATCAGGCGAGACATAGTCGCTCGCTATGGTGTCCCTGAGGCTATCGTCACTGACAATGGGACAAATTTGAACAACAAGTTCATTGATCAGTTGTTCAACGAGTTCAAAATCCGGCACCTGAATTCATCTCCCTATCGTCCACAGATGAATGGAGCGGTTGAAGCCGCCAACAAGAACATCAAGAAGATCTTGGCCAAAACGGCTGAAAACTATCGTGACTGGCATGAAAGGTTGCCATTTGCACTAATGGCGTATCGAACTTCGATCCGAACCTCTGTCGGAGCGACTCCTTTTTCCTTGGTGTATGGCATGGAAGCAGTTCTACCCGTTGAAGTAGAGATCCCTTCCTTGCGAGTGTTGTCTCAAGTGGAGTTGTCCGAGGCAGAATGGATGCGACAAAGGCATGAGCAGTTAAACCTAATTGATGAAAAGCGATTGAGAGCCATTTGCCACGGTCAAACCTATCAGCAGAGGATAGCTAGATCCTTCAATCAAAAGGTGCGTCCAAGACACTTCGAGGTAAATGATCTAGTCCTAAGGAAGGTACTGCCAGTCTTTCCTGTTCCTGGAGGAAAATTTGCCCCAAACTATATTGGTCCGTATGTGGTTAAAAAGGTGCTTCCCGGAGGTGCCCTGATTCTCGCAGAAATGGATGGTCGTGAGTTTTCCACTCCTGTTAATTCTGATGCTGTGAAGATATATTATCCCTGATAAGATCTAACATTTTTGCGGTGAAAGTTTTCAAGTGTTTGGTTTTATATTCCGAATTGCAAACATTTCACTTATGAATAAATGAGTTCAATCAATTTAAAGATGGAATGTCTGCCTTGGCTTAAAATTGTGCTTGATCATTTTGTTAGTCTACATTATCGATTTCAAAAGGGGAATCTATTTAGACAATATGATAACTCGTGTGGAATGAATTGAATGTGTTGAATGAGGTACATCGGGATGATGAAAGGCAAGCCATATCCTATACACAGTCCCGTGCACTAATCCCCAGTGAGTTGAGTGGAAAAATTCCATGTCTGCAAGGTAAAGGGTTATCTCGCGAAAGGTACGACAACTGAAATGACGAGAGGCGGTTCATTTCTCTATCCCAAACACTACAGGTTATCCATTGTTTCGCCACTTTGAGCCTAAACACTTGGAGAAATTCATTCAAATTACCCCTGTCAAGAACCACCCCACATCGGGGCAAACTGGAGGTAAGTCAGCGTCATAAGGTAAAAAATGAGTAGAAATTTTCATGCTCTCACTTGCATCAATCTTCGAGTGTTGCTTTTTCAGATGAATTCACGTGAAGTTCAAGTGCCTTAGGATAACGAAGAGCATTTCTTTCTCTATCATATACACACTTTATCCTTTGTTAAGCCCAATTGAGCCTGCAAATTCATTTCTTAAACCCAGTTGGTGATCATCCCCCACACTGGGGCAAGGCAAAAGTCATCATTGTTCAAGCAGCATATCCGGAGCGCCGATGAAAGACGAAGACCCTGAGAGTCCAAATGTTAGGCATTCGGTCAAAACAAGCCAAAGTGTGACTGGCCAATACATGCATTGTAGACAGTGTGTGTCAAAAAAAAAACTAGAGGGCATGAAAAAGCAGTGTGCCTGGTAAAAGCAAGGCCGATGCCCGTGAAAAGAAAAGAAAAAAGAGAAGAAAAATGGAGAAAAGTGACGACTTTAGAAAATGTTGAGATGTGTTAAAGTCACAAAAATATCCAGAGTCTTAAGGAATCAAGTGATGAATTCTCGAAGCCAATGGAGCATTTACCGAGAAGATAATCCCTGATGGAAAAGAGCACCGGTGACAATGCCGGGATGATCACCAACTCTCACCCCAATTATACACATTTTGAGCCTTATGATCCATTCATTTCTCAATCCATGAGCCTAGCCTGCGTTACATCCCTTGCAAAGTCTCTTCAGATTATGGCACTTGAACTAACGTAGAGTTTCTGATGTTTATAAGCTTAGCTCGAAGAAGTGCGAGCAAGTCCATTTCTATCTCATTTTGCAGGTTCTTGACTTGTAAACCCGGAGACAATTACAGAGTATTTTCTTTCAGTAGCCTTGACTCGAAGAGTCTCTTTTGCTAAGCCATTGACCAAGCCCTATGTTACGGTCCTAATAAAGACCTCTCAGATTGGTAAAGTCGTACTGCTTGCGAGAATACTCAGACCCTTGTCAACATGATGATGGTGAGATAGAGTGATTTTCATAAATTAGCCACTTCTCGACGAGAGTGAGTGAAAGCCCTTTCGAACCAAAAGTTCCTCATTCGACATTTTCAAGATATCCGTTTGTGAGTTCGGATCGTCTTGTCATGATTTTTTCCCAGCAAAGTTTGTAATGCTGATTTGACAAAACCATCGTGCATGAAAATCAGTTGAAATCATGGTGCATGTGTATATGTATTCTTGACAGTGTGCGAATGCGTATTACATGTTACTTAAAATCGTGTCTAACAGGAGACACACCTTCAGAGTTGGAGATATCACCAGGTAAGTATATCTCTATCCCTAGGATATCTATGACTATCTAGGTATCCCTGACCTGTTCAAGCAATTGTCAGGTCCCACATTTGATCATTTTTTGCAATCTCTAGATGCCTTTGATTGTGTTCAGGTGTCTATTGATCAAACCTTTTCAGGTACTTCTGATGATATCCAGGTACTTTGTCAAGGAACTCTTGAACACTTGGGCTAGCCCCTTTGTTCATCAAATCGCAGATTTTCATACAATCTCGAGAAGATTCCCCCGTTACATGACTATGAGCAGGTATAGGCATGGCGGCCAAATCTTTACATATGAGCAGGTATATGTAAAGGTCGGAATATTCTTCCCAAATATCAGGTATTCCCCCGCTACTCACCTATGAGCAGGTATAGGCATGGCGGCCAAATCTTTACATATGAGCAAGTATATGTAAAGGTCGGAATATTCTCCCAAATTTCAGGTATTCCCCCGCTACTCACCTATGAGCAGGTATAGGTGAAGCGGCCAAATCTTTACATATGAGCAGGTATATGTAAAGGTCGGAATACTCTCATTATCTCAGATGTTCCCCCGCTACTTGCCTATGAGCAGATATAGGTGGAGCGGCCAAATCTTTGCATATGAGCAGGTATATGTAAAGGTCGGAATATTCTCTCAGCCCCAGGTGTTCCCCCGCAGTTCACTTATGAGCAGGTATAAGTGAGGCGGCCAAACCTTTACATATGAGCAGGTATATGTAAAGGTCGGAATATCCTCTTGATTCCAAAAGTTTCCCCCGCAATTCACTTATGAGCAGGTATAAGTGAAGCGGCCAAATCTTTACAAACACCTATGGAGATGTATAGGTAGTTCGTAAAGATCGGAACTGTTCTCACGAATCCAGATGATGATTGGATACGTCGAGCTTTCTTCGTGTATCTTGACTTAATTGCAGATCACCGAAGTTCATCAATGTATATTAGGCAATACCTATGGGGCTGAGCCCATACATTTGCCAAAACAACATACAAGTTAAAGTTGTGCCTCGAATTACGTTATCGTTCATGTCAGGTAAGTAATTCCAGGTATGTTTTCTATGCAAGTCAGCATTGCATCATTTCTTAATGCATTGTAAAATGGGACTCATAATCCCGACAAAAACAACATTCATTGCATTTGCATGGTTGAAATTTAGGTATCATGTAGTCTTTGAATGCAACCTCTACGAGCTCACTTTCAAAGAGGGGCAGCTGTTGACACCTAAATTTTGGCGCATCATTTAGTGTAATTTGCATGGAAAATTAGGGATTAAATTTTTAACCCCTAAACAAAAATATTTAAATTGCATAACATATAGTTTAAATTCATTGCATTTTTGCATCGACACCGGCGGTGACGAACGAGCTTAAATTTCATTGAATGGGACTCGGCTCGCTTGAAATACAAAGGCCGGGAATTATAAGTCAAACGAGCTCGGTTGTTTTAATTTGAACTTAATTCAGCCCATTATCATTAATTAATTCAGCCCATTGTCATTAATTAATTCAGCCCATTATCATTAATTAATTCAGCCCATTTAAATTAAAGCTCAAGCCTAAGCCCATTAGGACTAGAAAGCCCATCTAATTGACCTAGATTAATACTATATATACATTATTAGGTCAGAATTTTAGAGGGGGAGACACAATTTTCAGATCAGAAAATTTTTAGAGTGTGAGAGTGAGAAAGAGAGAGAGAGAGGAGGAAGACCTCGCGCGACGCGCCCGCTGCCGCGCCCGCTGCCGCGCCCGCTCCCGCGCCCGCTCCCGCGCCCGCTGCCGCGCCCGCTCCCGCGCCCGCTGCCGCGCCCGCGCCCGCTCCCGCGCCCGCGCCCGCGCCCGCCGCCGCGCCCGCTGCCGAGCGCCGCTGCCTCCCGCGCCCGTCGTCGCTGCCTTGCTGTTCCGTCGCCGTTGCCCCGCCGTCATCCCGACACCGCGCCGCCGGTCCACCGCTCGCCGTTCATCCCGATCCGCAAGTTCGAATTTGGGAATTATCTGCAAATTAGGTAATTAGATATTATCTGATATTTTTCAGAATATTTAATTTACTAATTTGTGCTTTTGAATATTGCATGAATATCGTGTAGAATATTAGATATGTTGGGATAATTATCTGATATCTGCAATATTTTTAAAATATTCAAAATTAGGAAACTTTCCTAATTTAGCAACGTATCTAGACGACTATCCTACCTTATCCCTAAGGTACGATACGCGACGATATGGAAAATCATTATCCTATCCATAATCACTTGGGTACGATAATGATTTTTATCTGCTTTCCAAATTTGAATGATCGACTTTCCGTTAATATCTATAATCCTATAGATATGACCGATAGTTCGATTCTTGTGCCTAATCTGAATTTGAAACGAATCTTGTGGATTACGTGGCTATTTTAAATATGGATGCTATCTCTGTTTAAATTATTTTTCCTTTTCAAATAAAAAAGAAAATTCAAAAAAAATATCAGTTAGGATTTGAATTTGAGTTTTGCATGTTTAGGAATCCTAAATATATCTAGACGATAGAATAATTATTTAATTTAAATTAGGACTTGAGATAATCTATTTCCTAGTTTAAATTAAGTAATTTTCTAATCTTAATAGATTATTTAGGTTATTTTTTTTAATTTCGAATTTTCATGAAAGTCCCAAAAAAGAATGAATTGTTTTATAGTAGATTAGGATAGATTGCATTCTTAATTTAATTAATTTATTATTTCGAATTTTAACAAAAATCCCAAAAATAAGTCATGTTAGGATATGTTAAGTCATCATAGGTTGCATGTTAATTTAGGCATATTTTTATTCCGAATTTCATTAGAAAACACCAAAAATAAATCGTTTGCCCGTCATCAGAATTAAGTCACGTCGTCGCATGACATATAGTTTGCATGTTAGGTTGCATTATTCGCATGTCATTTTTGCACGTCATTGCATATAGGTTAGCTTTCATTTAAATAAGCGAAAATCCAAAAATACTGAGTGAACTGCTTGTTAATTAGAAATCATATTAGGATGGTTGATGTGATTTTCTAGCTAACCATGCAGATGCTTACGTTGCTTCGAGATAAGTAATTCTCCCAATCTTGCAATTTATTTAATGCTTTGATTATTGGGTGTTAAATTGGTGGTTTGCGTACCCGCATGAACACCTCACATGTTAGTGACTAAGTTAAAATGGATCCAAATTGCTTGCCAAAATTTTTTTTTGAAAAGAAAAGGTACCAAAAGGGCGTTAGACTAGATCTAGCGTAATCAAGTCCCCGGGCTTAGAATCTCTGGTTCGTAGGAATAAAACATATCTCCCTATGTTTTATTTAGGTTTCTAATCGACCTACCACAAATTGATTAGTGGCGACTCCAAGCATGAAAACATTTGCATGTTAAAAACTTAAACCCAAAGTTGCGAATTGGTAGGGCTTGGGAGGGCTCGAGTTAGGTTTAGTCCTAATAATCCATTAGCCTGAGAGGAAGAAATTTTTAGGTCGCGACAGCCCAAGATTTGCATGACATCGTGGAAAAAGGATATGAAGCTCCGCACGAAGGTACAAGTGTTATGAAAGATCAACTACAAAGGGATGCAAGGGCAATATGTGCTATTCAGCAAGCACTCTCGGAAACGGTATTTCCGAGGATAATTGGAGCAAAGACAGCGAAGAAGGCTTGGGAAATATTACGAGAAGAATTCCAAGCATCAGAAAAGGTATCTACTGTTCAGCTTCAAACTCTGAGAAGAGAATTTGAGAATTCTAAAATGAAAGTAAATGAGATCGTTCAAGAATATTGTGGAAAACTAAAAGAACTAATTAATCAAATGAGTGCCTATAGAGATAAAATCACTAATCAAAGGATTGTAGAAAAAATACTAGTGTCACTTACTAGAAAGTACAATCCTATTGTGACAACTATAGAAGGAACTAAAGATTTGATGACTCTGTCAGTAAGTGAATTAATTGGCTCTTTAGAAGCACGTGAGAAAAGAATGATGGCACAAGATGAAGATTCAGTTGAAAGTGCATTTCGATCAAAAATTAACATACAGTCTCATCAATCTAAAAATGGTGGAAGGGGCTCATGGAAAAATAGAAGAGGAGGAGAAACTACCCAAAAGAAAAAATAGCCACCTTGCCGAATTTGCAAGAACACTAACCTTTTGGAGAAAGATTGCTGGTTTAAAAATAAACCACAATGCCGCTTTTGTAAAAGATATGACCACTCAGAAAAGTATTGTCGCTCGAAAACAAATAATCGAGCCAATTATGTTGAAGAAAAAAAAAGTGAAGACAACAAATTCTACGCAGACCAAGCGGCAAATGATAAGTAATATGATACGTGGTACATTGATGGTGGGTGTAGCAATCATATGACGGGGGATGAATCTATATTCACCGATATTGATACATCGGTGAAATCCCAAGTAAAATTGGGCAACGGTGTATTGGTCGAAGTGAAAGGAAAAGGCACTATTCACCGTTGAAACAAATAAAGGCCCAAAAAATACATAATGTGTACCTTGTCCCCAGTCTTGCACAAAATCTACTCAGCGTTGGCCAAATGATACAAAATGGGTATTCTCTATATTTTTGAGAAGATGCCTGCATTATTTATGATAAATATAAAAAATATCATTGCCTCTGTTAAGATGGAGAATAGGAATTTTCCTATTCGATGGAAATATGTCAGAAATATAGCCATGAAAGCTCAACTTGATGATTCATGGCTATGGCATCGAAGATTTGGCCACTTCAACTTCGCTGGGTTAAAAGTTCTCCATTAGAAAAAATATGATGAGAGATTTTCCAGCTATTTCAAAAATGTCAGATGTTTGTGAAGGCTGTCTGCTTGGAAAACAACAAAGCCAGTCCATCCCATCTAGTGCATAGAGAGTTAAGAAGCCATTGGAACTAGTGCATAAGGATGTGTGTGGTCCAATGAGGACCCCCACACCTAGTCAGAATAAATATTTCATCCTATACATTGACGACTACACAAGAATAACGCGGGTCTACTTTCTTCCAATAAGATCGGAGGTCTTCTCTATTTTCAGAAAATTCAAGAACCTTGTTGAAATCAAAGTGGCCGCAGAATCAAAGTCCTAAGGAGCGACAGAGCCACGGAATACAATTCAAGAGAGTTCAATAAATTCTGTGAAGACGGAGGAGTCCATCATCAACTAATTGTTGGCAATGACCTGGAGCAAATTGGAGTAGCAAAAAGGAATAACATAATCGTCATGGAGATGGCAAGGTCTATGCTAAAGGAGAAAGGCATTCCCAATTCGTTCTGGACAGAAGCAGTCTACACAACTATGTACCTCTTAAATAGGTGTCCAACTAGAGTAGTTCAAAATAAAACTCCAGTCGAAGCATGGAGCGGATGGATGCCTTCGGCAAAGCATCTCAAAGTCCTTGGCTGTATATGCTATGTCCACATTCCCGCTCAAAAAAGGAGCAAGCTCGATGAGAAGACGGAAAAATGTATCTTTCTCGGCTACAGCAGCCAATCAAAAGGCTATCGAGTTTACAACCTAAAAACTAAGAAGGTGATGATTAGTCGAGACGTCGAGTTTGACAAAAATGTTGCTTGGAACTGGGAGGAAGAAAAGATTGAGAAGAGGTATGTCACCTTACCAGACATACCACCAACATCTAAGGAGTCAACATCACAAGAAGAAGGTGAAGTGCCGAATACCACCACTCATGATGTAACACCATCATCCTCTCCAAGAGTGACGCAGGAAGAATCTACTCCAGAATCTCCTATTCTAAGGGTAAAATCTCTTTAAAAAGTTTATGAAACATGCAACTTTGCAGCTTTAGAACTAGAGAACTATGAAGAGGCTACCAAAGAAGAAGTTTGGATTGAAGCCATGAAGGAAGAAATCAAGATCATAGAAACGAATGAAACATGGGAGCTCGTTGACTGCCCCGACAACAAAGAAATCATTGGCGTTAAGTGGGTCTACAAGACGAAGCTCAATGCAGATGGATCTATTCAGAAGCATAAGACAAGACTAGTAGCGAAAGGATACCTACAACAACCAGGTATTGACTATACTGAGACTTTTGCTCCTATTGCTCGTCTTAATACTATTCGGGCACTCATAACCCTAGCAGCACAAAAAGAATGGAAGATTCATCAACTAGATGTAAAGTCCGCATTCCTTAATGGATATCTTCAAGCAGAAATATATGTGGAACAACCACAAGGCCTTACCATCAAAGGCCAAGAAGAAAAAGTCCTCAAGCTTAAGAAGGCCCTCTATGGGTTAAAGCAAGCACCACAAGCGTGGTATAGTAGAATTGATGAATACTTCTCCAAGCAAGGATTCAGGAGGAGCATGAGCAAGCCAATGCTCTATATCAAGACCCAAGATAAGTCTAACACTCTCATCGTCTCTCTATATGTGGATGATCTTATATATACTGGGAACAATGAAAAGATGATTCAAGAATTCAAAGAAGAAATGATGAAGACATTCGAGATGACAGACTTGGGCTTGATGCACTACTTCCTCGGCGTCGAGATCAACCAAAATGAAGGAGTTTTTATCTCAGAGAAGAAATATGCCGAGAACCTCCTTCAAAAATTCAAGATGAATAATTACAAAACAGTTGCGACACCGCTTGTGACAAACGAGAAACTATTAAAGGAAGATGGAGCAGAAAAAGTTGACACCTCCCTTTACAGAAGTCTGATTTGTAGTTTAATATATTTCACTGCTACACGACCAGACATCATATACATGACAAGTCTACTATCATGATTCATGCAGAGTCTGAGTCAAATTCACCTTGGAGCTGCCAAGAGAATTTTAAGATACTTACAAGGAACAACATATTATGGCATTTGGTATCGGCTAAGTGTAACGACTAAGCTTATTGGCTACACCAACAATGACTGGGCAGGATCAGCTGACGACAAGAGAAGCACCACTGGCTATGCTTTCACACTGGGTTCTGGAATATTCTCTTGGGCATCTAGAAAACAAGACTCAGTGGCACAATCTACTGCGGAAGCTGAATACGTCGCGGCCACTACAACCACCAGTCAAGCAATATGGCTTCGAAAAATTCTAGAAGACATTGGAGACGCACAAACGAAATTGACTCCGATATTTTGCAACAACAAGTCTGCGATCGCCATATCAAAAATCCTTTCTTCCATGGAAGAACCAAACATATAGACATCAAATATCACTTCATCCGTGAAGTGCAAAATAATGGAGAGATCTAGCTCAAATATTGCAAGACCGAAGATCAAGTCGCGGACATATTCACTAAAGCACTGCCACAAGTCAAGTTTGAGATGTTACGAAGCATGCTTGGAGTATCACGAAATTGGATCAAGGAGGAGTGTTAAAATGCTGATCCAATTTCTAGAGGTCCGGAAAAATTCTACAATAAAATCTGATACTTGGCGGCAAAAGTAAGTCACTAATTTTGTGTAGAAGTCTCTAGTCCTACTCGTGGGAAGCAAGAAGAGCCAGCTGAAGAAGTCTTAGGTAAAGAAAAGTTACTGACTGTCCAGCTGTCCAGCTGTCTAAGTCGGTCAAGAAGTGGCGGTGGAGTAGTCGGTGAGGTGCGCCTATAAATAGAGGTGAGTGGCCGTCCATTTTGTAGTAGACTGACAAAAAAATCTCTCCTTACCTAGTAACACCAACTGATAATAATAGCCTTTCTTGCTTGTTCCCTTTTGCACCTTTTAGCCACTTTCATCTAGTCTTTGTTCATCGTTCCTTCGTGAATCCCTTGCCATATTTCACACACACACTTGCACACACGCTTCCGCAAATAACGAACACCTTCACACACCTAGGGGGGTTCAGAGAAAAGAAAAAAAGAAGCTCGGTTGCCGAAGTTCCGGGCACAAAAAAGACGCGCTCGGAGATATTACGCATAGCGACGAGGCTCCTTCCAAGATCGTTGCTACCACAAACTCTTGCCCTCTACCCCGTCGCATCGTGGCTGCCACTCACTGCACTTTGCTGCCCAACGCTCCCAACCACACGAAGTGCCTGTCCACGGAGAGCACTGCCCCAGCGATCTCTCTTTCTCTGGTGTCCCGCACGCCTATCTTTTTCAAGACGGTGCTCTAGCTTTCAACGCTCGCCTAATCGGTAACTTCAGCAACCCAAACTAAGGCAAGATCGACATTAATTACCCTTGTTTAATGTAGCTCATCTTTCTGACGATTGGTGCGTTAGTTTTAGTTCTGCCAAGTTGCATGATTCGTGTTAGACAACAGATGGTTTTCAAGTTGATAGGAACATAGGCGTTAATAAAAATGGTCCTATTCCAGAATAAATTGGTGGAACTTCCGATAAATGCTAAAGGGTCACTTGTGCCTATAGTATTTCTATCTCTTCTTAAACTTTGGTACGTGTCTCATTCTTTTCAAAAGGCATTTCTTCTGCTTAGATTCATTCTTTAGATGTTTATGATGGTTGCTATTGTCGTGGCTTCACTCTTTACGGGGAATTTGAATTTATGGTTCTATCTTGTTAGTGATTATTGGTGCATAAATTTATTCAAAGATTTCTTCTTTATAATGTAGGAAAAAACGTAACACGATATTGTTTGTTGTAACTTATAAAAATAACCGAAAATAATAACTTTGAGAAAGCGATAACAACTTTAATAATGACCAAGTCAAGGAGTAAATATATTGAATATCTATTCTTAACAAATAAAGATGAAATAATTACAAACCAAATTTGAACCTACACGGTTGCTATACAATTGTAATAGAATTAAATAAGTGGTAAGGTACGGATTACCAAATCCTCTTAAGGCGATTAGTTCATGCCAATGGTACCATGCAGAATTACAAACTATACCTCCCAAGATACAATACATCGAACCCATTTATATTAGCACTATGCAAATATGACACGGTCGAACTTCTTGAAATAGGCACACTTAGATTGAAGTGAAGATATGCGTTATTTTTTCTTCCTCTATGAAACGAAGAATAGTTCAAATTAATTTATAGAGTTTAAGAAGTCACGTATTGAGGAGATACATGAACTAAAGAGATACTTGAATTAAAGGGAAATGCGAACTAAAGAGACATGTCTTGTTTTGGTCACTTTTGTGGAATCATTAATAACCCATAATTACAACAATCCCCCAACCCTCATTAAATGGATCAACAAAACATTTTGACTTGAAGAATTCAAAACGTGCTTGTAGAAATACACAGCATTAGGATAGGTAGCTTTCACTTTGAACCTTTTTTAGTGAAAGCCTATAGGACTTACTTAACCAATCGATGGCTAAGCCTTATATCGCAAGTTGACCTCACACAGAGCATCTCCAATTCATGATTGGTTCTCGATTGTGTTCATTCTTTCAACCCTAAACCTCTCAGGATTCATATTCATTCTTTCAACCCTAAACCTCTCAGGATTCATACATGCTTTAGAAAATCTAGCCTTTAAAGATTTTCATAGAGTCAACCAGCTCCATACATATAGGTGCATTCCTATCAAAGGTATCCTACCATACCTTACTAGGATGTTGTATTCCAAGCTATATGAATCATTAAACACATAGTGTACCCTTAAAACGATGTAGGAAGCATTGTTGCATCATAGAATAGGAGACAGTGCTCACACTAGAGTTTTCAAATTTTGTGTTGTCCCATTGAACCTAGTTCATGGGATCTCCAATCGCTAGGTTAGATTTCCATATTAGAACCTTTTTATTGAGTTAAGGCCTTTAACCCCATTCCCCTAGATGCACAGTTTACATGTTTTCTTGACAAACCTTTTGTCAGTGGATCCGAAATATTTTCCTTTGATTTCTCTATAGAAATTTTCCATTCGAGAGCAACTTCCTTACGATATTATGTCTACGACGAATGTGTCTAGACTTATTGTTATATATCATATTTTGTGTCCTTACAATTGCCACTTGATTGTCATGGTATGCATACCGTAAACCCACATTTTGGCCACAACGGAACATCCTCTAAAAAGTGTCAAAGCCACTCTACGTATTTAGTAGCTTTATCCAAAGCAATATGCTCATATTCCATTGTGGAGCAGGCTATTAAAGTTTGTTTTGAGGATTTCCACGATACTACGACATTTCTAGCGTGAACACATATCCGCTAGTCAATTTCAATTCATTAGAATCCGAAATACTAAGTCGATTTTGGTGCCGAGTATAACATTCGCAACACCTGATTCTTTCATCTGAAAGTTTTTTTGAGAATATTTTTGGTGATTTTGATACCTCAATATTTTCTCCAAGAATCAGCAAATCATCGACATATAAACAAATAAGTACGCATCCACCTGACGTGAATTTAGTGTATACACTTTTGTCACACTCATTGATTTTATATCTATTTTGGATCATCACATGATCAAACTTCTCATGCCATTGAAGAGCTTGTTTAAGTTCATACAAGGATTTGACACGTATACACACTTTGGGTTATTGTCTTTTGACCTTGAATCTTTCAGGTTGTTTCATATAAATCTCCCCGTCAATATCACCATTCAAGAATGCAGTTTTCACATCAATTAGATGTATCTGCAAATTGTATAGAGAAGTTATAATCAACATCCTAATTGATGTTAGTCCTGTTACATGTGACTAAGTATCAAAGTAGTTTAGACCCTCTCTTTGTTTAAACCATTTGGCAACACGTCATGCTTTATATTTGTCAATGGAACCATCAAATTTACACTTCTTTTCAAATATTCATTTGCATCCAATTGATTTATTTCCAGATGGAAGATTAACCAATTCACAAGTATGCTTACTTAGGATAGAATCAATCTCATTGCCAACAATTTCTTTCCATAAATGAGCATCTGAAGATGACATTATGTCTTTAAACGTTTGAGGCTTACTTTCTAACATGTATGTAAAAAAATTAAGTCCAAAAGATTTTTCAATCCGCGACCTCTTGCTCCTTTGAAGTTTCACTTCTTCAGACTAAACTTTATCATTCTCAAATTCTGATTTTCTAAATCTCTTCTGAGAAGATTCATCCTGATTTCTTTTTGCAAGATATATATTCTCAAAGAACTCAAAATCCCTTGATTCTAGAATAGTATTGGCATGGATTTTCACATTTTTAGATTTGTGAACCAAAAATCTGTATGTGCTACTATTTGAGCATAACCGATAAATATGTAATCCACCATTTTAGGTCCCAACCGAGTTTGTTTAGGAGGAGGAATCGCCACCTTGGCTAAGCACCTCCACAATTACAAAAATTTGTAGAATGGTAACCTTGTTGGGTCAGTAGGACTTCGCCCATTGGCCAAGGCGGGCCTGAGTAGCACCGACCAGTTGTCCTTCCACTGCCAAGAGTGGGAGGTTTTCGCCCTCGAGCCCTCTGCTTTAGTGCACACGAGACCCGAGCCTTTGCCGTCGAGCCATTGCCTAAACCACATGAACCAACTCTTGGCTTGGAATGGGCAGGCCAACAAAGAGCCACGACATGGATCCGAGCCCATGTCCCATCACCTTGTTGCCCCCACTAGGGTTTCAAGCTCTTGTTGCTTAGCTCAGCAGCAAATTGTGTCGAACCACCCCTCCATAAATGGAACCATATGCTATTTGGCCTATACTGTTATGACAACCAATCCAGGATACATTGGCCATTTGACTTGTACCCATACTACCATAAATGGTCTTGGTTCGAAGGCCCGCAGCATTTGCTACCACAAAACCAGGCTCCAAGGTCTGAATCTCTCCAACAACAGTTGTCGAATCAACCATAGGAATGTCTCCGAAACGTTTTGGACATTATTGGGTACTTGATTGTTAGCGGCCATCTCAATTTTTTGATGAATCCAACAAAAAGTAAGGAAAATAGTTGCCTTAGGATTGTAGGAACAAACGTAACACGATACTATTCGTTGTAACCGGTAAAAATAAAAAGAAATAATAACTTCGAGAAAGCAACAACAACTTTATTAATGACCAAGTCAATGAGTAAATATATTGAGTATCTATTATTAACAAATAAAGAGGACACAATTACAAACCAAATTTGAACTTGCACAGTTACTATACAATTATAACAGAATTAAACAGGAGCTAAGGTACGGATTATCAAATTTTCTTAAGGCGATTAGTTCCTACTAGTGATGCTATGCAGATTTACGAATTATACCTCCCAAGATACAATACATTGAACCCATTTGTATTAGTACTATTCAAACATGACTCAATCGAACTCTTCTTGAAACCGGCATACTTAGAGAAAATTGAATGAGGATATGCATTATTTGTTCTTCCTCTCCGAAAGAAGAGTAGTTCAAATCAATTTATAAAGTTTGAGAAGTCATGTACTAAAGTGATACATGAACTAAAAGATACATAAATTCAAGAGGTACATGTATTAAAGAAATACATAAATTCAAGAGATACATCAATTAAAAAGACATGTGAACTGAAGAGACATGTCTTGTTGTGCTCACTTTTGTTAAACCATTAATAACCATAATTACAACATATAACACTTGATTTGATTTATTAGGCGTTCTCCCAAAAGGCAATTTCCTAGTTTATTTCATTGCGCATATATTTGACAATTGAGGTTTCGATGTTTGAGACCTAAGATCGGATCCCTAACTGTCTTTATTTTCATCATGGATCGTGGAGAATATTTAAATTATATGGGCTTATATTGCATGCTACTAATTTAGGAAATTTTGTTATTATGAAAGATACAAAAAAAATTGCATTGCACGATAGGATAGATTGCATTCATATTTTTCTAATTTAGAATTGCATATCTAAATTATTGTATAGATATAAATTATTGTCGATGTTGAAAATATTTTTCTTTGAATAATTATTTTAAACATTACGAGCGATTATTTTTAAGAAAATAATTTTCAAATTATTCATTTTCCACGAAATAAACGGAGTTTACAAGAGTGATAATAAATCCAAGCTAGTATACAATAATGCATGGATCCCAACCTGAAAATAGCAATGAAAATAGGACCTAAAGAGTAACTCCAAGGTTCTCGTACCACAATATGAATGACTATATATTTTCCTCCAATTATTATAATTTCTTGTTTTTGACAGGGACATATAGGTAACTCGAGGGTGTACATTCATTGCGTTCATTGTATTCCCCGTTATAACTATCGAAAGCAAAACGACATTGAGGTTATTCCCTTTTGTTGTGATGATTGATCGCCTTGCGTGATTTCTAAGATTGAACTAGCTTTTTTCCCACCATATTATTCCAAAACGGGGTTTCACAGCAAGAATCAATGCATTAATCGTAAATACTGTCCTTCTTGAACACCGTGCGTCTGCAGTCTCCCCCTAGCTTTATACACTCATCTTGTAGCATCCTCTTTCGCCATCATACTTGGAAATGATCGATTGCGCTGATGTTGTTTTCATTTTGGCCACTATGATTTGCCCGGTTTTCCGACAGAATAAAGCAAAAAGTCAACTAAAGTAAAGAGAAACCATTCTGCATGTCTGTACAAGGTTCAGTTCTTCGATCACAAATCACTCAAAAATGTATCCTTCAATGCGTGCAACACAGAGCATCTAATTAACTAGCATATACCAGGCAATGCCACACCCAAGTAGACCGATAGTTAGACATACGGATACCGGAGGATGTCCAAAAGATGGAACACGGACGAATGAATTGACCGCATCTCCAATTTTTTTACCACTGCAACCGGTGCAAGCAAGGACGGTGCGGTTTTTGTCTCAGATTCATGGCTAATCGCCACTGAACAAAGTGGCTGGGTGAATCGAGTACGACGGTCACCGCCGTCCTTGTTCCATTCATGCCTGCAGGTCCAGAGTCTCCATCTTCCATGACATCAGGGAAGTGAAGTAGAGATCTCGATATCGCAATTCCTAGGCAGATGACATAGAAGGCTATGGAGCGGAGATAGTGCCGATTCATCCCGAGATGAACGTACATTGCCATGTATCGAAGGCAGATGCAAAATAGGGTGCCAGCTCCCATCAACAGGACAAGAGAGGCGAGCCAAGTGAGCTTGACCAAAAAGGGAAAAGAAAAAGAAAAGAAAAGGAGAACACATCTCGATCATTGAGTGTTTGATGGTTGAGATGTGTTTTCTCCTAAACACCTAAAATATCTATCATTCAGACAATGAATGTATAAATACATTTAAATATCGTTGACACAAAAAATTGACCAATGTTTTGTTATTATCAACAAGTATCAGACTTAATCGATGAGAGCAAAATTTAATTAATAGTGAATAAAGCAATCAACAACTTGCTAAGAAAGTCATTGACAACATCTTGAATGTTATCAACGAGAGCCTTCATCAAGACTTTAGAAATTATCGAAAAAGTTGTATACACCGAGCAATCGACATAAAAAACAATCGCTAGGTGGTTATGTCCATTGTCCCAAGTTTAGGATTTTTTTATAACTTATTGTAGATAAGTGTTGCTAGATAATAAGAGATTATGTAACTTCTTGTAATTACCCATAAAATTATGAAATTATTTCTTTATTTAAATTCTGTAACCGTTGTATGTAACCGTCGGGTAGAGGGTTATAAATACCCAAGTTATCCATGGTACAACCCACCTCAATTAATCATATAACTCAACGTCCTTCTACAAATTTCTATTTGTCTTTACATTTTACAATCTACAAGGCTAGATATTATTGTCTCAAGTTTTCGTACCTTTAAGTTTCTTATAATTTATTTTCCAATCCAAAATCAACAAAGGACCGTTCTCAAGCTTTATTGATTCACTCATCAATCCATCAATTCTTTGAAAGATATTTCATCATTTTCAGTAAAATATCTTTTTGGCACGCTCGACGGGACAAATTTTGTTGATTCGAGGAGATCACAATGGCGAGAACGATAAATCAACAAGAGTCCGACAATACTACTGGCGATAACAATCCATTACCACAAACTGGTAGTGAGACGGCCGTGCATTTTTATACTTCAACCACTAGGAGAGCAACATAATATAATTGACGTGAGGAAGTTGATCTTCTAATACATTATACTAGTGAGCAGTTTGAGAAGGGTGTCTCAAATCCCAACATGGTGTCAATCATGAGAAGATTGTTCGAAGAATAGAAGAATATATGGCCAACTACATTGTGAGTCATACATCCGACGCGATCAAGCCAATCGTCATTATTGAGTGAATGACGCCCTCTTGAGGCCAAGATCGTTCAACGGATATGTTCCTAGTCTTTCTCTATTTATTGATGCCAATAATGTTGGTCAAAGTAGTCAACAATCAAGGTGAGAATAATGGGAATAACCACGCTAATGTTGGTCAAATAACCAAATTGGTAACAATAATTTAGCAAATCAAACTGGTTGACAGGCCAACCAATTGCCAAATGTTGAAAATCTAAGGTGGGTGGTCCATTGGTACCCACCCAATGTGAACATTCCTATTGGCCCTAACATGCTGATTAATATAGGTAATCCAAAAAGAAGGAAAAGAGAAGAAAAAGAAAAACGAAAAGAAAATATTGATAAAAAACATGAAAAATGATAAAAATAGGTTCACGTCAGCACTGACCGTGCCAAATAGAACAACTGACGTGCCTAAGTTGGCCGGATGGACTTAATTGGTAATAATATGAAAAGGTTTAGGACTAAATTGGTCCAATTGAAAGATTTATGACTGAATTGATACAAATACAACAAATTTATGACTTTTTTGGTACTTTTCCCCGTTCTCTTTATATCCTCTTTACTTCATCCTGCTTCAAGCATTACCTCTGCAATGACGTTAATCCTTTTGAGCGGCAAACATTGCTCGGAAACGAACTCTCTCAACATCCATGTACTGACATTTCTTTGGAGATAATTTCATTAGAGGTCCACAGATGATGAAGTCCAATTGATATTCAAAATGTCCAAATCATGCAATAGATAAAGCTAATGAACACACCGATTTCGCAGTATTCCCAAATTGGAACAGAATTACGCGGTTTAAGAATTTTAAGACTCCACTATACTTTGAGCATAGGTTTTAACATGGATCATGCATTCATCCTATTAATATCTTTAAATGCCGTGTTGTGTAACATTTTAAGTTAATTTTAGATAGGCGCCAAAAGCTAGTCCGCCACTTTCCTTATATATATGTGTGCGCGCGCGTGAGGTATGATACTTTGAGCACTTTTCCTTTTCTTTTTTGGGTCAATAAATGAAAAATCTCAAACTGATACATTTATGACAAATTTACTCCAAACTGGTACATTTGTAACAAACTTATCATCCGTTAGTTTCCGTTAAATTTGATTAATACCGCAAAAAATCACAAACTGATACACTTACGACAAATGACGAGTAAAATATAAAATCGGTACATCCGTCAATTGCCGCGTGTTATTTAACAATTTAACAAAGCAATTTAACACTAAAATTTAACGAAAATAAACTTAGAATAAATGTTTTCATTAAATTTGTCATAAATGTATTAATTTGAAGTTTTTCGTAGTATTAACCCTTCTTCTTCTTTTTTTGGCTAAAGAGCTAAAATGAGAGGGCCGCCATTACTACAATTGTTACCTTTTACTTTTTTCAAATAAAAACTAAACTTTGACTAAAAGAATGGTAATAAATCCAAACTAGTATACAATAACATAGGATTCCGACCCGAAAATAACAATAACAATCGGCAAAAGGATACTATAAGTGCCATAACTTGTATACGGTGCTCACTTTAGTGCTAAAAGTTTTCGCTGGCTCACTTAAGTGCCAAATCGGAGGAAAAACGATCACTTAAGTGTCAAAGTTTTTTTTGGATCACTTCAGTGCTAAAATTTTTGAAAAATGATTACTTAAGTACTAAAATTTTTTAAAAACGATCACTTAAGTGCTAAATTTTTTGAAAAACAATCACTTAAGTGCCAATCTTCGGCGAGCCACGTCAGCTTCAAAAATTAATAAAATGCCACGTCGAATTTCTGGCAAAAAATTATGTACGACACCGGAGTTGGCACTTAAGTGATCATTTTTCAAAAAATTTAGCACTTAAGTGATCATTTTTCAAAAATTTTAGCACTAAAGTGATTAAAAAAAAAACTTATGCCACCAAAGTGAGCGTCATACATAAATTATGGCACTTGTAGTATTCTTTTGCCAATAACAATGGACTTAAACAGTAACTTCAAAGATCGCGTCAACAGTATGAACTGATTGTCCCCGTTTTGTAATTCCTTGTTTTTGAAAGGGACGTGTAGGTAACTAGATTGTGCACGTTCACGGTGTGCATTGAACCAGTTCTTTTCCCCATTGAAACGCCATATCATCCCAAGAATCAAAGCATTGATCATAAATGCAATCCAACCTTTTGATGGGACATACTATCTGCCAATCTCCTCTTTGTACACTCATCTCGTCCTGTCCTCTTTCGGCAATATACTTGGAAATGATTGATTTTGTTGATGTTGTCCTCATTTTCTCCCCTATGATTTGTCTGGTTTTCTGTAATTCAGCAAAAGGTGAAATAAAGTGAAAAGGAAGCCATTCTTTTATGACTCAACAAGTTTCAATACTTCATTCAACACAGTCACCGTTACAAATCGTATCATTCAGCCCGTGCAACGCACGGCATTTAATTTATGTACCACGCAACGCACGGCATTTAATTTATGTACCTCACAACGCCACCCCCAAGTAGACCGATAATTAGATATCCGAATACCGGAAGATGTCTAAAAGACTCGAACAACGGTGTCTCCATTATTTACCACCCAATCGATGTAAAGCAAGGACGGTGCGGTTTTTCCAAGGTCAAACAAAAGGGAAGAGAAGGGTGTCTCCGTCAATAGCAACTGGATTCTTGAAACTAGACCACTTGACGTGTGAAGCAAAGAAGCTTGACATGTCTAAGACAGGCGACATTTAATAAAGTTCTCCTCGAATCGATTGGCAAGGCTAAGTACCACTGGCCGGAGGCAAAGTGGCCGGGTGATTCACATTCAACGTCACCGCTGTCCTTGTTCCATTCATGCCTGCAGGTTGGGAGTCTTCATCTTGCAGCACATCAGGGAAGCGAACTAAAATTCTCGATATTGCAATTCCTAGGCGGATGATATGGAAGGCTATGCAGCGGATATAGCGCGTATTTACCACAAAAGGAACGTACATTGCCATGTAAAGAGCGAAGATATGGTACAGACCAACAGCTCCGATCAACAGGACAACAGAGGCGAGCCAAGTGAGCTTGCTTACGAGCACATAGCCACCGGCCATAAATGCTATGGACATTGTTACGAGAGCTACCAACAGCCCCTTTATTGCAATTATATGGGCAGTTAGAGCAACGTAAGAGTCATTGAGTTGTGCCCAAGACAACATGACAACCACGCCCATGGCATTGTACATCGCAATGGCGTTGCAAATGACAAAAGCCTGGAACATGCCCCTGTTCAGCATTGTTGCCGTTCCTGGGTTAGCTCCAGAACTCTCGACGAAACCTCCAGGAACCGCAAAACCGGCTGCAAAGGTCACAGTTGCCACGAGCGTGGCGACTATCAAACGAGCATTCGCCTGTCCCCTCAATATACCTCCGTTTTGCAGAGCAAGGACTGTATATTCTGCAATAGTTTCTCGATTTCTTGACTTGTAGATAGCCAAATCTTTGCTTGTAGGTGCCCCGGCAGATGTCAAAATCATTGATGACAATCTCTAGGCATCGGTTAAACAAGAAAATACGGAGTCATTGTAATTGGAAGTTGTCGTACATACCGCATGAAGATAGAAAGGATTGCTTAATTTTGTGATTGTTGATGTTTAATTTTGGAGTTTCTAGTGAGTGCATACCTTTTGAAACGTAGTATCCGTTCTTTTGATTTGCTCCGTCGCAAGGTCTCGAGCCGTCAAGCGTTCGCTGTTAAGAACCTTACGATCAACTCGTTTGTCCAGCACGAGATCAAGCAAAACCACAGGGTGCCACGGCAATGTGGCCAAATGCAGGGGCGTATTCCCCTCATTGTCTCTCTCGTTGATGAGCTTCTCAAGGTCGGCATGCCTGAGTATGTACCTCACTGCCTGGATTCTTCCGTGCTTGGCACAGACATGAAGGATGTTTTGTCCATGTCGATTGATCAACTCTGTGGGATCTGGCCACTGCCTGAGCAGCTCCTTGATTGCTTGAACATGACCCTCTTTACAAGCAACGTGAATCGGAAAATGGCCGTCTCTATCATATTCGACTGCGCTCAAGGTGAATTTTTGAAGCAGGAATTTGATGCCATCAAAGTAATTGATGTATGCTGCCAAATGAAGCGGAGTGCCGTGTCTTTCATCTTTGAATCCAAACAATCGTGGATTTCTCTCAGAAATTTCCCTCAGCATGTCTAGATTAAGTGCCAAATAAAACCATTTAAATATTAAATCACGCATTCATCTAACAACTTAATTTTTTAGAATAATGATAGTGATCCCATAAAATTTCACTTAATAATAGAGCAAGAGGTCTTGAGTTCGAATCTTTCTTGATCTCTCATTTGCCTCCCTATACATATTTACACACTTTAATCTTAGTCCAAAGTCCAGTCTACCCTTGAAGAGGAGTACTAAATCAATTAAAATATTAAACTACACCTTCAGCTAATAATTTAAAATATCTAAAATAATTGGCAGTGATTCTATAAAATTTCACATGATATCAAAGCCCTATTCCGCCTCAATTTGCCTATGAGGTTCCTTGTCCATCAATTTGAGGTGCCACTTTTAGTCTGGTTTGCATGTGAGGGGGGCTGTTAAAAATGTCTCACATCGCTTGTCTATAGAGTTTCAATGGGCCTCATATTCATATAATCTCCATTCACCTATTGCTTAAACTTTTATATTGAAAATTCTAACATGGTATCAAAGAATGAGGTCTCGAGTTCAAATCTTTTTCAAATCCCTTATTTGCCTCTCTTATATATTTCTATGCTTTAATCTAAGGCCAATCTCTAGTTTATATGTGAGGGAGAGTGTTAACCACTTAAATATTAAATTATGCACTTATTTAACAGCTTAGAAAAGCTAGCAATGGTCTTGCAAAATTTTACATTTTATTCTTGTAAAAACTAAAAGGTTAGTATTAGAAGACCTCTCTCTCTCCTCCACTTCCTCTTCTTCCTCCTCCTCTATCTCTCCCCCTCTCGATCTCACTCAGCGAGAGCCCTCCGCTCACTTTGCCGGTGCCATCATTGCTGCTCGGTTGCCCTTTGTTGCCGTCATTGTCGATGTCCCTCCATCATCTTCACCGTCACTCCACCTTGGTCATCTGGTCTCTCTCTCTCTCTCTCTCTCTCTCACTCTCTCTCTCTCTCTCTCATCGATCTGAGGCTAGGTTGCGTGATCAAATGTAGAGAGAGGAACCGCAATGATGTTGACATGAGCTGTGAATTAGAGCTAATTTAGGAATATGTAGTATTTACTTTCTATTTTGTCTTCTGATTATTTTATCTCCTGATAAGGAAGAGTCCTAGGGTTTGTGTCCTCTGTTGTGTATATGTAGACAAAGCTTTGTAAATTGGAGTAAGAGAAAAATATATACATAAATTTTTTCCTCAAAATCGCGTGCGTTTCTTCATGGTATCAGAGCATAGTCAAACTAGGGACTCTGAAGTCGACCAGATCCGCCGCCCCTGTACAACCGGAGAACTCAAATTTAACAAAGGGGAAGACGACAAAAGAAGGATGTTGAAGATTCCAGGGGATATTGAAATCAGGGTTCGATTTTTTGGTGGTTTCGTGATTTCAGTTTTTGATTTTTTAGTGATATATTCGACGGGACGTTGAGTGATTTGTCCACACCCAACACTCACCGTCATCTTTCCAAAGGGACCATCACACGAGACACCGCATCAAATCTAATCGACGCAGTTCCGACCTAGACCAAACCTGCCGCAGCTTGTATCGCTGCTACACAGACACGCCGCGACTAGAATCATCGCCGCACCGACCCATCCGCGACAAAGGAGATTCATCCGTGACATCAACTGCTATACTGACCAGATCTCTTTGCTGTGTCGATCATCTCTACGTTGAACTACTATTGCTGTCCTTGATTCTTGCATAAACACAAACCGATGGCAGATCAAACTTCTACAGGAGAAGTGGTTCCCCAGAATCAGACAGAACCACTTCTTGAGAATCTGACATCGAAATTGACTTAAATCCTCACCCAAAATCAAACCCAAAATCAAACCGAAAATCCGACATCGCACAATGATTAATCCGCCTCACAAATTACAATCAAACTAGATGGAACCAATTATGGTTTGTTGTCCCAAGAGGTGGAGATGTATATCTCTGGCAAAAACAAGTTAGGATACATCAACGGAGACCTTCCGGAACCTTTACCTACAAACCCTCAGTTTTGGAAGTGGAAAATCGAATACTCGACGGTGAAAGGATGGTTGATCAATTCCATGGATCCGGCGTTAATTGGCAATTTTATCTGATTCCCAACCGCAAAAACAGTTTGGGATTCGGTGGCTACCACGTTTTTTTATGGCACCGATGCTTCCTATGTGTGTGATTTGAAGTGTGTGAAACAGGCAAGGGGCCCTATCGATACTACAATGATCTTCAAGGACTCTGGCGGGAGATTGATTTTTGCCACCCTAATCCCATGTCATGCCCTACTGACATTGAGTGCTACAACACAGCTCTTCAAGAAGATCGTGTCTACACCTTTCTTGATGGTCTTGATGATCGCCTTGACAATGTTAGGGCTGATGTGTTACAGATGCAACCGTTTCCTACGGTGGAACAAGCTTACGCACAGGTTCGACGAGTATGTCAAGCTGTGATGTTGACCAACGCAGATGCCTCCTCTTCCGTTGCTGCAATGGTATCTCGTGGAAGGAGGATGGGGCCACGGTCTCTTGACAGCAGCCTGAAACCTAGAACTTTACGGCTAACATCTCTGGGTGGCAAGTCCAATGCAGGTTCCAAGCACAAGCCACAACCAACTGGGGGATGTACCCATTGTGGGAATCTAGAACATACCAAGGAGATTTGCTTTAAGTTACATGGGTACCCCGATTGGTGGAAAGATTTGCAGGCCAAGAAAAAGACTAAGACTGCAGCTAATGGGGGTAAAGGACAGGCGTCGTTGGCCACTGGGGACTCGCCTCTCTCGTTGGTTCCATAGGTAGACTCCACCGGTTCCTCTGCCTCGAATCCTAAAGGTAACTACGGATATATTTTTGTCAATACTCATCAGGGTGGGGGCAGTGGGTGGATTGTTGATTCAGGCGCTACCGATCATATGAAGCCCAATCCTGATGATTTTATCTGCCACACCACTCCGCGACAACAAAGTGTCTATAATGCTAATGGCCGTAGCTATCCAGTGACAGGGACTGGGAGTGTTGCTCTCACGCCTTCCCTCTCTTTATCTCACACCTTGCTTGTGCCCTCATTATCTAATCGATTATTATCTATTGGGCAAGTTACTAAGGAGTTGAATTGCAGTGTTCTCATGTACCCCAATTTTTGTTTATTTCAGGATATCCTCACGAAAGAAATTACTGGACATTATACTAAGAGGGAGGGGCTATACTACGTGGATGATCTCACCACTGGCAGAGTTAATCATACCCAAGGTTAGACTACTAGTAGGGAGAAAGAAATATGGTTGTGGCACCATCAATTAGGACATCCGTCTTTTGGGTATTTGAAGTACTTGTTTCCCGAGTTGTTTAAGGGTTTATCAAATTCTACAGTCCAGTGTGAAACATGCATCTTAGCAAAGAGTCATCGTGTTCCTTTTCCATTGAGTTTTAATAAAAGCACAACACCTTTTGTGTTAATTCATTCTAATGTGTGAGATACTTCACCGATTACCACTCTTTTGGGAATTCGATGGTTTGTGATGTTTGTCGATGATTGCACACGGATGACGTGGTTGTATTTGATGAAGCACAAGAATGAAGTCTCTACCATATTTCAGGTGTTTCATCGCATGGTTGAAACCCAATTTGGAGCACAAATTCGCATCCTTCGTACAGACAATGGGGGCGAATATGTAAATCAATATCTCACTGGATATTTCCAAGAACATGGTCTTATTCATGAGACGTCGTACACTCAGACCCCCCAGCAGAATGGGGTTGCAGAAAGGAAGAACTGCCATATTCTAGAGACAGCGCGGGCTCTCTTGGGGGGTGGGCATGTTCCCACTCGTTTTTGGGATGCAGCCGTTGTTACTGCAGTCCACCTGATGAATCGAATGCCCTCTCACATGCTAAACTTCAAGACCCCATTGCAAGTCCTTTTGACACATGTTTCTCTTCCCTCGGTCTTGACACTTCCCCCTAAAGTGTTCGGGTGTGTAGCTTATGTTCATCTTCACAAGAACCAATGGACTAAGCTAGATCCTTGCGCTATCCGGTGTGTTTTTCTTGGATTTGGAACCCATCAGAAGGGCTATCACTGCTACAATCCAACCACTAAGAAGACTCGTGTCACCATGGATGTCACATTTATTGAGTCTGAATTCTTCTTCCCTGACACCAATTGTCCCTTTCAGGGGAAGATACATCGAGAAAGGGAATGTTGGTGGGAGAATGGTGGTATTTTGGCAAGGGCTGGGTATAGACATGGCCACGGGCCGATTTTGACCCGAAATCGGCCCGGGTCAAACCCGAGACCGGCCCGCGGTTCGGAACTGGAACTGGCCCGTGGCCTACGGGCCCGGTTCCGGTTCCAAAAAAAAAACTGCTGCAACATGTTGCACTACTGGAGCATTTGATCCCCCCCAAACTTTTTTGCCTTTTTCCCTACAAGCTTACCCCCTCCGCCATCTCTCTCTCTCTCTCTCTCTCTCTCTCTCTCTCTCTCTCTCTCTCTCTCTCTCTTCGCGGTTCGAATTCGATCGGAGAGGAAAACCCTACCTTCCCCCCTTTTCCCCCCTCTGGTGATCCGCCTATGGCAAAGAAGAGGAAGTCCGTCGCATCCCACCTCGACGAGGTGGACCGGAGCCTCTACTCCTCCTTCTGCAGCGCCGCCAACTCCCTCTCCCAGCTCTACACCCAGGCCATGAACCACCAGCGCCTCTCCTTCCAAGCCGAGGAGCGTTCCCACCCACACCCACGCCTACCTCCTCCAGTCCTCCTCCTCCAAATCCCTCCTTCCCCCCTCTCCCCTGCGCCTCCTCCGGTCCTCCCCTTTTCTCCTCCGCTCGCCCCCGTCTTCCCAGATCTGACCCCCGCCGCCGTCGCCCCCGCCCATGGTAGCAGCCGCCGACGCCGACGCCCCCTCCTCCTTCGCCCTTGCTACCCTGCACCTCCTCCCCTTTTCTCCTCCTCCCCCCTCGAATCGGAACCGGCCGGAACCGAAACCGGCCCGGAACAGCCGGTTCTGGTTCATACATGGCCACGAACCGGAACCATCGGTTCCTAAACCGCGGCCATGTCTAGCTTGGTCTAACTCACGGCACACCCCAGTGGTACCGTCGGAAGAGAGAGTAGCATCTCAAGCCGTGACAGGGTCAACAACGGAAGTTGCAAAGGACGAACATCAAGCCTCAATAGGAGGTGACCGACAACTGGTATTGACATAGGATGCTTTTGAACAGTCTAAAGAACAACCCTCTCTCACTCATGATGTCCCCTTTTTAGTACCCGACCATTCTCCTGAGGTAAGTTCTCCTACTACGGCTGATTCCTTTGATGACTCTGATATGGTTGCTATATATAAATTACCTGATAGGTACAATCGTGGCAAGCCCCCTAGTCAGTATTCACCAGACATAGAAGAGCAGAGATCAAAGTATCCTATTGCAAATTACGTCTTAACAGAAAGATGATATGAACCTTTGAAGACATTTGTATTAAATGTCTCTGCAACCCAGGTTCCTAGTGGGGTGCAAGAAGCTCTGAGTGATCCCAAGTGGGTTCTAGCAATGAAAGAAGAGATCTTGTTGCAGAAAAACAAGACTTGGAGTCTTGTGGAGTTGCCAAAGGAAAAGAAAGAAGTGGGGTGTAAGTGGGTATTTACTATCAAATACAAAGCAAATGGTTCCATTGAGAGGTACAAGACGCGGCTGGTAACGAAGGGGTATACACAAACTTATGGTGTGGATTACCAAAAAACGTTTTCTCCCGTTGCGAAGCTTAATACTGTGAGAGTATTGTTGTCTCTCGCAGCAAACCTGGACTGGCCGTTGCATCAATTTGATGTGCAGAATGCATTTCTTCGTGAGGATTTAGAGGAAGAAATCTACATGGATGTTCCACCTAGGTATAGTTGTGTCACTCAACCCAATATGATGTGCAAATCGAAACAATCATTGTATGGGTTAAAGCAATCACCCTGTGCTTGGTTTGGTCACTTTAGTTCAGCAATGAGAAAGTATGGCTATTCTCAAAGTAACTCGAACCACACTTTGTTTCTGAAGCGACGTGAAGGGCAGGTAACGGCTTTGATTATATATGTAGATGATATAATTATCACAGGAGATGACCTTGAAGAAATTTCGAGACTCCAAGCGAAGCTAGCGGAAGAGTTCGAGATGAAGAATCTGGGAGGGTTGAAGTATTTTTCAGGCATTGAAGTGGCCAGATCGAAGGGAGGTATTTTCTTGTCTCAGAGAAAGTATGTGTTGGACTTGTTGCCGAAGTTGGAATGTTGGAGTACAAGCCCACTGACACCCCTATAGTTCAGAATCATAAACTTGGGGAGTATCCAGATTAGGTTCCGACAAATAAAGATAGATATCAAAGGTTATTGTGCAAACTAATTTATTTGTCACACACTCGTCCTGATATTGCCTATGCTGTAAGTGTTGTGAGTCAACTTATGCATACTCCGAGTGAGGATCATATGAATGCTGTGACTCGAATTCTGCGTTACTTGAAGTCAACTCCCGGAAAAGATTTGTTCTTTGCAAAGAATGGTCATCTTGAGATGGAGGGGTTTACGGATACGGATTGGGCAGGTAGTATCTCGGATAGGAGGTCTACGTCTGGATATTTCACGTTTATGGGGGGAAACTTGGTTACATGGAGGAGCAAGAAGCAGAAGGTGGTAGCCTTGTCCAGTGCTGAGGTAGAATTTAGAGGAGTGGCCAAAAGGTTGTGTGAACTACTATGGCTCAAGAGGTTAATGACGGAACTTGACTTCCCATCGAAATCTGAGATGAGATTGTTCTGTGATAATAGTAGGGGTGTGCAAAAGAATCAGGACCCGCCCAGACCGCTCGAGACCGCTCGAAATCGAACCGGAACCGATGGTTCCCAAGGGAACCGGTCTGGTTCCCGGTTCCAATTTTTTGGAACCGGTGGGTACCGGTCCGGTTCCTGGTTCCCAGTGTGGAACCATCCACCTGCCCACCTGAACCAGACCGGTAATATAATAATAATATATTTATTTTTTTAATTTTTAATTAAAAAAATTGACCAAAAAAATTTAAAAAAAATAGGAGAGTTGTTGTTTTGTTTGCTTGTTGACTATTGTAAACTTGTGGTAAACTCCCTCGTGTGATATATAATATATGCTACGGATATATTTGATGTGAAACTTGTGAAGTTGCGAATTTTGTGACGAATCTTGTTTTGATGTATAATTGAACTTTGTGGCAAATCTTATTGTGATTGTTTCTGAGGGTTTTAGGCTCATTCAATTTGTTAGCTTAAATGAGAGTCTCTTAACTCTTGCGGCTTGAGCAGGTTATATAGAAGCTTGGAAAGTTGTAGAGGGCAATTCTACATCAGACCATTTTAGATGGAAGTGCATCACTTCTTCATCAAACTAGTGAAATCAAATATCAAAGTAGGGGTGTTCTGTGTACCCTGAAGATACATCACACATGTGCATTAATATAAGTTAAAGTAGCATGTAGTAAACACAACTCACTGACGGACAAGAATTAGACTTGTCCATTTTTTTTTTGTCCAAGAAAACTTAGTGGGATTGGTTCCATGGACCCACCCGAGAACTGGACCGGACCGGCGATCTGGTTCTCGGGTCGGTCCATGGAACCAACAGGCGGTTCTCGGTTTCAATTTTTTGGAACCGGTCCTTAGCGGGTGGTCCACGGTTCCGGGGTAGGAACCGTCCATCCGAACCATGCTCACCCTAGATAATAGAGCAGTGATTAAAATTTCTCACAATCCGGTACACCATGATCGAACCAAGCACATTAAAGTTGACAAACATTTTGTAAAGCAGAATTTGGATGCTAAGGTGGTTCGGTTTCCCTTTGTCATGTCTGAAGATCAATTGGCAAATATACTTACTAAGGCAGTGTCGAGTAGAGCCTTTCATAGCTTTCTTGTCAAGTTGGGTATCAAAGACATCTTTTCACCCACTTGAGGAGGAGTGTTGACATTAGGGGTGTCAGAACCGAACCGAAAAACCGAACCGAGATACGAACCGAACCGAACCGAACCGAAAATTTTGTGCATTTCAGTTCGGTTTCGGTTTTGGTTCGGATCATCAAAATAAATCAATTTTTCTTTTCGGTTCGGTTCATTTCGGTTCGGTTCGGTTCGGTTCGGATCGGATCGAACCGAACTAAAATAAACACTTCGGTTTATGGCTATTTTGCCCTCTCTCTCTCTCCCCTTCTCTCTCCTCTCTCTCTATACTTAATGAACTTGAAACCGAAAACTGATCCGAACCTAACCGAACCAAATCGATTTTTCGGTTCGGTTCCAATTCGGTTCAGTTCAAGGGGCACCCTTAACGGTTCGGTTCGGTTCGGTTTTTTTTGAAAAACCGAACCGAACCGAACCATTTACACCCCTAGTTGACATGAGCTGTGAATTAGAGCTAATTTAGGAATATGTAATATTTACTTCCTATTTTGTCTCTTGATTATTTTATCTCCTGATAAGGAAGAGTCCTAGGGTTTGTGTCATCTGTTGTGTATATATAGACAAAGCTTCGTAAATTGGCGTAAGAGAAAAATATATACATAAATTTTTCCCTTAAAATCACGTGCGTTTCTTCAAATGAACACCGGTGATGGGCGGCGCCCTATCGAGCGTTTGAGACGGCAACGTACATCATGCAAAGGTGGTGAAGAGAGATAGGTGGCTGGGCAGTGGGGAATATTCCTTTCTTTCTTTTTTGTTAATAAAACTTATTATGGATAACCTCATGGTTGGCATATTAGGTTGAGGAGTTTGGGAATATTCAGCTCTTGGCTAGAGGTCATTCCTTCAAATTCCACCAACTATGTACGAACTGTTTGATGTTAGGACCATACACACTGGTGAAAAGTTTGGACTTAACTGTTTTGTGGGGCTGGTAAGATGTTTCATTGGCCTCTAAGTAACCAGACCTCTATGCTCATGCCCCAAGTTACAAAATTAAAAATTATGTATAGGTGATGTACATATTTGTAACCCGTTAATTAGAAAGATGGTAAGAGGAAGTTCTGTTTCATATGGCACAAGTATAACATTCAAAAGAACAAAAAGGGGGAAAAAGTAGGACTGGCCACTTGCGTTGTGTCGGGTTATTCATGTCACGTCAAAACAGAGTGAATCAAGATTATGATTAATCCGAACTTGACAAGTATGATAAATGTGTCGAACTGCCTCAATACGAACACGACAAACCTAGTAAATCATGTCACATGATATGACTAACATAATTATCGAACTGTGTCATTAAGCCATGTGTCGATATAATACGATATGTTAACATATTTGCAAATATACGTTAACCTTTGGCATTACTGTGTACATGATAAACACGTTAAACATGTTTATTCACAATATCTCAATTTAACATGTTTAACACGTTTGTAAATAATAACGGTAATTTCACTTCACATTACATCTAGAGTTTATTATTGAGTTACCGTTTGTTATGTTCTATAACTTTTGCATCCCTGATATGTTTTCATTACGCCCTTTATTCTTTTTTAAATGGGTTTTGTTGTTATAATATTTTAAGAACAAAGATGTCATTAGACATGAGTATGAATTGTTAGAACTTAGCCCTGTTTAAAACACCAACACATTAGCACTTTAATTTAAATGTGTGGATTCGTGTCTGAACGGGTTAAGCAAGTCGATTGCGTAAAGCACGATTTTTATTGTGTCACGAGCGGGATGACATAAACCCCATTTATGCCCCGTGGGATCTCGTAAACGGATGATGCTGAGGATTGCAAATAGAGTTAAGATTACCTAGATTGCCGTGTAAGACAGCCGCATGAACGGGCGACACGCCTTGAATCCTCGAGGTATCAAGTGGCACTGCCAACAGAAGCCTGAGAACCTCCAAGTTGCCACTCTCGACGGCCAGATACATCGGACATTTACCTTCATTGTTCTTCATATACATGGGTTGCAAGTCCTCACCTGTCAAGATCTGAACCACTTCAAGGTCGCCGTTCACGACGGCCTCATGCAGCGGGGTGCTTCCCCTGTGGTTCTGCAATTGAACGAGAGCCCGCCGCATCTCGACCCCGCCAACGTCCGATGCCCGGCCGATGAGGACTCGGGCCGTGGGGACCCTTCCGGCCCTAGCGGCCAAGTGAAGCGCGATGTCTCCCCTGCAATTTTTCCCGGCCACATCCTGGTCGGAGAAGTGGCCTACGATGGCTCTCAGGATCTCGTCTCTCTCGAGGCCCGCGGCGACATGGAGCAAGGAATTTCGGGAGGGGCTCAGAATGACCCGCAGACACAGACGTAGATTGCGCTCGAAATAGTAACGTTCCACGACTCGGATGAATTCGTCCAAGTCGCCTCGTTTTGCGGCAGTGAATAGCTCCTGGGTCGTCTTCTCATCGCATGAGACGGAGTCTCGCGTCAATACCGCTTCCAATCTCTGCAGCCTGTGTCTCCAGAGAGAATTCTCTTGCAGACTTATCGCTACGGCCATGATTTATTGGTCTAAGGAATGCTCTACTTGGACTCGTATGTAATTAACAAGGAACACGGCAGATTGATCGCATCGACCGCTCTACTCTGCTGCTGCGAGTCGCTCCTGATGAAGGTATATTTGGCGAGGTTGCACACGCCACTCGCGACGTCATATACATTATTATAAAAGCCCGTCAAAATCACGTGGGCCCCGCATTCCCCCCATCATCCAACAAAAGCAGATGGTATTGGCTTTTTCGGGCATGCTTTCGTGACTTTTAAGTTCCACGATCGGTGGCGGATTTTCAGTGATTTTGCCGGGTGAAAATGCAAGTTACTCCCTTTCCTAACCTCATCACAAATGAAAAAGAAAAACGGAATCCATTTTTCAGTTTCAATTTATAATTTTGATCGACACTTTTTGAGAATCTTGTTTCAATATGTCTTATTGAACATAAAACCCAATGAATTCTCAAATTCCTTTTCATACTATATCATGCTATATATATAACACCAGATAAGATAAATGAAAAAATAAGATAAATTTCATGTGAAAAGGCAAGAAAATTGACCATGAACATACGGGAAATTTCATCGCATCTGCTTTTAGAGTAATTAGTAGTGACTCTATAATATTCTGCGGAGTCCATGGAACAATTTGCAGATGGAGCGTGCGCAAGTCACGGGCTTTCATGATTTGCTCTTTGGAAGAATTCATATTGCATGTTTCAAGAGGGAATCTCTTTTATAAGTCGCAATGATGACACAACCAAGGAATAAGCATTAGAGTCCTCCTACAATGTCGGCGGCACTTTTCGCAGGACAGAAGTATTTATGCCTGACCGTGATTATCGTCTGTCAAATTTGACGAGCCGCTTTTGCCGTGTGAAGAGCTACGGTTCGAGAAGAAATACGCATAAGATGAACAGCTACGATTTGATTTGGATCACCACTCATTCCGAAAAGAACGCCAGTTTCCGTCCATCCCAAAGTTACCATGACCAGTGAAAGGCAATGCTTATGCTAAAGTAAAAAGCATATTCTTTTCTTAGCTAAGAAATAGAAAGCCCATTTTCGAGTGCGAGGAGAGAGAACTAGGATGTACTACTTTTGTTCTCCGAAGAAATTGGATACTATTGATAAACCCTAACACGATCTACATGTATATTGGATAATTGAAGAAATTTAGGGGCGTGCCTCTATTAATTATACAATGCGCATGAGATGGAAGGAATTCGCGTGCCCTTTTGGCCGCCTTGATCAATGGCGACGCCGCTGTTTGCACATGCACCATGTTCAGCTGTATAACTACTATTGGAAATTACCCTCCCGGCCTCTTCGCGGCCGAGTGTCGTGAGGGGTCAGAGGGTCATGCTTCGCCTGAGGTACCCCGGCATCTCCGACAACCGAAAAGTCCATTAAAGATGACGGTGGCCTGCGATTGGTTCTGTGTTCACTGTTATCCCAAAAACTGCTCTGTTTAGACTTTATGTTCAATTTGCATTCTGAGCCAAAGCCTATTCATCTCTAAGGATGGGTGGATAAAGAACTATTAATTTGCAAATTTACTCTTAATCTTATAAGCAAGACCTCAGAGTCATGTGAATAGCGATCTTGGATAGTTTATGATATACATCGTATCATCTATGATCAGTGACCAGTATTTCAGTAAACCTCAAAACATCAAACCTCGGGGCAGAATGATCTGCTCAAACATAGCTCTTTTCGTTGCATGTGGGGGCAAGCAAAGGTATCTTTGCAGTGACTTGAAAGGCATTGCTTGTGTTAAAGTAAAAAGCATATTCTTTTCTTGCCCTTCCTTTGGCTAAGAAATAGAAGCCCATTTTCGAGTGCGAGGAGAGAGAACTAGGATGTACTACTTTTGTTTCTCCAAAGAAAGTGGACAATAAGACTTGGAAACAATGAGACTTACGCTGGACAACAAGGAAAAACACACCCACGAATTCTCACGTTTTAATCCATTATGTCCACCACGTCAATCTATCCAATTTTTTTCTCATTACTGATCTTTTCATGGACCGCCAAGGAGGTTGGCCGGGTTGGTTAAGGTTTATTTCCAACGGATATAGAGCCCCTTGGTCACAGGTTCAAACTTCTAGGCGCTCCTCGATCTCAAGAAATCCTTATACATCTGTGGCTTAAGTTCGACTTGTTTACGAGACACATGGATCACTCCGATTTACTCCAACTTGCCTTTGGTGGTATGGCAATGACACGTTCGCTTACAATGAGAAGTAGCTAAGGTTCAAAAACGTACATTCTGATCACGAGTGTCGAACTCCTATGGTAAGCCCTGAGGGGGCCGCCGATGTTGGTCGCCCTTTCCAACCCTCTTCTATTGATCCAAGACTAATCTTTTCAAACGTGCGTTGAGTACATGCCCTGGTGCACCGTCCTTCGGACCAGATTTGAGGTATGCACATTCTCACCTAATTAAGACCTGCCTGAAAAGGCCTACATAATTGCAAGAACATGCATGCTCACTTAATTAGTCCCCTGTTCTTATTCCAACTGGGCCTTAATAGCTGGAGATCAGTTCAATCTCAGACTTCGTTACGGGCTAGGCTATTAGTGGCAAACGTAACCCAATGACCCTGAACAAAACTGGCGACATCCAAGCATGAGAGGTTGCCGCATAAGATTTGGCTCTGAAAATTGAGTGATCAACAGAGCTGATGCCCACTACCGCGGCCGCGGAGGTCGCGCCAGGTGAGTAACCTTCATCAGAGTGAATCGACAGAGGTCACGAGACTCGCATCCTTCATAGGGACCGGTCGCAAGCCCATGCAAAGAGAGACGGAGGTGCAGCGAACGACTCCAGCGAGTGAGAGGATAATGTTGCCAGCAGATGGAGGTGCGACGGCAAGGGTTCGTGACGGCAACGGGCGGGCGAGAGATCTGCCACGTGGCCTGGTCGGTTGGGGAAGAACAAAATCAACCGAAAAGGAAAAAGAAACATCTCGATCACTGAGTGTTCCATGGCTGAGACGTGAGTTCTCCTAACCCCTAAAATTTCCTTCATTCACACAATTGAATATGTAAACAACTTTTTTCTTTTTGTGCAGTTAGTACTCTTTTTATAAAGAACAGTGTGAATTTTTATGCACTTAGCAACGTATAAAAATTGTGTCTAGGTGAAGTTACAAGAGGAAAGGTAAATAACTATACACCTTTCAATGGTAATATTGAAAAATAATTGGTAACTTTTCCGTGACGAAAAGTAAATAACTATACATCTTTCAGGCGTATCAACCAGCGTGTTATGCACATCTGCTTTATTGTACTTATTCTTGATTGTATGAATACGTCCACCGGTTTCATTATTTTTCTTCCCCAGAGGCAACTGCAACATCAAGAGACTCAAAAAGCTTAATGAACAGTCAGGTTTGTAATCACTGCATAAAACAAATCTGCACATCTAAACACTTATCATCATGTGATCTTGACTGGATTTTGCACATGGCTTTGTCCATCACATTCATAATGAACAGCAAGCAGTAAGACGTGCAGATTTCAAAGTACTAGGATGCCTGAAGTTCTAGTTAAGAAATGCCCAACATAAGTGAGTGTAGAAGATATGCAGTACTAATTAACTTGCATTAAACAAGAACTTCCTTCTTTATGAATCCTCTCTATGAGAATTGCCGAATGCATTCGAAGAACAGCTGCCCGTCAAATTTATTGATATCCACAGTAAACCAAGAGCTGTTCGGTTACTAAGCTTAGCTTTAAGTAAGCTCTACTGACCACCCACAAGAGGACATGATTCTACAATTTCGTCGACTATACCATTTCGTGGTACAGCTTTTAATGCAACAGGCCATTCATACAGAAGAGGGATAATTTCAGATCTTCTCCATCTTCAGTTGTGCCCCGTGTTCAGGCTCGAAAAACAGCTTATACGTCACAGAGTGTTTGTATTCTGGGGATAAAGAGAAAATGAACTTAGACAGCACGAGAGACAGAACTATCTTTAATTCTGTTATCGCGAAATTCTGGCCAACACAAGTTCGTATCCCCGTCCCAAAAGGCACGAACAGATTCGGGAGCTTGCATGCAGAGGAAATGCCATTCGCAAACCTTTCTGGATGAAACTCGTGGGCATTGTCGCCCCAGTTGGCCGGATCCTGATGCAACAGTGAGGAGGGGAGCCAGATGTTGACGCCTTTCGGAATTGCAAAGTCCCCAAACTTCATTTCCTCGGACGTTTCTCTCGTCAAGAATGGTCCAGGAGAATATAGGCGCAATGTTTCGTAAATCACCATATTTAACTGCACATGGAGAGAAAACAGCTGATAGGCGAGTAGTCCCATACTTGGATTATTTTTAAGGCTACATGCGGCTACTATATTCACATAAAGCTTCCATGTCAATTCAAAGACTAAGATTCTACCGAGGAAGCTCACTCCATAAACGATCCCTGGCTTCAGTTCGTCAATTTCACGTAAAATATCTCCTAAGAAGGGTCGGCTTGAATGTATGTGCCAGAACAAATAAATAAATAATTGATCGATTGATTGAGCCAGAGAAGAATGTGAACTACGAAATTTGGGGCTAGAAATCAGGTACTGCCCTGACTAACCCATGTCTGCTATTGCCCAGCGCGCATATTCTTAGGTATGTGAATAACATACATGATAGGCAAAAGAAAATCTAGAAGTATCAATTTCATTTTGTGCAGCTTATCCATATTCGGAGCTTGATTTGCAAGGATCTCTACCACCTCGGCACGCACGCGCTCCTGCCACTCAGGATGGTGTGCTAAAAGCACTAAAGCAAAGGTAGCGGCAGTGGCAGTAGTTTCATGTCCCGCCAAGAACATAGCCTTGCAATTATCTACGATGACGCTCGATCCACGGCCAAAATTGTTAATTAAGGCCTGTAAGAGGCTCGGCTCGTCGGCATTGTAATCATCGTCCATCAGCTTCAGAATAGATCGGTCGACTTCTTTTCCTATTCTCCAAGTGTCACGAGCAGTCTTTGTAGGAATATGCCTATACCCATAATATTGAAGACATCAAAAACCAGCAAGATTGATATGAAATTATTTTGTCATGGAAGCATAATATAAGTGGGTTTAGGTTTCTTGAAAATTATCAGAAGGAACTTTTGCTACATATGTAACACAGCATATGAAACAATAGCTGATAAAAGGAAAACATCTGGAATCATGTCAGCCTCATTATATTGTCTGAATGAACGCTTGAATTTATCGGTCGCAACATGCAATAGAAAGCAAACTTTAACAAAACCATCGCCCCGATTAGAGTCTGTTAATGCTGAAGGAGGCGCCCTCACCTTACCCCGGGAAGACCAACAAAAGCATGCTGCTTGCTTAGCAAATCCTGAAGCGCTAACATCTTGGAAAAAATATCATTGCCTGTAACATAATTGCTGCCAAAACATGCTTTTGATATCATTTCAGCAGAGAGGCTTTTCAAATCCTCATCGATTCGTACTGAAGCAACTCCCCCTGCTTCCTCCATTTGAGATTCCCATTTTTCCAACACGGACACGACAGATTCAACCATCGTGTCCACCATTCCCTATGTAAAACAGAACAAGTAACATATAGATAGCTATTCTGTCAAAAATTAATTGCTTCGCGTGCAAGAACAAAGACAGCTCAAGCAAAAACTGTGCCGCTGTGAACTTGATAGAACCTGCCTAGCTAATTCCCACCTTTATTTTGTCATTGAAAAATTTGGGCGCAATGACTTTCCTCTGGAGCACCCAGGATTTTCCTTTCGAAGTGACGAGGCTGTCATAACCCAACACAATTCCCCTGTTTTTTTTCACATACGCGGACCTTCCGAATTCAGCAGACTTGCATTGACAGAACTCTCTCGCTACATCAAAGTCGCATATGCATACAATCACTATGTTCCCCTGTGTGAATGCAAACACCAGACCTGCAATAACCGTAGCGCTCTCAGCAGGCAAAGATGACCTTCCTAAGCTACATATGCTTGTTTCACAATAGAAATAGTTGGTACATGTTACAGACATATCTAGTGAAAACTCCTAAACAAAAAGATGTGAACATTGATTGAAGTAGAAGAAAATATATTTGCCATAGTCGGCTCTCCACTTCTCTATGTGGGGAAATAGGCGGGACATGTAATCATGCGAAACACGATTGCCAATGCTTTGTTGATCCTTTGTGGCTTGCATCTCCATTCGAATCTTCTTGATATCAGGGATGTTGCCAAAGAAAAAGGACGGCACAGGGCCATTGATTCCCTGATGCTGAAGCTTCTTTCTGAGCCGCAGCGGCTTCCACCAGAAGAGATTGTAGAGGTACAAGAACAAGCAAGTTGAGCCCACAATAAAGAGAGAGAAAAAGACTCCTAAAGGCATAGTCACTGTTGTCTAAACTGTTGTACCCGTAGCTCTTGCTTGTTTCTTCTTAAATGAATCAAAATAGGTATCACAGGCTTCTTCTTTTTTCTTTTTAGCAGCTCGAAAAAACGGCAAGCTGCAAATGGAAAACGAACAAGTGTGCTGCTTTTCCTCACTCGTAGATTCCTTTCTGCTAAAGGACAAGTACAATGTCCACAAACAATAGACTGATGAAGGTTGGCTTCTTTGTATAAACAACGCAAAAAACCATAAAAAATTTAGTCAACTGTGGTATCTGATTGGACTTGGGGGGAAAGAATCTGATTGCAAATTTGTTTGTTGTGCCTCTTTTAACTTATTGACATAGTTGGTACCAGTTACTGGTACATTTTAACAGGATTATTCATCGGAGAGATCAACAAATTTTACCCTAAAGGATATCTAAAGGACGGCTGCAGCGGATCGATCGGATCAAGCTAAAATTAACATGGAACTGCTTGGGAGAGGTATCTGATTGGACTTGGGGGGAAAGAATCTGATTGCCAATTTGTTTGTTGTGCCTCTTTTAACTTATTTACATAGTTGGTACCTGCTATTGGTACATTTTAATAGGATTATTCATTGGAGAGATCAACAAATTTTACCCTAAAGGATATCTAAAGGACTGCTGCAGTGGATCGATCGGATCAAGCTAAAATTAATATGGAACTGCTTGGGAGAATGACATCCGAGAGGCTGTTTCTTTTTTCAGTACAACAGCATTCCAAGTTCAGATAGAGTCCAGATATATGATCAGCTCTAGAATTGAAATATGATAAAGAATTCTCTCTTTAAAACAGCACACAGAAATCTTCAGTGATGAATTCGGAACAAGACTAGGCCTGCAAAAATTCACCTAACCGCCAGACCAAGGACTCACTGACCTAGGGTGATGCTGAGTCTCGAGTGACCGAAGTTAGAATCCTGATGCACCTCCATAGAAAATTAAGGCTCAAAATCGTTAGAATAATAACTACCATCCACAATTCTTGAAGAGAAACCGGACAGGATATTGTTTCCCATTAAGAGAAAATAGAACTATGCGCCACCTCGATTGCATAGTCCGTAGTAGAAGTATACCCAAGGATGGGTACACGTTACCAGTGGGGGCCGCCCAACTTAGACAATGAAATGCGAACAATACCCTAAAATGACAAGTACAGGCAATGATGAACACAGAAACAAATGGTCATAGCCTGAGCATGCGTCATATCAAGTTTCTCTGTTTCCCATGATCATAAATTGAACAATAAAGTTAACTCCGATTGAAGTTCAAAGAAGAGATCAGACATATTCAACAATTTTGGCATCCCTTACATCAAAACAATCGAGGAAACCTTGCACGTAATTCTGGCCTTCTTTATTTAAATGCGATGAAAAGCACGCACCGACTATCACAGTGATTTTTGAGCTAGTGATTGGAACTAGAAATTTTTAAGCAGGCCATCCCCTCTGTGAAACTCCAGAAAAATGGACATTCCACCTATCAAGGACAGCATTTAAATCCGTGGACTGCCACTTTCCTCCAACCTCTGAATGACACTCGCCCCATAATCACCCTCAAAGCCCATGCTCACTAGCTTTGAGATCAACTCGTTGTAGGAATGGTTTCGAACAAACTGCGAGTGTGACTAGGGTTCTAAACCACCAAATTACCACCTGGGCCTGGATGGGGATTCTGAACAGGGATCGCTCTCCATTGCCTCCACCAAAAACAGGGGCAGCTAGGCTTCATTTGCGGCTTCCTGATGCTTTTGTTTGCCTCTTGCTCTCTTGTTGCTCTCATTGTTTTGGTGCTCTAAATTATATAGTCCCCTCCTCTCGCTCTCTCTCTCTCTCTCTCTCTCTCTCTCTCTCTCTCTCTCTCTCTATGCAGACATGATATGATGTGATATTTTTTGTCTACGTTGTGATCAATAGTTCTAGCTGTGGGACCCACCCATCGGTGGCCGCGTTGGTTTGCGCGCAGTTCCTTTCACGAGAAGTCTTGGGTTCAAAATTCGCCCATCGGTGATTTAAATGGGGGTCGTGGCGGTGGGATGCTGCGCTAGCCCCCCTCGAAGACTAGTCGGGCATCACCGCTGGTTTGAGTCTTAGCTCGCCGTCCGCGCGGACACCTCGGTTATCAAAAAAAAAATAGATCCAGCTGTGGTTTAATTCCGTAATAGAAACCACGTCGATCAGCATTGCCTTGATTATATAATTTCTTTCATTCATTGCACTTCAAATATCTCACTTCGATACCATTCCGCTCATTAGATTTCCCTTCTTTTGGTAAAACTAAAGTTTCTCACCTATCACATGCTACTTTGGCAGCTTAAGATTTTGTCGGCACAGTACATTTGTCATCTGAAACTCTAATACCAAACAAGAAATTCTGCCAAAGGTGGTTCGGTTTCCTGTTGTCAAAGACTTACAAATTTCTTTCCTTCTAGATCTGCCAAAGCTGACGCAGCTAGGATTTCTTCAACTGGTAGGTTTTGATTTACACTCATGTCATCTGATTCGCTCATTAAGTAGAGTTCCATTCTTGACAAACCATCGGTGTTTATCCTTTTCGCAGCAGACTGTTCTCCCAATTACACAACAGATGCTTGAGGGTTTTTGGGCTTCACCTCCAAATAGGACTTATTGGGTAAGGTAAAATCTTCCCATGGCAAAGATTTTCAGATGTAGTTAGTGCATTCTATAAAAAGAAAAGTATAAACCAGCCCTCTGGAGAGAATGCCAATCCTTCCTTTAGCAGAACCTTTATGTACGGAATGGATGTGATTTTCATTGGTTCACCAAATTTTATTCCAATCTTAGCCAAGATACTCGAATCTTGGCGTGCCGATTGTCCGATTTCTAGAGGCCATGTGATTGGAAAATGATATAGGTTAGAGACATTTTAGTAGCTCAGACTTCTTGAATTGGAAACAGTTCATTGGAGGTGGCCAAAGACGACATTGACAATCCCATCAAGTGCAGAAAGGTTGCATCACCGAAAGAAAGAAAAAGGACAGCCCCAAAAGTCAAATGTCTCATTCAAGAAAAGACATGACGCACCGGTCGTTGGCCATATTCCTTTACAGGAGGGGCACGCTACTAAAGAAAAGCAAAATTGAAGCCCGGCGTCGTCCATGATAATCCCACCTTTCATTTACATTTCGATATTAAAGAAAATTTGGTTTTATATATTAAAAGGAATGCTAGCATGTTTCACAATGTCCATTCATCCAAAGAATCTCAACTTACTAAACATAGTTCCAAAGGAAAATTCGACGATGTTTCCTAAATTCACATGGTCACGAAGTCTCGACATTCCAGTGGGGCATCATCGCGTGCACTTGCCCGTGTACAACGTGAAAGGATGCAAGGCTTCACGTGATAAGAATTGAATAATGTCTAAAGAGCTGGGGGTCCATGAGATTTACATGTCAATGGGAGCGATCATTCTGTCAAAAAGATTAGTGGCCCGTCTTTATCCCTTTTCCTCCTATTGCCAAAGATAAAGACCATGAAAAAGAGATATATGGGGAGAAAGATCCACGGAATCGTCAGCTTAGCCTTTGGGAAAACTTTTTCCCCAGCCACAAGTAACTTGTCACTGCGATCGAACATGTTGCGGTACAGCTTCGAGATATAAAGCAAAGAATCAAGGGATGGCCGTCGATGCCGGTCTGTCTACCTAAAGTAAGAAATAAAGCATAGGCAGAGGACAAATGTATTTCATCTCTTTCATACTGGTGCCACTTTCTCGAACTCGTAGATGATGTCGATTAGGGGTTGCAAAAGCTTGGACCTTGAACACCTTTCCCGAAGGTAAATCCGAGTTTTCTTAAGAGGATCTCATGATCCAGTTAGTCCTAAAACATCTAAGCATATGCTTGGGGATGTCATCGCATGCCCGGGATACTAAAGCCCCTGTTCTCATGCTATGCTTCACCCGAACATCACTAAAACACAGAAAAAAAAAACTATAGATGCTTGATGAAAGAAACATATTTCGACAAAGCCCGACATAGGATGGCTAATGTACGAGAGGAATCATGCGGCATGGCGATCCACGAATCCCCGAGTATGCCGTCACGACGCGCCACGCACGCATATCGAACCTGCCTATAGGCACAGGCACGAACTAAATAAAAAAAAAAATAAACTCATTTCGACACTGCTATTCAAACGGGCAGGACCCTCAAGACTTATCTAATAGAGCCAACAAACAAGAAGAACCGAAGGAATCTCTCCTAGTGCGATTAAATCCTGAGCCATGAATAGACACTTTTACCATGACAACACAGCTTGGGACAGAACAGAGAGGGAATAATCATGCCTCATTAGATACAACATCGGTACCTTCGCAGATCAGCACAATGAAAACTAAACAGAGCAAGCTGTAATAATATGAATTTTTCTAAAATTTCTCTTTATTTTCCTTAAAAAGGAAGTATCTTGTAGGCTACAGGACAGCCCAGAAAACCTTTTTTGCCGTCTGCTGCAAGAACAAATCCCCAAAAAACACTCGCGATTTGTTTCCCTTAATAAAGAAAGCTTCTTGTCGATCCCTCAGACAAATCCCACACGAACCCAGAAGAGAAGGAACCCTAAGAGAGAGGAAAAACCGAAGCTTTCGTCGCGGCTCCCCTCCCTCCCTCCCGCCGGAAGAGCCGCGGCGGCACAACTCCGGCACCGCCATCATCTGTGAGCGGTGACCAGCGTCTCGATGAACCTCAGCCCGTCGTACCTCGGGGCGAACTTGTCCGCGGAAGAGGCGGGCTTCGCCTTCGCCTTCGCCTTCCCGCCGTCCTCTCGATCTCTCCTCTCGCCGTCGCCGCCCTGAGAAAACGCCCCCAAGCAAAGCACGGAATTCAGCGAATCGCCGCAGTCGGGAACTCGCGGGAGTCAATGAACGCACCGAGGGAAAAAAGGCTCAATACCTGGCGAGCGAATTGGGAGCTCAAGCTGCAGTTGAAGTTCGTGGACGACGACGACGACGACGAAGACGAAGACGAAGACGAAGAAGCTTTGATTGCAGTGGCCGCAGCGACCGAGGCCGCGAAGGCTCCAGATTTCTTCATCGTCGGATTGGATCGGATGCGCGCGAGCTGGTTTCGGAGGAAGGAAAGCTTCGCGCGGTGGCCGGGAAAATTCGGACTGTCGAGAGAAAATCGGAGAGAAAGCGGCGAGAAAATTTCTTTCTTCTGTGGGGAAGGCGTCGGCACGCGGGCCAGATATTTATAAGGGGGGCGAGCTCCGGCGACAGGCGATCCCGGCGTCCGAGATTACCATTTTGCCCCCACCCCGCGGCGCTGTTTCGGTTTTGTTTTTCTCGGGTCTCTGGTCCAATGGGATCATTTTCTCTCGAGTTGGAAGTTCTCGATTCCCCGGCGACTCAAAGTCAACGATCCCGCACGAGGGGTTGCTGGAGAAGAAGTGAGGACCCGATCAAAAGTTCCGACCTCCAATAGGGAGGAAAGATCAAATCTCGTGGCGAAGAAAGACGGATCGATTTTTGGAAAATTTTTCACCTCGGCGGCACGCCCGAATTGAAAGAAACTTCGTCTTTTCCTCTAAAAAAAATTCCAGAATATTATCTGAATTTCGAACAATTAGAGCGACGGTTATATGTGAATTTACATGTCGACGTATGTGTATCATGGAAGTTTTCGGGTAAAGGAAAAATCAAAATGGGTCGGTTGCTAACATTTATGTTACGCATAAAGGAAAGGCTTACATGGATATGACCATCTGATTCCGATCGTGATGATTTTATTTAGTTTATTCGAATTTGAGTTGAGATATATCTCCGAGTCGAAAAAACAAATCGCCAATACCTCGAAGGGTCGCAACAAGCTCCGTGAAGACAAAAATCGGATGCTCGAAGGCTCTCGAACGTCCCTTTTTTCGGGGGTCGATAAATAAACGACATCTCGCGTGCAGTTGCGTAACGAGGGAGGGGTATTTTCGTACCAAAAGAAAGGCGATGCGCCGAAGTACTTCCGCGGCACGTCGATGCTGATTTTTTTTTTCCGAGGGACGACTGGCTGAGAAGAGAAGCGTCAGCTTCAAGTCCTGTCCCCCCAGCCACTTGAACCGCCACCGCCGCCGCCCAATCATCCGGCGACACGTGTATGGAAACGATGCGGCCACGCGAGCCGCGGTTGGTTTCGCGCGTCATTAAAATGGCACTGGATGTTCGGTGAGAGAGAGAGAGAGAGAGAGGGAGAGTTGGAGATAAAAACGACGGACGTTTTCGGACGTTCGTAGACGTCAATTTCCCAATTCGGACCATTCCCCACCCTTGCCAATTCTGACATTCTCGTCGGCACGGCCATGCTCTGAAACGACCATATCTCCCGCTTTGCTCATTAGTCATTTCTAGCTTATTCTTTTCCTTCTTCTTTTTTTTTTGTCTAATGTTGAAGGGAAGCCCGTCGTCGTGGATAGACGGATCCCGAACTATCGAACAACCCCCGGGCTAACCTGATAGATCGGGTGAGGCGCCAACCTACATGCAAGCGAATGGATGGATGACACATTAATATGCTCGCTAAGGCCATCGAATGGGTGGATCGAATAGGATTTTGAGTGGAAATGATCCAATCTAAATTGACACATTTATATGCTGCGGAAATTTAGTAATCCATGCATGATTCGTCCCGTACCCGACCTGACCATTTGCTAAAGCACTTACTTGTTTAACCCAACCTATGAAAATCTGAATCCATAGAATTTTCAATTTCTATATTGATTCACAATGAAGAATAAGAGAAAGTTAGTACTCGACGATGAATTTACAAAATTACAGCAGCAAATAACGCGGAGGAATTGAAATGACAAAGACATTGAAAAAGATAATTTCTTCGGACCATGGATTGCATTGACAAAAACTAACATTAGAATATTACATAAAAATAACAATGTCAAATGTAACCATGGAAAGATATATTCTAATAACTAACGGACAAAACTTACAAAACTAATAACAATAAAAATAATGGGGAAAAAAGAAGCCGTCTTGATATTTTTCATAAGGGTGAAGTTAGGCCATCCTGCGAGCGCACCAAGACTTCTCTAAAATTGGAACGGTTTGAAAAGTCCATTATTTTTTTCATGGAGAGTGAAGAAAGAGTTACAAAAGTGGATTGGGTTAGGTAAAATGTGGATCATTTTTTTTTGTTTGAAAATATAAACCCACTTAACACCCATATATTTTTGGGGTTTTTCCATTCTAAACCCATTTATTAAACATGACTTATGCATATAATGACTCAATCCATAAAATGTGGGTTAAAAAATGAATCTAAGACCTATTTTGATAAGTCTACTTGCCGCACGTAACGATACAAGGAACTGGTCCAAACTCGTGCACCCCCACTCATAATCAGTCAAATCCCATATCCCCGAGCTGCTACAACATGGGATTCGCTCCGCTAAGTTTTCTCGAGACAAGAAAGTTGGGGATGAGAATAAAAGCAAAGGACATTCTAGTCAACAATCTCGAAGCACCGCCCCTTTTTTCTTTTGGCGGTCTGTACAATACCGGATACCACGCATCACACGGGGCATCTCGCGACGCGATAGATGCGGGAACAGTACACGGAGGCCCATTCAGGGCTCTTTTCCTAAGGACCAGCTCAACGAAGTGGCTATGTGAAAAGCGAACGAATCCCTTCCATGAATCAAGAGCAAAAGTGGCATGCCATGCCACGCCACGGAATTGGAGGGGAATGAAAGATCAGAGATGCTCCAATAATGGCGACGGAGATAGAAAAGCGCCACTTCCAAAGGTCAAACACATGCACAGGACAGCCCATAAAGGGAAAGGAAAGAATCCTATTGGCTCTCCACAAAGGGCAAAGTGCGGCTCGGTGTTGGTTCCTGAATTTTAGTGGCGAAGCCACGCTTCGAAAGATGGCCTTTCCTTCCTCCCCTCCATTCGATATTACGATATTCGATCATGGTTTGTTCCTCTGATGCAATCGCAAGCCACTGGCTACGTCTGTCGACCGCTCAATTTGATATTCGGGGATGGATTTTCTTGCTTTTTGACCGTGACAAGCATGACATAGGCAGGGTCCATAAGTCGTGAGAATAGCTCAGACGTGCGGGAAACAACGACAGGGAATCTAAGGGGCAGCAACAAAACAAAAATATGTCATGCAATGAAGAACGAGGTCAAGGAAGATTTTTGTGCGGATAGTGTGATGACCTCCTACTTCTCTTTTGGAAAATCGAAACCATTCGTCTTACTTTTATTTTCTTTCGTTTAGACCGCCCGTGTGATTTTTAGAAAGTTGCTCCGTTCATTTCTCGGTTAATCCTTTTTTCTATCCGGCTGCTTTTCGCTGATATGGATCGTCGGAAAGCTGGATTGGCGCTCGGAAAAGTTGAGTTGGCGATTGGGAAGCTTATGTGGATCAAATGAGTAGGAAAAAAAAATTATAAGAAGCCATAATAAATAAATAAAAATGCACAAAATAACAGGAAAATAGTGAAATTAAAATTATTAGACCAAAAAAAAAAAAACCGTAGCCTTGACTCTTGCTGCGTTGAGCTTGAGCATCCATGGCCACGACATGTCGAAGCTGTCGCGCAGCAAATTTTTAATGGCGATAACATCGCGTGGTATATTTTTACGGCGGTAATGACATCTCCACCAAACCCATCGTTAGAACGGTCCAAGGACGATTAGTGGCATTTTATGGAAAGTAGAGGGACATTTTTGGAAAACAAAAGTGAAATGATGATTATTTTGATAATATGATCCCCAATTTTGGGCAATTTTCAGTTATGTGCTCTCGATTAGCCTAATACAAACGGTGTGCATATCTAGAGTCTTGTCCGAAAAAGCTCTAAGATGGCGATTGTTTTTAAACTAATTTCGACGAAATTATTTGGCATAGGATGCTGTCGACGAACTTGTTTGGCATACTCTTTGTTGGCTCATCTAACAAAATTCGTTGTGTTGGCAAGCTTGTCCCCTTGCAGATGGACGACCAAAGAAGTTAACTAAGAAATTCAATGACGGTTGATAAAGAAAGCAAAGCAGAGCAGCGTCCATTTGGACGCGCTCCGGCGAACAAAATCCAAAACGGCTAGTCATGGTCGCTAGGTTACTTTGCGAATCTGAGGATTGATCGCGCCGTCCTCGAGCAACCACGGCGAGGTAATTTCCCCCACAGCTAGGAGTCGAGAGTTGGTCAACAGGGTCGATCCTCAATACCTCATCGGTTATGCAGGTACGAGATTGATCGCTAAGGACTGAAAAAGACGGAGCTTGTAGCAGGTCGCAAGCCACCCGATGCACCCATAATGAATCATGTGAAGGACTAGAAGAGCCCAAAGCCTTCTATGATCATTTCCACAGAAATGCTCTCCTGGTATTGATTCCTCTTCAAGCATGAACATTTAGGGCTGACTGGTGCGTTAGGAAGCCCTCTGTTTCATCCCAACATGATTTGTGTAGTAGACAGAAAAGTACAGAGGCCGCTAGGCAAGAAGTATCATAGGATTTGCCTACCAATATGAGCCACATTTAATTACTCAAAAAAGGTTAGAAGTGACAGCACATGTAAGAGAAGCATGAGCTCGTGTGAGAAAAATGGAAATCCTCTGGGGATTCCAACGAGTGTGGCCAAGGACAAGCATGTGATTTGACTTGGAATGGAATGACAGGCAGGTGGGGTGATTTCTTTGCAAGAGGCAAAGAAAAGTCCCATTTCAGAAAGTATATACTCTATCCGGAACCTCCCACCATTCCCTATCATGGAGCCAAAAAAAAGGTGCAGATAGTGACACAACGATCCACTTCCCACAGGTCAAGGCAAAGGAAGATGATAGAATGACTTTCGGTGGAGAAGAGCCATATGCCAAGAAACAGCAGAAAAAAGTTGTGGCACTAGGTTCCTATTCAAAGTGAGGAAAAGGAACGACAACTGCCGGAGCCACATCTCAAACCAGACCAGACAATGCCAGTATAGTTACAGCACAAACATTATACCGTCGAGCTTGTCATATGGATAAGTGTCTCGGACAAGATCCTGCTCATAGCACCTTTCTTTTTTCAGAAGATGACCAGTAGAAGAAAATTCAACCAAAAATTCAATGGCTTCTTACGGCCATCCTAGGCACCTTGAAATGGGCAGGACCAATAGGAGTTCGCATATGATCTGATTTTCTGACTTTGTTTTTGAGTACAAACAATGGTGTGCATTCACTCGCGTGAGCATACTGAAAGTGTTTCCCCACCCCATTATAAGCGGGCATCATAACATTATTCTTAATCATGATGGCAGAAGTTCATAGCCGCAGCAAGAAAAAGCATAGGTTGAACAGAAGCATTAAGTGGGTACTGCAGGGCCCCTGTTAATTTATTCTTATTTCTATCAATGTCATTGGAACAATTTTGACTCTCTTAAAAGGTGCATCTCATACAAAAATGTCACCACCGGGCCAATCCTTGTTTACCCATTAGATGAACGCTAACCGCAGACTAAATTCAGCAGAGGTTAACTTGATTGGAATCTTGTGGAGACGAGGCACGAGCACTTGAAACAGTAAGGATTGAGGCAGCTGCCTGAAAAATCCATGTCAAGCCTTGAAATCATTTATTTCACAGCAGATAAAACTCCAAGCCCAGTTCTACAGCGACACTAACAACAGAGAAACAAACTTTTCAGTAGCAGCCGTCCATAGTCATCCCTGCCAAGAAAAGAAGAACTATCAAGTTCCATTTAAGCTGCAACCCCATCTCACTTATGCCTTGAAAAATCATGGAAAAACAAAAACGGGCAGTAATAAAAGGCCAACTTAAAAGCACAGAGCGCCAGCATTTTGGTATTTGGAAAGCAAAAAATTGTAGAAATCCTTATCCCATCATTTAAAGAAGCTGTTCTTTCTGCGACATGCTACAATTAAGACGACAGATATTGGAAATTCAATGATACCAAACAGCAAAAAAGAAGGATCACGTTGACTTTCAATCCGATTATCGAAAGAAGATAAGGATCTTCTATAAAGGTGATTCAAGTCTTAGCTCATATGAAGGCATTAGAACTTTTACAGGGCAGAAAAGCAAACTCAAAAGAAACCATCTGTAGAAATCACAGACTTGGCAAGGGAGGCGTAGAACAGCCTTGTAACCATAAGGAAAGGGCACACTACAACCTATGTTTCCTCAAACAGCTACAAGGAAAAGCATTGCTATAAGGGGGCCAGTAGCCTTTGTTTTTGGGTGAACTGATAGCAATTTTCACTCTCCCAATTGTGAGATGCACGTCGTTGTACCAGGCATTTTGCGGATGAAAGTCCAATGGGAAGCGTCAAAACAACTCAATGACCTTGTGGACCAACTAAGTTACCATACCAGGCGCTTACAAGATTGCTTGCACTCAAAAATACAGAAAATCAAACACATGTATGGCGCTCAGCTCTCCTACAGGACAAACCTCTACATTTGTTGAACCACTAAGCCAGCATCTCGTGTTTGTGCCACCATCCTCATACATGAACCGATCATTGGAGACATCTTCTCAGTAAACGGCGACGTCTACATATCATGGTAGGATTTCTCCCATACCCATGTGAGCTGAAAAGTGAAGTTATGTGGATCAAGGTAAGTGTCAGAGATGCATAAGGGTTGACACAACCGATTTATGAGAGTGGTGACAATGTGTTTGTATTAGAAATTTAAGGATGGGATGATTATCATCTTAAAAGAATCTCTGAAGGCAGAGTTGTCCTCCCACACGCAAAATGGCCGAGAACTGATGCCGCTCTCCTGATGATGATGGGCACGGCGGGCTGAAACCAGCTACTGTGTGCCTAAGTGATCTATATGTCTCACTTGACAGACTGGATACACGAGCTAAAGTGGGCAGGGAACGATCATTGATGAGGATGCAATTTGCCAAACTGTCCTTGGGAACGATTTGTCGAGGGAAGGTCAGCTTGGTATTCGCGCTCATCAGGTGTTGCATGGGCTTCTCTTCCGCAAGGAAAGTTGTGGCTCGTGACAAATGGTATAAGAGCATGTTTCCCAAACTATATGGGCGAATGCCAAGAAGAGATTTGTTGCAACGTTTTGCAATAAGAAGAGAAAACCTCCATAGATTGCTAAGATCAAGAGAAGCCTAGTACAAGAAAGAAAGTGTTTGCTGAGGAAGCGTAGTTCGCTCGGAGTGCCACATTTGTCAAGGAGAGCACAAGTGACTAGAGAATCACGAATAGCTTTGATAGGAGGAAGCAACTGATGGAGTGGAGTCATCTATGATGTTGAACGAGCATTTGCCACTAATGTCAGTCCCAAGAGAGCGGCAGTAATTGTTGAAGAACACAAGCAAGCGGCAGTATAGCCTACAGCAAGGGTGTTGCGGAAATTGGGTAGGGAAAGTATCGCACTACGACTTCTCCCATTCCCATGTAGACTGAAAAGTGAAGCTTTGTAGCGTTAGGGCGAAGTGAGATGCAGAATGGTTTATACATCTAGTTCGCAGACGTGGCATTAAAATGTCTGCGTAGGAACATGGAGATGGGATATAATTATCATCTTTGAGGGTCTTTGAAGACATAGTTGGCCTCCTATACGCAAACTAGTTATAAGCTAATGCTGCTCTCCTAATGATAGCCACAGCAAACCGAACCCCCCCCCCCCCCCCACCACCACCTTGCTATGCGATCGACCTTCTCTTCTCGGTCTCAAATCTTTCAGTTGAGTAAACGAATGCATACACTCTACTCAACACAAACTATCAATGACTTCATTACTGCCACTAAAACATGATGCACATATCGACTGCACAAATAGCTTCACCGACAATTTAGAAAGAGCAAACAATGAAGCACTACAGAGAGAGAGAGAGAGAGTGAGTGATCATCACCTTCACGATCGAGAAGCCTTCATCGAATCGACGAACCCGCTGCTGAGAAGCCTCTCCACGTACTTCCCCAGTATGTCCACCTCCAAATTCACCTTCTGCCCAACTCTCTTCATGGGAATGACCACCTTCTGCTGCGTATACGCCACCAGCATGAAATTGAAGCAACCCTCCCCATCGAACACGTCCACCACCGTCAGGCTCGTCCCGTCGACGGCGATGAACCCCTTGGGCACCACGTACCGCAGCAGCTCCTTCCCCGCCCTCACCTTCACCCACAGCGAGTCGGCCTCCGGCTCCATCGACACGATCACCCCGGTCCCGTCCACGTGGCCCTGCACGAAGTGCCCGCCCATCCGGCTCGTCGGCTGCACCGCCCGCTCCAGGTTCACCATCGACCCCGCCCCGAGCTCGACCAGGGACGTCCTCCGCAGCGTCTCCGGGGACAGCCCGACCGCGAACCCGGCGGCGTCGAACTCGGTGACGGTGAGGCACGCCCCGTTGACGGCGATGCTGTCGCCGAGGCTGACGCCCTCGAGGACGGCCTTCGCGCCGATCCTCATGACGAAACCGCCGTCGGCCCGGCCCAGCTGCTCGACCCGGCCCATTTCCTCGACGATTCCGGTGAAGAGGCATCGCACCCGGGGGTTCCGGCGGGGCCTCAGGAAGGGCTTAGGGTTTCGGCCGGAGAGGGAGAGGGAGAGGGAGAGGGAGAAGAAGGAGGATTTGGGAATGGCGACGTGAGCGAAGCGGGATTTGAGCGATGTGGCGCGAGGTGGGAAGAGCGGGAGAGATGGACGGAGCTTTGGGGTTTCGGCGAGCGGAGGAGCGAGGGAGTGAGCGAGCGCCATTTTTCTCGGGAAAATTTTCAGATTCGAGAAACCGTCGGGAAAGTTGGGTGGAGGAAAACGGAAGTCGAAGCTCCAGCACCTGAGCGGCACGTGCATCGGCGTTCTTTCTTAGGACTCCATAGGATAAAACTTAAAACGGAGTAAATTAATGGCATAAATGGTTCCTAAACTTTGATCCGATGTGTAATGTGATATCTGAACTATTAATTTTTTCAATGTAGTCTCAACTTTAACTCAATGTGTAATATCGTCCTTAAACTTTTGATTTGTTCAATGTGATCCATGGACTTTTGATAAATGTTCAATTTAATCCCTAAATTATATGAAAATGTTCAGTGTTATTCCCGAATTTGAATCAATGAAAGGACAAAATTGAACATTTTTATATTGTTCGGGGATTATATTGAACATGTTCCAAAAGTCTATAGATCACATTAAACAAATTAAAAATTTAGGGACCACATTACATATTGAGCTAAAGTTTAAGGATCACATTATACATTTGGCCAAAAGCTCACGGACGATTTGTGCCGTTATCCCTAAAAAAAAGGATAATCGAACTTTGAACCAATGTATAATGTAGTCCCTAAACTATTAAATTTTTCAATGTGGTCCCCTGAACTTTTTTGTTTAATAAAGTCTCTGAGCCTATAGTACATATTCTTTTTTTTTTTGGTAAGGACTATAGTACATATTCAATCCATGAATTATATAAAAATGTTTAATATTTTCATTCCATTGATTCAAGTTTAGAGACAACATTAAACATTTTCATATAATTTAGGAACTAAATTAAACACGTACCAAATGCTCATGAACCATATTGAACAATTCAAAAGTTTAGATACGACATTGCAAATTAGGTTAAAGTTTATGAACCACATTGAACAAATTAAAAGTTCAAGGACCACATAACGGATTGAGCTCAAATTTATAGACTATTTGTGTCATCTTCCTTAAAAAAAAAAAAAAAGGGGGGGGGGGGGGGGAACCGGTCTCATTTTTAATTGTAATTTTCCTGGACTTGTCAGAATTAATCAATACCTACAACGATTGTATCTACATGTAATATCGTTATGTGGTTCATAGCTCGGCTGCACTTGTAATTAGTAATTTTCTTATATACACGGTCGCATTTAATAATTAACCCATAGTGTAATAAAATACCTTAAATTTACGTAAATGATCGTGCCTATTCTATACTTAGTAATAATCCTCAATAATTGCAATTTTCCCATTAAGTCTTTGTAAATGACAAGTTAGTTAGCTTCCACATGAAATAGTTTACGTCCAAGTTTTGTTAGGTAAATATCAAGTGTTCGTGACTTTTCATGATAAAAAAAAAAAAACAATCTGAATATATGGTGAATCTATGTTTTTCCTATTCGAAGTAGTTAGTAACTTAGGTTGAACATAACCTGTTGATCAACGAGTAATTATCTTCATATGGCTTACTTTTCTTCAAATGTTAATAGCATGGACGATTCTACCATCAGTAATTGTCCTCGATCGTCCGTAAGCCGCTATCTTTTCAAAATTACGTGACGGTTGGTTTTTTCTTTCCTTTTTCGTTTTGATCAGACGATCCACGTTACGTACGAATCGATATGTAAATTGCTAGATTGGACCATAGTATTTCCCCCACTCAATAGCAAATTCGAATGCTGAGAACTTGTCCTTGTCTCTCCTAGATAACAAAGCAAATCCTCTCTGTCATTCCAACCTCAAAACTTGTGTTTTTGCCCAAAGTGCCACGCACGCACGATGGTGTTGAATCGTAACTTCATGCAACACGCGATGTCTCCTTCAAGCCTCAACCAAAGAGGCCTCCTCTGCTGCTGAAAAACCCATGAATTCTGGCCATCCAAATCGAGAGGAAGGTAACGTGCGGGACAAAGGTCCAGGTAGCCAATGAAATGTTGGGAGAAAGGAGAGCATTTGGGTGTGTGTTTGGGGTGACAGGTGAGCATATCCAACCAAACCCAACGAAGAACGAGTCATACTGAAAGCGAAGGCGAACCATCCCTCATCTTCCCCTTCCTAACATCCTGCCAATCTCACGCACTCGCTCGTCTCCACAGAGATTAAAAGCTCAAGTATCGCCCCCAGAGAGGAACGTGCTGTCGTGAGCCAGACCGGCGAAAGACTGATTTTGCTGCGGGATCCATGGCCAAGGTCAGGAGGCTATTTGGCCTCGTGCTGAGGCTCCTCGCCTTCGGAGCGACCGCGTCGGCTGCTATCGTGATGGGGACGAGCCGCCAGAGAGCCAGCGTCTTCTCGATATCTTTCGAAGCCAAGTACAGCGACATTCCGTCCTTCAAGTGAGTCTGCTTCGTCGAGTCGGGCGTCGTTAGTTCCCTTTCGGGTTTACTTCATGCGTGCCTTCTTAGTTGCCTTCACGAAGAGCGTTTGATGTAGGTACTTTCTGATTGCCAAGGCCGTCGTTAGCGTCTACAGCTTTCTGGTCATCTTTCTTCCGGCGAAGACCTTGCTTTGCAGACTAGTTGCTGCATTCGATTTGGTAAGCTCGAAAACCTTGGCAAAAAGAAAACGACGATGGCTTAGTGTTTTTGGCGATGCCCGCGGCCCACGGCTGAGGCCGTCCATTGAGCTGGTCCCGAAGGGGTATTGCAATCCCAGGACTCATCGGTTAATTTACTGATCTTTCTTTTAACTGAGCCTTCATTGCTCGATCAACGTGCAGGATGCCCGCTCTGCTACAGGCTTCTCACCTCTTTTTGACTGATCATTCTTCTCGTACTCTGGACCAGGTTGTCACCATGCTACTAACCTCGAGCATATCTGCGGCGTTGGCGGTTGCTCAAGTGGGCAAGGATGGAAACGCTCGCGCAGGATGGCTACCGATCTGCGGCCAAGTCCCCACATTCTGCGACCACGTGACCGGAGCTCTAGGGGCCGGTTTCGCTGGGCTCATCTTGTATGTGATGATACTCCTTTATTCCTTACACACTGTCCTGTATCCTCTCCTAGTTTGAGGGATTTACGCTCCAGCAGACGACTAGAGACTATGTATATGAAGTTTCAAGAATTTTTGCTTGGCCTTCAATTTCCCAGCATCCTTTCCCGGCAATCTAGAACGCTAGACTTACAAGGAACCCTATCAAGGACCAACCAGTGTGTTAAATATTTCTGCTTTAGTGTACTTGATCTTATGTGAATGAATATGTCCATCCTTTTCACTATTTTTCTTCCCCTGAGAGACAAATGCAACATCAAGAGACTCGAGAAGCTTGATGGACAATCGGGCTTGTGATTGCTGTGTAGAGCAAATCTGCACATCGCAACACTTATCACTTATCAGGTGATCTCGGCTAGATTTTGTCCATGGCTTTGTCCATTACATTCATAATTAACAGAAGCAAGACTCGGGGAGTTCCAAGGTAATAGGATGCCTAACGTTATTAGCGAAGAAATGTCCAACGTGAGTGAGTCAAGGAGGTACGCAGCACTGATTAAGCTGCATTAAACAAGAAGTTCTCCAGTTTTTACTGAATGCATTCAAAAGCAACTGCCCGTCATATTTATTGATATCCACTGTAAGCCAGGAGTTTTCTAGTCACTAAGCTTAGCTTTTACACTGAAGTAAAACCTACTGACCGGTGACCGCCCACAAGAGGACATGATGCTACAATTTCATCGGGAATGCTTTTTCACGGTACAGACTCCAATGCAACAGACGAAACATTCATACACAAGCTGGACAATTTCAGATCTTCTCCAGCTTCAGTTGTACCACGTGTTCTGGCTTACAAAACAGCTTATACGTCGCCCAGAGTTTGTGTTCAGCAGATAAAGAGAAAGTGAACTTAGATAGCACGAGACACGACTATCTTTAGTTCTGTCATCACCAAATTCTGGCCGGCACAATTTCATATCCCCGACTCAAAAGGCAAGAACAGATTCGGAAGCTTGCGCGCTGAAGAAATGCCGTCGCAAACCTTTCCAGATGGAACTTGTGGGCGTTGTCGCCCCAGTTGGCTGGTTCCTGATGCAACGGCGAGATTGGGAGCCAGATGTTGACGCCTTTCCAAATCACAAAATCCCCAAACTTCATTTCCTCGAACGTTGATCTCGTCAAGAATGGTCCAAAAGGACATAGGCACAATGTTTCGTAAATCACCATATTTAACTGCACATCGAGAGAACACAGCTGACAGGCAAGCAGTCCTGTACTTAGATTGTTTCTATGCCTATAGGCTGCATGCGACTACATATTGTTGAGGAAAACTCCTACTAGTTTTGAAGTTGACAAAACATTCTATTTTTGTTGTAAAATCTGATACTTGTTCTGAACTTCTGATTCCAGGTATAAATGTATATACATATGAAAACTCAGAAAGAAGTTATTCAGACTTTATGAGCATGGAAATATAAGTCTTTTGATAACCCACAGAATCTAAGTTCTGAGATGTAGACGCAGAATTTATTAAGACGCAGATGCAGACGCAGAATTTATTCAGACGCAGATGCAGACACAGAATTTATTCAGACGCAGATGCAGACGCAGAATTTATTCAGACGCAGATGCAGACGCAGAATTTATTCAGACGCAGATGCAGACGCAGAATTTATTCAGACTCAGATGCAGACGCAGAACTTATTCAGACACAGATTCAGACGCAAAGTTCAGAACGAATTATAACAGCTAGTGATCTGGTATGGATTTCATAGAAAGAATGTTTTGATTGTTTCAAACTCAATCAAATTGATTGATAATCAAATATTACGACAAGAATGCATTTCAACGGACAAAGCTCTACTTATGGAAACCAAGATTCTGATTGTATGGGCGAACAGAATTAGCGGGATTCAGAATCTGTCATCTAACGGCTACTCAATCCTTTTTATACAAATCTGTCCACAGTAAAGATTGGAAGATAATCCTCTGGAGACTGTCCAACGGCTAGTTTGGAAGTAGAGGAGTATTTAAGGAGATCAACGAGCAGCAAGAAAGTATAACAGATTCAAGAATCAACAAGTCCAAAGTCTGAGCATACTCCTTTCATTTCTCTTGTTGTCCCGAGCCAAAATACTGAAATCTTGAGGGTTACTTTGTAAGAGTGACTGTGTGAGATAGAGAGTCCTATCATACACAAGAGTGATATCACTCAAAATCTGTAAATTCCTCTTGATTACATAGTGAAATCCAGCCGGTAGGCTGTACGCGTGGGAGAGTGGACGTAGGCTTGCTATAAGCCGAACCACTATAAATTTGTGTGCAGATTCTCTATCCCTTATCTCTTACTTTCTGCACATCATAAGCTTCATCTGTCTTGCATCTGAACTTTATTCAGACCATTCTGTGATTTATCTTATTTCCGCATAAATATATTTAAAATTGTTTCAAGTCACCTATTCACCCCCCTCTAGGTGATTCCTGCTAGTCACATCAATTGGTATCAGAGCACGGTTGCTTGTTTATTGAAGTGTTTTACTTCTGAGCTAACGATCTCTATGGCTAGCTTTGGTGCTCCAGGGCTTATTGAAGGTCAGAGTAATAACAGGCCACCATATTTCGATGGCAAAGAATACAGCGTCTGGAAGAACAAGATGAAGGCATTCATAAAGTCAATCGATCATGCGTTATGGGATGTCATCATCAAAGGAGTCAAACCAAAATCCTCTGATTCAAAAGAAAAAGCAGACGAAAGCAAATCAGCAGATCCTCCTTTATCTCCAGCTGAAATCTCTAAAAGAGAAACTCTAGATTCTAAAGCAATTTATTCTCTTTATTGTGCTTTATCTCCTATTGAATATAAAAAGATTGCTGCCTGTGAATCTGCTAAAGAAATCTGGGATACTCTCTACATTACTTATGAAGGAACAGATCGAGCCAAGGAAACTCAAATCAATCTTCTACTTGGTCAATATGAATCCTTCAAACTGAAGCCTGAAGAATCAATTGCTGATATGTATGATAGGTTTACTGACATAGTAAACGGTCTTGCATATCAAGGACAACCAGTCCCAGATACATTGAAAGTCAACAAACTACTGAGAGGACTGACAAAGGAATGGGATAACATCAAAACATCTCTTCGTGAGACACAAAGGATCAAGCCTCTATCAGTGAATGAGTTAATTGGAACTCTTCAATCATATGAGACTGAGAAACGAAATGAGGAGAACGAAACCAGAGGTAACAAGTCAATTGCATTGAAAACTAACATTGATTCTGATGCAGATTCAGAAGATGAAAATGTTGATGATGAAGAATTAGCTCTCTTCATAAAGAAGTACAAAAGAATGAAAATCAGAGGAAGAAATCTCAAAGGGAAGAAGCCCTTTGAAAATAAGAGGTCTGTCGATGAGACAGAAAAATCAAAGGATGTGATATGCTTTCACTGTAGGAAACGTGGACATATCAAGCCTAACTGCCCACTCCTGAAAAAGAAAACAAAATTTGAGAAAGCAAAGAAGGCCTTGAAAGCAGAAACCTGGAGTGATACAGAATGTGAAGACAGCGATGAAGATATCTCAAACTTCTGTCTAATGGCAGAATCAGATTCAGACTCAGACTCTAATCCTAGAATGGAAATCGAGGTAAAACCTTCCGAAATGACTATTGAAGTATCGAATTACATTGATGAATTATGCTTTGAATTCAAGACTGCTCTTAAAAGAATCTCTTCTTTGAAAAAGGAAATTTCTTCTCTGAGGCAACAGGATATCTTACAAAAAGAAAAGATTAATTTTCTTCAAAAAGAATTTTGCCTTATAAAGGAAAGTCAAGATTATCTTTCCAAAGAAAATGCTGTTTTGAAAAAGGAAGTCTCAGGAATTACTTCCAAGTTTTCAAAAGGTTCAGAAACCTTGAAGCATATTCTTTCCATTCAAATTCCTTACTATAACAAATCTGGTCTAGGATTTGTAAAGGAAAGTGACAGCTTGATTGATTTTCCAAAAGTCAAGGAGCGATTAAAACAAAGACCTCCTCGACAAGCTTACAAAAATCATTTTAAAAAGAATTTTGTAAAACCTGTTGGCCGAAGTGCTCTCAAGTGCTCAAATTGTGGAAATCCACAACATTTCGAGAATGAATGTCCTAAGGTCTGGAGACCTGTTCGAAGAGATTTTGTTAAGACAGCCTATACTAATGCTCAAGGACCCAAACAAATTTGGGTACCAAAGAAAACTTGAGAAGTTTTGATTTTTGCAGGTTACCACAAAAAGAAAAAGAAAGTGGTACCTAGACAGTGGATGCTCTAGACATATGACAGGAGATCCAAGCATATTTGTTGATTTACACAGTCTGAATGGTGGAAAAGTTTCCTTTGGAGGAAATACCAAAGGAAAAATAGTTGGCAAAGGAACAGTTGAAATTGGAGGACTTACAATCAATGATGTGTCATTGGTAAAAGGACTCAACTACAACCTGATAAGCATAAGCCAACTATGTGATACAGGTTTCAGAATAAACTTTCAAGAAAATACATGTTCAGGGACAAGCAAAGATTCTTCTCAAACATTTACAGGAAGAAGACATGGCAATATCTATCTTCTGGATGTCAAGTCAAACTCCACTCATTGTTTGATCTCAATCAAAGAAGATGAAAACCTATGGCACAGAAGGTTGGGACATATCAGTATGAAACAAATCTCAAAGGTCTCAAACAAGAAACTGGTTCGAGGTTTACCAGATCTGAATTACAGAAAAACAGAACTATGCAATGCATGCAGCCTAGGAAAGCAAGTAAGGAGCTCTTTTAAATCTATACATCAAGTTTCCACTAATCGTGTTTTGCAGCTACTTCATATGGATCTGTTTGGACCAACCAGAACTCAAAGTATTGGTGGTAAGAAATTTTGCTTAGTAATTGTTGATGAGCTTTACAAAAGTAGGAAGCCCAGCATATCATACTTTCGTGTGTTTGGTTGTAAATGTTTTATTCTCAAAAATCCAAATGATCGTACTGGAAAGTTTGATGAGAAAGCAGATGAAGGAATCTTCCTTGGATATTCAACCACAAGCAAAGCATACAGAGTCTTCAACAAAAATTCTCAGACTGTGGAAGAATCAATGAACGTGAGGTTTGAAGAAAGTATTCAGACTCACAAAGATGAATCTGAATCATTCTCCAACATTCAAGAGTCAACAGAGGATCATCAAGAATCTCAAAAAATTGAAGAATCCTCGAGAGAAAAGGGAAAGGACAAAATCCAGACTCAACCGGAAAATTCAGAGTCTGCAGATATTCAGAAGGAAAAATTTGATAAAAACTGGAAACATAAATCCAGTCATCCGAAGAATCTCATCATCAGAGAAATAGAAGATGGTATCAAGACAAGATCCAGACAAAGGGAAAACATCAGCAACTTAGCATTGATATCAGAAATAGAACCAAAAGAAGTTGAAGAAGCCTTATCAGATGAAAGCTGGTTAGAAGCTATGCAGGAGGAACTTCAGCAGTTCAGAATCAATGAAGTATGGGAGCTTGTGCCAAGACCCAAAAATTATCCAGTTATTGGAACAAAATGGGTATTCAGAAACAAACTGGACGATAAAGGGAAAGTCACAAGAAACAAAGCGAGACTAGTTGCAAAAGGCTATTCTCAAGAAGAAGGCATAGACTATGATGAGACTTATGCACCAGTTGCAAGGTTAGAAGCCATTCGGCTACTATTAGCTTATGCCTGTTTCCATAACTTTAAATTGTTTCAGATGGACGTGAAAAGTGCCTTCCTGAATGGATATATTAAAGAAGAAGTATATGTGGATCAACCACCTGGTTTCGAAGAACCAAAGAGGACTGATTATGTCTACAGACTCAAAAAGGCTCTTTACGGACTGAAACAGGCACCCAGAGCTTGGTACGAAAGGTTAAGTAACTTCCTTCTGCAAAATGAATTCACCAAAGGTAAGGTCGACACAACGTTGTTTGTTAAGAAAAAGGGTAAAGATTTTCTACTTGTTCAAATTTATGTTGATGATATAATCTTTGGATCCTCTAATGAATTACTCTGTAAGGAATTCTCTAAGGATATGCAGAACGAGTTCGAAATGAGCTTAATGGGAGAACTGACATTCTTTCTCGGCTTACAAGTAAAACAAACCAAAGATGGTATTTTCATCTGCCAAGAGAAGTATGCCAAGGAGATTATCAAGAAATTTGGACTGCAAAATGGTAAGAAAATAGATACTCCTATGTCCCACACATCCAAATTAGACAGAGATGAACAAGGTAAAAAGGTGGATCAGAAGATATACCGAAGCATGATAGGTTCATTACTATATCTTACTGCATCCAGACCTGACATACTTTTTAGTGTTTGTATGTGTGCAAGATTTCAATCAGATCCAAAGGAATCGCATCTCTCAGCAGTAAAAAGAATAATCAAATACATTGGCACTTATCCAATGCTAGGTCTTTGGTACTCCAAAGATTCAGATTTTACTCTCATTGGATATTCAGATGCAGATTTAGCCGGTTGTAAAGTGGACAGGAAAAGTACCACAGGGACTTGTCAGCTGCTTGGAAATAGGTTGGTATCTTGGTACTCAAAGAAACAAAATACAGTCGCTCTTTCCACAGCAGAAGCAGAATATGTAGCATTGGGAAGTTGCTGTGCACAGATTCTGTGGATGAAGCAACAGTTGAGCGATTTCGCTGTTGAAGAATCAAGTGTTGCAATCAGATGTGACAACACAAGTGCTATTAATTTGTCCAGAAATCCGATTCTTCACTCACGTGCAAAGCATATAGAAATCAAGCATCATTTCATTAGAGATCATGTTCAAAATGGTGATGTGAATATTCAATTCATTGATTCAAAGAACCAATTAGCTGATATATTCACCAAACCTCTTGACAAATCTTCATTTGAATATATTAGAACCAAACTATGCATCACTTATCCATTCCCTTGAAGTGTTTACAGAAAGGAATTTTTCAGACTCAAGAGCTCTCGGTCTGAACATTTTTCAGACTCTCAACAAAGGTACGTACATAGTTTAAAATTTGGCGGGAATATTTCTGGCAAGATATCTTCACATTTGGAAGCAAATCGGGTACGTATCCTAATTTAACTAAATACTTATGCTTAGAATATTTTAATCATATTATTCTGATCTTTTGCGCTTCCAAAAATATATTTCTTTCCTACCTGATTGAGCCTATTTTTTACTTTGCAAAAATAACTTTTGCCTCTGTGACCCGTTCTATTCGTTTATAAACCTGTCCTACTCTTTTCAAAACCCTATCTGTACGTTTTTCGTCCTTCTCAAAACCCTCCGATATTCAGAGACTCTCCTCGTCTTCCTCCTACAAAGATCGGAACTTTCTGCTCTTAGAGTGATCAAAATGCCGTTCAAAAGGAGATCATCACGCATTCTGAACCAAGACTCTAAATCTACCGCACCAGCAGAGTTTATGGAGATATCAGATACAGAGTCAGAGCATCGTGAAGAACTCTCTGGGGAGACTCCACCAAAACGATCGTCTCCACCAAAATCCTCCGGTAAATCTGATTTTCGCTTTCGGAGTATTAAACACGTATGGGAAACGTATCAAAGGTTGAAAAAGTATAATGCCTCGGCATCGGTTCTTCATGAATGTCTGCGAGACAACAATCTCTTTTCTGAAGAACATCTTGTACAAAGTTACACTCTTTTTTGTTCCAAGCCTAAGGAAACTCCAGTAAATGCTGCTACAAGAGAGCCCTCTTCCAAAAAGGGCAAGGAGAAAATTGGAGAATCCTCCACTCCTCTTGTACAGAAATCTGCTACTATTAGCCCTAAATCGAGAACAGCCTCGAAGTTTATTATTCCTGATGATGATGCTCGTCTCTTTGAAACTTTTGAGATGAAAGTAGGAGTAGCATCAGGTGTACCTGGTAAGGGTGGATTATTCAGAAGTTCGGAGCACAATCTTTGCTACAAATTGCTACTTGCTAGAGGGATTATAAACCACCGAACTGTGGACTTCGACTTTCTAGAGAAGGCTGACGTTTCAGTAAAACACCTGTTTCAACAATTAGGCATGTACGAATTTTGCCTTCAATCTGCAGATGTATTTGCTGAACTCACTGCCTATTTCTATTCAAATCTCTCTATCTTGTCGCCCAACTGGATCCAATTCACTGTTGGTGACAAGAAATTTGATCTCAAAGCTGAATTATTGGCAAAGATTATTGGAGTACAACACTACAAGTTTACTCCACTGGCAGTAGCTATTGAAGATGCTTCTAGGATTGCTTCTGAGAATCCTAACTTCACTCAAAGTTCCAATCGCCATCTCTCTTATTCTGACTTATCCAGAAGATCAATTATTTTGCACAAGATCATCATCAACTGCTTACGGCCCAAGGCAGCCTCCAAAACTGACCTGTCCAAATCAGAAATCAAGCTCATCTGGGCTATCTTGAAAGGTCAACATTTTTCTCTTCCTCACATCATCATATTTCACATGTACAGGACACTACATAAAGAGAAGGGACAACTACCGTATGGTGCCCTAATCTCTCGGATTTTCATGTTTCTTCAAATATCAATTCCTAATGAATTGCGTAAAAGTCCTGTTCCCTGTATGTTTGTTGGAGAAAGGATGATCTCCAAAATGAAACAGTTTGATGATGTAAAAAGTATACTAAAAGGAAAGGAGACTCATCAATCTGAAGCAAGATCCTCTGTAAAGTCTAGCATAAGAAAAACAGAACAAAAACAGAAGGCACATTCAGCAAGCAAGAAGACAGCTTCTTCGACCCCACTTAAAGTGTATAGCAAGAAAAGAAAGATTCTTCTGCATGATGAAAGTGACGAAGCAGAAGCAGAAAACACTGATACAGGTCGTGTTGATGCTCCAGAACATGTTTCTGAACCAACTCCTACAGAACATGTTACAGAAGATCCAGCACCTGTTCAGGGGGAGAATTCACGAGAAGCAACTATGGAGTTCGTTCAGCCTGAACCAGCTCATTTCCAAGATCAGTCTTCAGAAACTCAAAACATTCTCAGTATTCTGCTAGAAATTAAGGACAAGCAAGCTGCTTTGGAACAAGACATGAAAAATCTGAAGAAAATTGTTGAGGAAAACTACAACAATCAACGTCTTCAAGCAGCAGCAGATAAAGCAGAACTTGGGGAAGCCATTGCCCTGTGCTCATCCAATATGGATAAGGCTGTAGGGCAGTGCAGTTCGAAGATTGAGGAGGCTGTTTCTATTTTGGAAAATTTTCAACTGATTCGTACTCCGTCAAAACATTAGCCTGTTTTCACAAACATTCTTTCTCAAAAGTCTTATTTATTTTCATTTTTGGTCTGTAATTTAACTAACACTTCTTGTTAGACTATTTGCTCAATATATATAAATGCTTCCTATCATCTGTCATTTACTTTTTGTTGATGACAAAAAGGGGGAGAATTTATTTGATGCAGATTATATGCAGGCTATCTACAAAGAAAGAGAAGACACAGATATCAACAGAGTTTGCTCTCTCAAATTTAAATCTGTGATCCATGCGCTATATATGCTTACTTACTTCAAATTAAACTCACATTGATTCAATCTGCAGAAAGTTTTGTCACCATCAAAAAGGGGGAGATTGTTGAGGAAAACTCCTACTAGTTTTGAAGTTGACAAAACATTCTATTTTTGTTGTAAAATCTGATACTTGTTCTGAACTTCTGATTCCAGGTATAAATGTATATACATATGAAAACTCAGAAAGAAGTTATTCAGACTTTATGAGCATGGAAATATAAGTCTTTTGATAACCCACAGAATCTAAGTTCTGAGATGTAGACGCAGAATTTATTAAGACGCAGATGCAGACGCAGAATTTATTCAGACGCAGATGCAGACACAGAATTTATTCAGACGCAGATGCAGACGCAGAATTTATTCAGACGCAGATGCAGACGCAGAATTTATTCAGACGCAGATGCAGACGCAGAATTTATTCAGACTCAGATGCAGACGCAGAACTTATTCAGACACAGATTCAGACGCAAAGTTCAGAACGAATTATAACAGCTAGTGATCTGGTATGGATTTCATAGAAAGAATGTTTTGATTGTTTCAAACTCAATCAAATTGATTGATAATCAAATATTACGACAAGAATGCATTTCAACGGATAAAGCTCTACTTATGGAAACCAAGATTCTGATTGTATGGGCGAACAGAATCAGCGGGATTCAGAATCTGTCATCTAACGGCTACTCAATCCTTTTTATACAAATCTGTCCACAGTAAAGATTGGAAGATAATCCTCTGGAGACTGTCCAACGGCTAGTTTGGAAGTAGAGGAGTATTTAAGGAGATCAACGAGCAGCAAGAAAGTATAACAGATTCAAGAATCAACAAGTCCAAAGTCTGAGCATACTCCTTTCATTTCTCTTGTTGTCCCGAGCCAAAATACTGAAATCTTGAGGGTTACTTTGTAAGAGTGACTGTGTGAGATAGAGAGTCCTATCATACACAAGAGTGATATCACTCAAAATCTGTAAATTCCTCTTGATTACATAGTGAAATCCAGCCGGTAGGCTGTACGCGTGGGAGAGTGGACGTAGGCTTGCTATAAGCCGAACCACTATAAATTTGTGTGCAGATTCTCTATCCCTTATCTCTTACTTTCTGCACATCATAAGCTTCATCTGTCTTGCATCTGAACTTTATTCAGACCATTCTGTGATTTATCTTATTTCCGCATAAATATATTTAAAATTGTTTCAAGTCACCTATTCACCCCCCTCTAGGTGATTCCTGCTAGTCACATCACATATATCCACATAAAACTTACATGTCAATTCATAAACTAAGAATCTACCAAGAGAATCACTCCTTAGCGATCCTTGGTTTCAATTCATGAAAAAATTAACCTAAATATCTGCTGAGAAGGGTCTGCTCGAACACATGTCCAAGAACACATTCATAAATATTAATAATTCATTAATTGATTAAGCTAGAGAATAATATAGTGAACTACAATTAACAACTGGGGCTAGGGATTAGGTCCTGCTTGATTAACCCATGTCTGCCAGGGCGCCCATACTAAGGTTTGTGAGTCGTATGCATTACAGGCGAAAAACAATTTAGAAGTGCCAATTTCATTTTGTGCAGCTTATCCATATTCGGGGCTTGATTTCCAAGGATCTCTACCACCTCGGCTCGCGCGTGATCCTGCCACTCAGGATGGTTTGCTAAAAGTACTAAAGCGAAGGTAGTGGCAGTGGCAGTAGTTTGACGTCCATCAAGGAACATAGCCTGGCATATGTCTACAATGATGCTTGATCCATGGCCGTATTTGTTGATTAAGGCCTGTAAGATGCTCTGCCGCTCGACGTCGTCATCACAGTCCATCAGCTTCAGAACAAATTGGTTGACTTATTTTCCATCCTAGAGGCTGGTGGTCACTTTATAAATATGAAGGAAAGTCTCACTCTTAGAGCTAGATTTTGAAGTGAGAGAGGTTCAAGACCTTCCAACACTAATATTAGAGCTCAGTTTGCTAACTAGTTTGGACAGATTATGAGGAGGAGATTCTTGGGTTATCCCGCATTATGTGGATGGGGCTAGTGGTCAATTTGTAAATGTGAAGGAAAGCCACACCCTTTGTGCTCGTTTTTGGGGTGAGAAAGGCCCAAGACGTCAAAGAGCGGCAATTTTTTTACTAAAACAGTAGCTGATAAAAGGTAAGCATTTGGAGTCATGTTAACTCGCGAAACATGGGAATGCTGTAGAAAGCAAACTGTGGAAAGACTATCGCGTCGCTTAGAGTAATGCTGAAGGAGGAGGTGCCCAAGACCAACAGAAGCATGCAGCTGGCTTAGCAAATCCTGAAGCACTAACATCTTTGACAAAATTTCATTGCCAAGAACATAATTGCTCCCAAACATTCCTTTCGAAATCTTTTCTGCCGAGAGACCTTTGAATCCTCGTTGACCCATACCGAAGCTACTCCCCTCGCTTTCTCCTTTTGAGATTCCCACTTTTCCAACATGGAGACGGCGGATTCAACCGTCATGTCCACGCAAAACAAAACCAGTAACATATAGATGGCTTTTCTGTCAAAAATTTAGCTGCTTCATGTGCAAGAACGAAGACAGCCAAAGCAAGATTCGTGCCGCTGTGAATTAGATAGAACCTGCCTAGCTAATTCGCACCTTTATTTTGTCATTGAAGAATTCGGGCGCAATGACTTTCCTCTGGAGGGCCCAGGATTTCCCTTTTGAAGAGATGTTGTCGTCATAACCCAACAGAATTTCCCAGTTGTCTCTCAGGTACGTCGAGTGTCCGACTTCAGGAGACTTGCACTGACAGAACTCCCTCACTATGACAAAGTCGCATAGGAAATCCTGAAGCACTAAGATCTTCGAGAAAATCTCATTGCCAACAACATAGTTGCTCCCAAAACATGCTTTTGAAATCATTTTGGCGGAGAAGCTTTTTAAATCCTCATCAACTCGTTCTGAAGCAACTGCCCCGCTTCCTCCATTTGAAATTCCCACTTTTCCAATGCGGAGATGGTTGATTCAACCGTCATTTCCACCATTCTCTATGCAAAACACAACAAGTAACGTATAGATAGCTTTTCTGTCAAAATTAACTGCTTCACGTGCCAGAACAAAGACAGCACAAGCAAGAAATGTGCCACTGTGAAACTTTTAAAGTAGGTACTTTATGATTGCCAATGCCATCGTTATCCCCCACAGCTTTCTGGTCATCTGTTTTCCAGCGGAGAGCTTGCTTTGGAGACTTGGAGACAAGTTGCTGAATTGGATTTGGAAAGCTCCAAAACCTTAGCAAAAGAAAATGATCATGGTTTAGTGTTTCTGCCAATGCACACAGCCCACAGCTAAGGGCGTCCGTTGAGCGGGTCTAGAAGAGGTATTGCAATTCCAGCACTATCGTTTAACGTACCTTTTTTTCTCTGAAATGAAACTTTTTCATTGCTCAACCAATATGCAGGATGCTTACTCTGCTACAGGCTTCTCACTTCTTTTTAACTCGACTTTCTTCTCATACTCTTGACCAGATTGTCACCATGCTACTAACTTCACGCATATCTGCGCTAGTGGCGATTGCTGAAGTGGGTAAGGATGGAAATGCTAGCGCAGAATGGCTACCAATTTGAGGCCAAGTCCCCAAGTACTGCGACCATGTGGCCGGAACTCTAGGGGCCAGTTTCTCCAGACTCATATCATATGTGATGATACTCCTTTGTTCCATTCACTGTCCTGCATCCTCTCTTAGTTTGAGGTATTTTACCCCATCAGAGGACTTTGGACAGTGTATTGGAAGTTTGACGAATTTTTACTTCACCTTCAATTTCTGATCATCTTTCCCATCAATCTAGATCGCTAGACTTACAAGGAACACTATCAAATATCAACCAGTGTGTTACACATATCTGCTTTAGTGTATACTCTTGATTGAATGAATACGATCATCAACTTCGTTATTTTTCTTCCCCTGAGCGGCAACTGCAGCATCAAGAGACTCTAAAAAGCTTAATTAACAATCAGGTCCATAATTAATGTATAAACAAATCTGCACATCTAAACATTTATCACTTATCAGGTGATCTCGGCTAGATTTTTGCCATGGCTTTGCTCGTTACATTCATAATGAACAGGAGTAATACGCACAGAGTTCATGGTAATAGGATGCCTAACGTTCCTAGTTAAGAAATGTCCAACATAAGTGAGTCTAGAAGATATGCAGTACTAATTAACATGCAAGAATTTCCTTCTTTATGAAATCTCTATATGAGCATTACCACCTGCATTCAAAGAACAGCCACCCGTCAAATTTATTGATGTTCCCTGCAAGCCAAGAGTTTTTTGGTCAGTAAGCTTAGCATTTACCCAGAAGTAAGCCCAACTGACCACTCACAAGAGAACATGCTACTACAATTTCGTCGACTATCCTTTTTTGTGGTGCACCTTCCAATGCAACACAAACAGTCATACAGAAGATGGACAGTTTCAGATCTTCTCCATCTTGAGCTGTACCCCATGTTCCGGCTTAAAAAACAGCTTACACATCACCGAGTGTTTGTATTCTGGGGATAAAGAGAAAGTGAACTTAGACAGCACAAGAGACAGAACTATCTTTAGTTCTGTCATTGCGAAATTCTGGCCGGCACACGTTTGTATCCCCATCCCAAAAGGCATGAACAGATTCGGAAGTTTACACGCCGAAGAAATGCCATTCACAAACCTTTCTGGATGGAACTCGTGGGCATTGCCACCCCAGTTGGCCAGATCCTGATGCAACAACGGGATTGGGAGCCACATGTTGACGCCTTTTGGAATCGCAAAGCCCCCGAACTTCATTTCCTCGGAGGTTTCTCTTGTCAAGAATGGTACAGGAGGATATAGGCGCAAAGTTTCGTAAATCACCATATTTAACTGCACATCGAGAGAAAACAGCTGATACCCAAGTAGTCCTATACCTAGATTTTCTCTTAGTCTAGGGCTACATGCGACTACGTATATCCACATGAAACTTATATGTCAATTCATAGACTAAGAATCTACCAAGGAAGCTCACTTCATAACAATACTTGGTTTCGATCCATGAAAAAACTCACCTATAATATCTCCTGAGAAGGGTCAGGTCGAATGTACTGTGCAATAATATTGATTAATTAAGCTAGAGAATAATACAGTGAACTACAAAAATTGGGGCTAGGGATCAGGTCCTGCCCTGACTAAACCATGTTTTGCCACTGCCCAGTGCGCATAATCTTAGGTTCATGAACCATATGCATAATAGGCAAAAGAAAATCTAGAAGTACCAATTTCATTTTGTGCAGCTTATCCATATTCGGGGCTTGATTTCCAAGGATCTCTACCACCTCGGCACGCACGCGCTCCTGCCATTCAGGATGGTGTGCTAAAAGTACTAAAGCGAAGGAAGTGGCAGAGGCTGTACTTTCATGTCCACCGAGGAACATAGTCTTACAATTGTCCACGATGATGCTCGATCCACAGCCGAAATTGTTGACTAAGGCCTGTAAGAAGCCCTGCCTCTCGGCGCTGTAATCACTGTCCTTCAGCTTCAGAACTGATCAGTCCACCTCTTTTGCTGTCCTCCTAATGTCACAAGCAGTCTTTGTAGGAATATGCCTATACCCAGAATTTGAAGAAGTCAAAAAGCAGCAAGATTAATATGAAATCCTTTTGTACGGGAAGCAAGATATATGCAGTATGAAGGTTCTTTTATCAGAAGAAACTTCTGCTACACATGTAACACAGCATATGAAACGGTAGCTAATAAATGGTAAACAAGTGGAATCATGTCTCCCTCTGTTAATATATTTAAATAATAAATCAAGCTTTCATTACATAGTTTAAGCTTTTTTAACAATTGGCAATGATCCCACAAAAGCTCACATGGTATCGAAACAAGATGCCTAAGTTCTAATCTTTATAGGCCCCTATTTGCCTCCCAATTACATATTTCCATACTTAGGCCAAAGTTATCAGCCGCAACTTGCCCTAGAAAGCAATTTCCATACTTTGGCCAAAGCTGTCAGTCGCAACTTGCCCTAAAATGCAAACTTCAAAAAGACCAACACCACAATTAGAGTTTTTTAATGCTGAAGGAGGCACCCTCACCTTACCCCGGGAAGACCAACAAAAGCATGCTGCTTGCTTAGCAAATCCTGGAGCACTAAAATCTTCGAAAAAATTTCATTGCCAATGACATAATTGCTCCCAAAACATGCTTTTGAAATCACTTCAGCGGAGATGCTTTTCAAATCTTCGTTGACCCTTACAGAAGCAACTGCCCCCGCTTCCTCCATTTGAGATTCCCACTTTCCCAAGATGGAGACGGCAGTTTCAACCATCATGTCGACCATTCCCTACGCAAATCGAAACAAGTAACATATAGATAGCCTTTCTGCAAAAAATTAACTGCTTCACGTGCAAGAACAAAGACAGCTCAAGCAAGGACCTTGCCACTGTGACTCTGATAGAATCTGCCTAGCTAAGTCACACCTTTATTTTGTCGTTGAAGAATTCGGGCGCAATGACTTTCCTCTGCAGAGCCCAGGATTTTCCTTCGAAGTGACAATACTATCATAACCCAACAGAATTCCCCAGTTGTGTCTCAGGTACGCGGACCTTCCTAATTCAGTAGACTTGCACTGACAGATCTCCCTCACTATTTCAAAGTTGCAAATGCATACAATCACCATGTTCCCCAGTGAGAATGCAAACACTGGACCTGCAATGACGGTAGCATTCTCAGCAGGTGAATATGATCATCCTAAAATACACGTGCTCATCACACAATACAAATGGCCAGCCCATGTTGCAGGCATATCTAGTGAAAACTCCCAATCACTAAGATGTGAACAATGAGTGAAGTAGAAGAGAGTATATTTACCACAGTTGGCTCTCCACTTCTCTATGTGGGGAAATAGGCGAGACATGTAATCATGCGAAACGCAATTGGCGATGCTTTGTTGATTCTTTGTTGCTTGCATTTCCAGTTGAATCTTCTTAATATCCGGGATGTTGCCGAAGAAAAAGGATGGCACAGGGCCATTGATTCCCTGTTGCTGAAGCTTCTTTCTGAGCCGCAGCAGCTTCCACCAGAAGAGATTGTAGAGGTACCAGAACAAGCATGTGAAGCCTACAAGAAAGAGAGAGATAAAGACTCCTAAAGTTGTAGCCATTGATGTCTTAATTGTTCCCGTAGCTCTTTCTTGATTCTTCTTAAAATGAATCAAAATGGGTATGACAGGCTTTTTGTGTTATCTTTTTTAGCAGCTATAAAACTGCCAGCTGCAAATGGGAAACGAAAGGGTGCTGTTCCTCGCTGGTAGACCCCTTCCTCATTGGACAGCATCAATTCATCCGCTAAAGGACAACTGATAGAAGTTGGTTTCCTTGTATAAACAACGGAGCTAACCATACGAAGAACTAGTCTACTGTGTTTTCCTGATTCCACTGGGGGGAAAAAAGAAACTCGCACGTTTGTTTTTTGTGCCTCTTTTAAATTCGTAGTTGGTAGAAGTGCTTCTTTTAAATTCGTAGTTGGTACAAATTATTGGTGCATTTTAATAGGATATTTCACTGGTGGGGTCAAAATTTATACGGAATTTTTCCCTAAAGAATAATCAAAAGGACAGCTGCAGCGAATCGACTGGACGAAGCTAGAAGGAAACTAGCACTGCTTGGGAGGATCACGCCCAAGAGGCCATTTCTTTTTGAAGTACAACAGCATTCCATGTTCAGATGGACATTAAAAGAGTTCAGATAAAACAGCAGCATCTAGAACTCAAGTATGATAAGGATTATCTCGTTAAATAGCATACGGAAATCTTCAGACGAATTACAGAAAGCAAGTAAGCCTGCAAGAATTCAACGAGCCACCAGACCAAGCGCTCACCTACCTAGGGACATGTTGATTGGCCAGTGATAGAAGTCAGAATCCGGAAGCATTGCCATTGCAAGTAAAGGCTTAAAATCATTAAAGTATAACTACCGTCCACAATTCTTAAAGAGAACCGGATGGTATAGTGTTTCCATTCAGAGAAAGAGAACTGTATGCCGCCTCAATTTCAGGTGACCTTAGCTAGATTTTGTAGATGGCTTTATCCATTACATTCATAATGAGCCAGAAGCAAGGCGTGTGGAGTTCGAGGTGATAGGATGCCTAACGTTCCTAGTAAAAAAATTGTCCAACATAAATGAGTCAAGAAGATATGCTGTACTAAATTAACTTGCATTAAACAAGAACTTCCTTCTTTATGAAATCTCCCCTTGAACATTACCGAATGCATTCAAAAAATGGTTGCCCGTCAAATTTATTGATATCCCCTGTAAGCCAATAATTTTTTAGTCGCTAAGTTTAGCATTTACATAGAAGTAAGCCACTGACCACCCACGAGGACAAGAAGCTACAATTTCGTCAACTATACTTAGCTTCCAATGCAACAATTTAAACATTAATACACAAGATGGACAATTTCAGCTCTTCACCATCTTCAGTTGTACCCTGTGTTCAGGCTTAAACAACAGCTTATGCATCCCGGAGTATTTGTACTTGGGGGACAAAGAGAGAGTGAACTTAGACAGCACAAGAGACAGAAATATCTTTAGTTCTGCCATCGTGAAATTCCGGCCCACACAATTTTGTATCCCTGTCGAGCGATCAAAGTTAGAATCTCAATGCATCTCCATAGAAAATTAAGGCTTAAAATCATAAGAATACCGACTGCCATCCAGAATTCTTAAAAAAGAACCAGACAGTGCAAGGTTTTCCATTCAGAGAAAGAGAATTATAGGCCACCTCAATTTCAGGTGATCTCGGCTAGATTTTGTACATGGCTTTGTCCACTACATTCATAACGAACAGAAGTAAGACGTGCAGAATTCAAGGGAAAGCCTAACGTTCCTAGTTAAACTGTGTCCAACATAAGTGAGTCGAGAAGATTTGCAGGACTAATTAACTTGCATCAAACAAGAACTTCCTTCTTTATGAAATCTCTCTATGAGAATTACCAAATGGATTCAAAGAACAGCCACCCGTAAAATTTATTGATATCCACAGTAAACCCAGAGCTGTTCAGTTACTAAGCTTAGCTTTTATACAGAAGTAAGCCCCACTGACCACACACAAGAATACATGACGCTACAATTATATTGACTATGCTTCTTTGTGGTACAGCTTCCAATGCAACAGACCAAACATTCAACACAAGATGGACAATTTCAGATCTTCTCCATCTTCAGTTGTACCCTGTGTTCAGGCTTAAAAAACAGCTTATAAGTCGGCAAGTGTTTGTATTTTGGGGATAAAGAGAAAGTGAACTTAGACAGCAAAAGAGACAGAAATATCTTTAGTTCTGTCATCGCAAAGTTCTGGCCAACACAAGTTCGTATCCCCGTCCCAAAAGGCATGAACAGATTCGGAAGCTTGCATGCTGAAGAAATGCCATTTGCAAACCTTTCTGGATGGAACTCGTGGGCATTGTCACCCCAAATGGCCGGATCCTGATGCAACAGCGAGATTGGGATCCAGGTGTTGACGCCCTTTGGAATCGCAAACTCCCCAAACTTCATTTCCTCGGATGTTTCTCTTGTCAAGAATGGTCCAGGAGAATATAGGCGCGGTGTTTCGTAAATCACCATATTTAGCTGGACATCGATAGAAAACAGCTGATTGGCAAGCAGTCCTATAATTAGATTAATAAGCCTAAGAAGGGCAACATGCGAAGGATCTGCTCAAATGTACGTGCAAGAACAAATAAAAAAATAATTGATTGATAGATTTAGCTAGAGAATAATACAGTAAACTACAAATAATGGGGCTAGGGATCAGGTCCTGCCTGGCTAACCCATGTCTACAATTGACCAGTGCGCATGTACTTAGATTTTTTAATCGTGCGCATAATAGGCAAAAAAATTTAGAAGTACCAATTTCATTTTGTGCAGCCTATCCATATTCAGCGATTGATTTCCGAGGATCTCTACCACCTCAGCACGCACACGCTCCTGCCACTCAGGATGGTGTGCTAAAAGTACTAAAGCGAAGGTAGCGCCACTGGCAGTTGTTTCATGTCCACCAAAGAACATTCCCTTGCAATTGTCTATGACGACACTCGATCCACTGCCAAAATTGTTGACTAAGACCTGTAAGAAGCTTGGTTTCTCGGCATTGTAATTGTCATCCATCAGCTTTAGAACAGATTGGTCAACTTCTTTTCCTATCCTCCTAATGTCACGAGCAGTCTTTGTAGGAATATGCCTATACCCAAAATTTTGAAGACGTTAAAAAGCAGCAAGATTAATAAGAAAACATTTTGTCCAGGAAGCATGCTATACGAGGGTTTAAGGTTTCTTCAGAATTTATCAGAAGGAACTTTTGCTATATATGTAACACGGCATATGAAAAAGTAGCTGGCAAAAGGTAAACATGTGGAATCATGCCTGCCTCATTATTGTCTGAATGAACAAATAAACTTCTCAGTCGGAACTTGCCATAGAAGCTTGAAAGCAAACTTTAACAAACCTGTCACCCCAATTAGAGCCTTTTAATACTGAAAAAGGAGGCGCCCTCACCTTACCCCGGGAAGACCAACAAAAGCATTCTGCTTGCTTAGCAAATCCTGAAGAACCAACATCTTTGAAAAAATTTCATTGCCAATAAGATAATTGCTCCCAAAACATGCTTTTGAAATCATTTCGGCAGATAGGCTTTTTAAATCCTCGTCGACCCGTACTGAAGCAACTCCCCCCACTTCCTCCATTTGGGATTCCCACTTTTCCAAGACAGAGACAGCGGATTCAACCATCATGTCCACCATTCCCTATGCAAAAAAAAAAAAACGAGTAACTTATAGATTAGCTATTCTGTCAACATGCAAATGAAGACAGCTCAAGCAAGGATCATGCCGCTGGGCATTTGATGGACCTGCCTAGCTAATTCACACCTTTATTTTATCATTGAAGAATTCAGGCGCAATGACTTTTCTCTGGAGCGCCCAGGATTTTCCTTTCAAAGTGATGACGCTGTCATAACCCAACAGAATTCCCCTGTTGTCTCTCAGGTACGCAGACCTTCCGAATTCAGCAGACTTGCACTGACAAAACTCCCTCACTATGTCAAAGTCGCATATGCAGACAATCACCATGTTCCCCAGGGTGAAGGCAAACACGGGACCTGCAATAACCGTAGCATTCTCAGCAGTTAAAGATGATCGTCCTAAGCTACATGTGCTTATCACGCGGTAGAAATAGCTGGCACATGTTACAGGCAAAGCTAGTGAAAACTCCTAAACACAATGATGTGAACAATGATTGAAGTAGAAGAAAATTTATGTACCAAAGTCAGCTCTCCATTTCTCAATGTGGGGAAATAGGCAGCACATGTAATCGTGTGAAACGCGATTGCCGATGCTCTGTTGATTCTTCGTGGCTTGCATTTCCAATTGAATCTTCTTAATGTCTGGTATGTTGCCGAGGAAAAAGGATGGCGCAGGGCCATTTATTCCCTGATGCTTAAGCTTCTTTCTGAGCCAAAGCGGCTTCCACCAGAAGAGATTATAGAGGTAGAAGAAAAAGCAAGTGAAGCCCACAAGAAAGAGAGAGAGAAAGACTCCTAAAGGTGTAGCCATTGATGTCAAAACTGTTGTTCCCGTAGCTCTTTTTTGTTTCTAATTATATGAATCGAAATCGGTAGTACAGGCTTTTTCTGTTTCTTTTTTTACAGCTCCAAAAAATTGTAAGCTGCAAATGGAAACGAGCAAGTGTGCTGTTCCTCACTTTTAGATTCCTTACTTATTGCACGGCACCAATTCAACTGCTAAAGGACAAACTGAGTTGGTTTCTTTGTATAAACAACGCCAGAAACCGTAAGAAAAGCGAGTCAACTGGGGTTTCAGATTGGACTTTGAAAAAGAACCTGCTTGCACATTTATTCATTGTGCCTCTTTTAACTTATATACATAGTTGGTACCTATTATCGGTACATTTCCAAAGGATTATTCACTGGAGTGATCGAAATTTATGTGGAATTTGTCCCTAAAGGATAATCAAAAGGACAGCTGTGGAGGATTGATCGGATCAAGCTAAAGAGGAAATAGCACTGCTTGGGAGAATCGCATCCAAGAGGCTATTTCTTTTTGAAGTTCAACAGCATTCCAAGTTCAGATGTACATAAATAGAGTATAGACATTACAGCAGCATCTAGAACCCAAGTATCATCGCAAATTTTCTCATTAAAGTAGCATACGTAAAACTTCAGTAGCAAATTATAGAACGTGACCAGACCCTCAAGAACTCAATTAAACAGCAAGACCAAGGGCTCACTGACCTAAGGACATGTCGAGTGTCAAGTAATCAAAGTTAGAATCCAGATGCATCTCCATAGAAAATTAGGGCTTAAAACTACTAGAATAATAACAACCATCTTATAATTATTAAAAAGAACTAGACAGTATAAGGTTTCTCATCCAGAGAAAGAGAACTATACACCACCTCGATTGTGTAGTCCAAGTAGAAGCATAGCCGAGGATAGGTACACACTGTACCAGTGCGGGCAGTCCTACTTAAGTCAATACAATGCTAAAAATACTATTAAAACATTGGCATAACTAGTACAGGCAATGACAAACATAGAAATATATAGTCGTAGCCTCGGCATGTGTCATATCCAGTTTCTCAATTTCCAATGTTCATGAAAAGAGAACCCACATTGAAGTTCAGAAAAGAGATCACACTGACATGTACACCAATTTTGGCATCCCTCATCTCAAAACAATCGAGGAAACCTTGCGCGCAATTCTGGACTTCTTTATTTAAATGTGATGCAAAGCATTAACCATCTATCACACTGATTTTTAAGCCAGTGATTGGAACTAGAAATTTCTAAGCAGACCATCCTCTCTGTGAATTTCCAGAAGAATGCAGATTCAACCTGTCAAGGACCGCATTAAAATCCACGGGCTGCCCACTCTCCTCCAACCTCTGAATGACACTCGCCACATGATCGCCCCTAAAACCCATGCTCGCTAGTTTCTCAATCAACTCACCATAGGGATGGTTTCTAACAAACTGCGAGTGACCAGGGTTACGACCCACTAAATTACCACCTGGGGCGGGATGGGGATTCTGAACAGGAACATTGGTTGGAGGGTATGCACCCTGAGGGAAGTGCATTTGCTGAGGTGCATGATGTGCCCTCGCCATATCTCCTTCATACATCATATATCCACTAGTCTGAGGTACCACACTTTGGGGCCCAGCCTGGTAAGTTTCGCCAGGATGTGCTCCAAAGGTGCCCTTCGGAGGGGGAAGTGGAGGTTGTTGTTGACCCATCCGACCTTGTCCGCCATATTCATAAGATACTGTATCAACACGGCTAGATACAGGTGGTGGAACTCCAGAATAAGACAATTGCATCGCCATGCTATTTGGAAGCGTCTCTGGAGAAGGGTTTGAGGGTTGACTCGGTGGGTAAGGAGAATAAACAGGTGGTGATGGGGCTCTGATCTGCGGTTGCATAGACGACTGTTGTTGTGGTTGTACATGCTGAGGTAGTTGCTGAGACCACTGCTGCTGATACTGTGGGAATGGATGCGGTGGTGGTGGTGCAGGTGTCTGATTCACCTGAGGCTGCATGGATTGAGGGGCCACTTGAAGTTGAGACATCCTGACATGAGGATCCGAAGCCACATATTGACTCTGAGGTAGCTGGGCAGGTACAGATGTATTTGGAATCTGGCCAGGTTGCAGATAATAGGCTTGCTGTTGGGAAACATTCTGTGCAGGGGCCTGTGATGGAGGGGCCACTGGTGGTTGCGGCGGAGACACTTGATGTGGAAGAGCCAGAGCTAGCTGCTGGTCAGGTACATCAGATGCATTATCAGACTTCTTGCTGTCAGATTTAGGTGTTGAAGTTTTCTCCTCATTTGATTTGTCATGACCAGAGGAAGACTCTTTCTGCACAAGCTGAAGCTTGGCTAGTTCTTTCTGAGTTTCAGCAAGTTCTTGTTTGTCTCGCAAAATCTGTACCGACCTGTGGACCTGCCAAAAGCCACGGACATTTCAGGCAAGTTACTTATTTCATAATGTTGACTGTCAAATTTCTAGCAAAAAAAAATGCTGACTGTCAAAAGACAAAGGATATGACATCAGTTCAGAATCAGGAAACAAAAAAAAGAAAACTTAAAGCATAATTAGACAGAAGCACACATCTCAATAACCTGCCTTATCACGTGCCAACAATTCTTGAATGCGTCACATTTCTGCTGTAATAAAATGGCGGAGCATTTAAGAACCTTTATTCCACCAAAATCAATATAAAAAAGCAACACGCTGTTACTGGAACACGCCTAATGATCCAACAAAAAAAGAGTGGTACCTAAAATCTCATGAACCAATGGAAGCCAAACCATTAACAGATCTCTCTATCACTTCTCCATAAATAACTACAGACGTTATTCCCAGGTACTAGCCCAAAAGATAAAGACTTTTCTGCCAGTGACTGTTCAGGATGTCAAGAAAATGGGCGATTAACATAGTCAAAACAGCCCAAAGAAAGCAACTTCTAGAGAAACAATGCTCCTATCAATCAAGCTCGACCAGTGTTAGCTTCTCTCAAATATGCAATAATAGGACTTCCAACGAAGACCTCATATGATACATTTGTCTAAATGAATATTCAACTCAAAATTTCAATTCAAGAGCTTTATCTTTCCCACCAAACCAACAAGTTTCTACTCCCAGCCATAGAAAGAGGAGATCTTAATACATGAATCATGGCCTGGGTAACTTTCACTGTGACGGTAACTACTCTTGCAAATGCTAAGGAGATAGGAAGGAGTACAAAATTTTCAACAAAACAGAAGAGTTCAAAGAGTGATTACTTTACAAATAAAAAACGAAAGAGAAGAAAAAGTAAATGAGATTATTTTCTTTTTTGTGGTCCATGTCATTATTTAATTATGCGACGACACCGAAATATGCATCCATGGCTATTGCTTAATTTGTGAATGATTGTTTTGCCTTGTCACTAAGAACGCAAGTAACCACATCCAGTCTCCCAACACCTATCTGCCACATGAACCTGTATTGAGTTAGTGATATGTGCTCACAATGTAAAGATACAAGAACTGAATTACGACAATCATAACCTCTCACGAAAGATCACAGCATGAACTTAGAATAAAATCAAAAGCATACTATGGTACAAAACTAGATGGATATATGAGATGCTTTACGAGTAGTAAACTCACCTCTTGAAGATGTTTGTCGAGAGATTTAAGCTTTGTATCTGCATCCCCATGATCACGATTCAGTTGAGATCGCATCTCTCCAATTGATTTATCGAGATTGTAGCAGTATAATTCCAACTCAGATAGCCGCGAACTTATCCCCTCGAGAAAGCGCATGAGGTTGTCGGTATGTTTTTTCATGCTTTTCTCAACAGAAGCAATTAAATCTTGATTAAAGGAATCCTCTGGCTGGCTATAGGCAGAAGCAGAATAAACCATTGGCCGGACAAGTCTACTTTTGTGGAAGTCCTGCTCAGAGCATTTTATTGGGTTAGATTTTACCATTACACTGCAAGCTCAAGCCAACACCCTCAATACATGATCATAGCTGGTTTTTCGGAGGTTATATTAACCACAGAGCCAAATTGATCATACTGAAGCACAAGTAATTCAGCATTTTCAGCAAGATCCTCTAGAACTGCAAAATTTAGCATAAAAGATAGCCCGATTCATTCTATGAGGCCATTGAAAATTTCGTCAACTCTTCCATGTTTAATACAGTTCTGATGAGCTTTCTGTAGCCTTTAGCCTACCAATCTCCTCTTTTCACTAATCCTCAAAACCCCATCAAGTACTAATAATCGTATATAGAACCAGATGCAAATGTTACGAAGCCAAGGGCTCAATGACACACTCTCCAAAAGGTAAGAAGGAACAAAACAGGCATTCAATTACCAGCAGCAATTCTTAACATCGAGACTCTTCGAATGTAATATACTTGACCCAAAGCAAAGACAAGACTAGACATATCTACCCAAGCAATACTGAAACTGAATTTGATCAGGGAAAGCTACCTCAAGTAGTATTGATTTGGCACCTCGCTAATTTTTTCCCGGCACCAGTTTGGCAGAAGCCCAAGAATTCTCGCATCAACCTTTATCACTACTAGCATATGAATTGTTGCGAACAAGAGACTCTATTTATTTTCAAGACATTGAAGTCAAGCAAAGTGAGATATTCTGACACAGTAGAAAACAAAGAAAAAGGAAAAACGCGTAAACTGCATCACCGTTCCCATTCAAAAGAACAATACTTTGTTACGTACGACAACACTTCCGACTGCAAAAACCGCATCGGGCTCATAAACAAAACCTTCGCGAACTACATACGACTAGCGCAACTTGCTTCTACAGATCGACTCCATCCACGAAAACGACGAGGAAGTCACACAGCAAGACAAGAAACAAATCTAGCTGAAAAGCCCCTAGTTCGGACCACCCATGATCACAGAGCCAAACAATTCGCAGAACTCAAAACCCTAACCGCTCATCCGCATCTCAAGCTCGAATCGACCGTCCCAAAAAAACCCAACGCGAAATTCGCAGAACCCCAAAGAAAACACGCAGGAAAAAGGGGCGAGACCGACCGATTGGCGAAGCGGAAGGTACCTTTCCGAGGTTGGCTGCACCGATGGCGGCGGAATCGGAGTGGCTCCCGCCGTTGGAGGCGTCCTGCTGGTGGCCGCCGCCGCCGTAGTCCTCGTAGGAGCAGAGGATGTCGTCGGTCGCGAAATCGAAGCCCGAGCTGGGCCGGCCGGACGAACCGGACGCCATCTCCGCGGCGATCGAGCGGTGACGGCGCGTGCGGGGGGTGCTCGCGCGGGCGGTCGAGGAAGGGAGGAGCGGGGCTGCTCCGCCGTGGGAGGAGGATTCGTGCTCGCAGAGGAAGAGAGAGAGAGCGAGAGAGATAGAGAGAGAGAGAGAAACGGTGGCTTCTAGAGAGAGAGAGAGAGAGGGGGGTGGGTTTTACTTTAGCTTGGTCGCGACATGAACGTGGAGAAACGTATCGGTTTCGGAGGTGTTAACTCCACGTCATCGTGATTCTCGTGTAAAAAAATTAAGGGACAGCGACACGAACGACGCATAAACTTTTAATTTTAATTTTTTTAATATGATCTTTTAACTTTAATTTGATGTATAATATGAGTCACGAATTTTTAATTTATTTAATATGAATTTTTGATTTTTGGCAAAATATTCGGTATAATTCATGATATATACAAAAATATTCAATATTATCTCTTATTTTCATATTATTCGGTGATTAAATTGAATATGTATTAAAAATTTAAAAATCGTATCAAATGAATTAAGAATTGAAAGATAATATTTCATATTTGGACAAATTTTATAAATTATTTATATTATTTTTTCGAGAAAAAAATTGCGAGAAAAAAATTGCGAGTGTGGTTGGCCGGTTTGGTTTTCTTTTGTTGATGGTATTATGCCGGGGTGGTGGGGGTGATGTGACCCGAGTATCGCACGGGTCAAGGTTTTAGAAGTTCTGGAGATAAGGATGGAAGTCACCGACGACCATCCCCTTCTGCTCCTTTTGGCACGCTAAATTAGCACTCGTCAAATGATGATTTCGACTTTTGTTCAATTTCTCTTTGATTTGCGAGGAGGAAACGTGCCGGTGATTCCTAACCCGAATGATGATGTCCCTACTAAAGCTCGCAAATTTGAGCCGGAAGCGAGCGTGGACGGCGTGGTCGGGTCAAGACGTGGAATTTGCTCGTCCACGACCCAACGATTGACTCATCAAATCTGCCCGAGCCTTTTTGTTTCTTGACCACTTGTTTCGGTTGTTGGGCACCCGCGTGTAGCCCATTGGCTCTGTGCATTCACCGCCTCCACCCCGAACCCCAATGGGTTACCTGTAATCGCAGGGCTATTGCAGCGGCTTTATTTATTGACCATTTAGTCAACTTAGGCTGCGCATGGCAAATTGCCAAAGAGTGTTTGGTTCTGTTCTTTTGTTCTCAGAATCAGTTTGGGAACAGAAATGCGTTTGTTTAATTTTTTGATTCTGTACACAATTTTGTCAAAAATTGCTTCCGGAATCAGTTTTCAAGAATAAAAAAAAAAGTAACTTCTTGATTCTGGGAACAATTTTGAGAATCAATTTTTTTTTCTTCTTCCTTTTCTTAGTTTTTAATGTAGCTTCTAATGTCCAGCCCGAGGACCGCCCTCGCCGGATCTAACGAGAATAAAATATTTTAATAAAAAATATTTTTTCGGCCATGGCCGGCGATCAAGCCATGGAAAAAAAGAAAAAATATATATTTTTAATAAAAAATATCTTAATAAAAAATATTATTAATAAAAAAATATTTTACCGTCCATGGCCAGCGACCAAGCCATGGCCAAAAAAAATAAAAATGTATATTTTTAATAAAAAAATTTTATTAAAATATTATTAATAAAAAAAATATTTTACAGGCCATGGCCGGTGATTAGGCCATGGCCAAAAAAAAGAAAAATATATATTTTTAATAAAAATATTTTAATAAAAAAATTATTTTACCAGCCATGGCCAGCGATCAGGCCATGGCAAAACAAATAAAAATATATATTTTTAATAAAAAATATTATTAATAAAAAAATATTTTACCGACCATGGCCGGCGACCAGGCCATGGCTAAAAAAAATAAAAATGTATATTTTAATAAAAAATATTATTAATAAAAAAATATTTTACCGGCCATGGCCAAAAATAAATAAAAATATATTTTTTTAATAAAAATATTTTAATAAAAAATATTATTAATAAAAAAATATTTTACTGGTCATGGCCAGCGACCAGGCCATGGCAAAAAAAAAGAAAAAATACTTTTAATAAAAATATTTTACCTGTCATGGCCGGCGAGCAAGCCATGGCCAAGAAGGAGGAAAAGAAAAAAAGAAAAGAAAAAAAAAGAAATATTTAAATATTTAAAAATATTATTAATAAAAAGAAATTTTGTGGCGTTACCAAACGCATTTTTGTTCTTTTTCTATTCTAAGGATGGAATTTTAGGCCGTTAACAAACGCCTTAAAATGTTCAGAATCAATTCCGGGCACAGAATAAAAAAGAATCATTTCTTAGCAAAATCTGTTCCCGGCATAGAATCGTTGTCATGCACAGCCTTAATGATTAGGGGTAATCGGTTTCAAGATAAATTAGTTCCCACTTTAGTTTTCTATTTATGAAACGGAGAACTAGCCCACCGGATCCCGCAATCGATCCACCTGATCATGGAACCAACCCACCTGATCTTGGAATTGGTGTGATTTATTTATTTCTTTCTTTCTTTTTCCTATTCCCTGCTAGAGAATGAAACACTGAACCGGACAAGGGATTAGAAAGAACATTGTTTTTGAACTCTTGCGGAGTGCAAGTGTGTCTATAAAATGTTGTTTTTGTTCTCTTCTCCAGCCTTTAGGCAATATAAAACAAACTATTGGTCTAGTCCAAGTAGTTCGGTCGACGCTTAGAACCAAGAACCGTCCCCTGCTTGCCCCTATCAATGACCAGCTAAAGATGGTTGAGTAGAAGTATTGCGTTGGTTTCAAACCGTTTACCCATTGAAACTGCAAAATCAACATTACGTATTTGCATGATTGTTAGAAAGATTGTTATTAGGGTTAATACCAACCAAAATTCCAAATCGATAGTCCATGATACATTTTCTACTAACTAAGTTTCGTCTCGCAACTAATTTTAAGTTTGCAACCTCGACCCAAATAAGTTTCGTCTCGCAACTAATTTTAAGTTGGCAACCTCGACCCAAATCTACTGTCCATTAGTATTCCATCCTATATTTCGTCAAAATACATATGTATCAACACGCACATATTGCATCACATATGACATCATAGTGAATCCAACATCACAGAAGATAGAAACTAAACATTCTCGAGTAAGGTATTAGATGATACTAAGCTTCGTCATTGTGTCTGCTTCACGATCAAAACTCGGTCACTACCCCCAATAGGATTTCATAATGGAAAAGAAAATAAAAAATTTACATGACATCGTCATTAGTATATAAATAATCAGGAAAAAACCACACTCAAACATATTTGGAAAAAATGACATAAATGGTCCTTAAAAGACTACATCGAACGTTTACCAATAGTTGAGAGAACCAGTGTACATATGATCAAAATTTAGATATCACATTAAACAAATCAAAAATTCGGGGATCACATTACACGTAGACTTGTCAAATGGGTGAGTCAGGTCCAGTCGGGTAATAAATGGTCCGGGCTAAATTGATCCATTAACCCATTTATGCGTAATGCAATTTTTTTGACCCATACCCAACCTATACCCTATCGGACCCATATTACTAAAACGTTTCAATATTTAATTAAATCTAGGAAAATTCATATCCAAACTGAGATGAGCGAACAAAGCGAGCGCAAGGTTGAGTAAGGGCGAGAGAGATGAGTTGAGTTTAAATCAGTTGTAAACCCATTTATGACCCATTTACGATCCACTTATGACCCATTTAATACTAATATTAGACTTATACCAATTTATGATCCATTTATTAAATATAACTAACACATCTATGACCCATTTACTAATATATGAGTTAAGAAATAGGTTTATGATCTGTTTTAACGGGTCTAATTGCACATGAGATCATAGTTCCGGAACCATTTAAGCGAGGCCGGCGAGCCACCGATGCTGTGCTACGGTTTGACCGGTAGCACGTTTTTTCCCTTTGGGCCCAGAAGTTTTTGACGAAATGGCACTGGGCATGTGCAGAAAATGGGGGGTGGGCTGGGCTTAATCGGCGTCAGCCAGTTCAATCGACATCGGTGGGTTGACATTGAATTCCGGCACCGCAGGTCGGGCCGAGCTCGGATGGGCTCGGGGCCAAGCCGCGGTGGCTCGCCCGCTCGCATCGATTGGGCCTGGGCCTGGGCTTGGCTACAGCGGAGACGTACCGAGAGGTCTTCGGACATCAGATCTGGCCAAAAAATTCCCGGCAAAAACAGTCAAAAATTTGACAGACGAAAGTGGGGAAAAAGCAAAAGCGGCCCCGCTTTTCCTTTTTTTAAAAGATTTGTTGGCCACTTTCAAACTGCTCCGGCGCGGGTTATTCGCCGCGCCCGAGCTCACCTGAGCCCGGGTCACATTCACCCGTTGGATCGGGAGGTCCCGGAGCCGGCCTCGCCTCATCCGACGACAGGCGAGGCCTTTCCCGTTTGAAACCGATCCCGTCAAGGTGGGCGACCCCGCGCTTCCGTGTGGGTTTTTTCTAAGGAAGATGGTCCGCAAAGTGGCGCGCAGATTTTCAATCTTTGGTGCTTTTGCTTTTGGGACATCCCCCTCTTTCGCGGGAGCGCGTTTTGACCTTTCGAGGAGGCGGGGAGGGAGGGTGATGTGTACGTTTTGTCGATCGAGGTTGGCCACCAAGGTAAGGCACGCAACGCGTACTTCCACAAAAAAAATAAAAAATAAAAACCGTGTTGGCAGCATGAGAATGCTTCTATTTTACCCGAAGTTTCGAGCAAAAATTCACGATAAAAAAGTATATTTTTCAAAAAATCTGTTTCCGTGAGAAGTCGTTTCTCCTTTTTGGACATGGGTCATTTCTTTTCCTAACTTTAAACATGAATTATTTAATTTGACAGTGAAAGGTTTTCCCTTTAGTGGCTTTTGAGAAAACGACATAAACAGTTCATTAACTTTGGTCAAATATATAATTTGATCTCTAGACTTTTAATTTATTCAATATAGTCCATAAACTTTAATCCAACGTGTAATGTGATCCCTGAACTTTTAATTTGTTCACTATCATTCCTAAACTTTCGGCACATGTTCAATTCGATCACCGAGCTTTATGAAAATGTCCAATGCTATTATTTTCATCAATTCAAATTCAAGAACTATATTGAACATTTTCATATAATTCATGGACTGAATTGAACGTGTACCGAAAATTCGGGGATGATATTGAACAAATTAAAAGTTCAGGGATCAAATTGCACATTGGGTCAAAATTCGGGGACCGTATGTGTCATTATCCCCATCGTTTTTTGACGAACCAAATATGCGAAAGTCCAGCAAACTAATTTGCGGAGAATCAACTTGCTCGATCGGATCGAAGACCTATTCCGCGAAAGGAAAATCCCATCCTAGCCCGTAAAGATTCGGGAGAGCTGGAAACCCGATTCGGCACGGCACGATGATCGTCCCAAAATTCGAGCGCGGAGGGGAGTTTGAGAAAATTTCAAGAGTAAAAGAAAAAGAGGGAAATCAAAAAGAAAGATATTCGAAATTTACATTGGAATCCCCTGCCCAAAAGCTTAAATTAATGCGCGGAGAGACATCGCACGTATATGAAAAGTACGTTAAGTTGTAAACCCGGTAACATTACAGATGCGGGTAACGCGATCGTCCTTTTCTCGTCCGCTTTTTCGTTCCTCCGCCCTGTCGAAACAGAGCTTCGTGAGGTTGGAGTCGGTTGAACTACTTACTCCAACCGAAGGGGAGGCGGACAGAAACCGCTCCTTCCTTTCCTTTTGTTTAACGTTTCGCGGCGCCCAAAAAGAGGGAACTTGGTCGCGAAGCGAAGTATTCAATTCCGGGGGAACGGAGCTGGCGACGAATCTCGGTCGTTCCGACGTCAAGTCCGAGATCTTTAAATTTTTTTTCACGTTTGACCTCTTCGCTCTCTTCTGGAAAACTGGTACGATCGAACGGCCATCCTTTTGACTACGCGACATAACACGCGGTCCTTCTAGCGATAGGAAAAACCTAACATGTGGTCCGAGAAAGTCCTTCGTCCGTGACATAAAGAAAGGAGAAAAGGTCATCTCGTGGCGCAATAAGCAAAAAGATTACGCGCCGAATGCGGTGGGGACGCTAGCACAAATAGAACGAATAAAGCGTTCCGTTTAGCGTGGCGCCCCCGCTACGTTGTTACCCCGGTGGCGATCTCTCTATTTTTGTACGAAATTCAAACCTGACCCGAGTTTTTCTTTTTTTTTTTATATTGGGGCGAAGAACCGACCGTTGTATTTTTCGAAGAGTCGGGATTTTTCGTCTGTCGGTTAATCTCTTGTTTTTTTTTCCTCGACTGCTGTTGACACGGATCGTCGAAATGCCGAGTTTGGCGACCGGAAAAGCCGATGCCGATCGAATGAGTAAATCGATGTTTAAAGAAATAATATAATCATAATAGGCCATCCCTGCTCAATAAGGAAAATAAGGGAAGAAAAACCTAGCCCCGCCGACATCGACATCCCTGCTCGCCACCGTTCCACGATACAGCCTCGAGTTCGATCACCCATGGCTGCGAGATGTCAATGCTTGAATGGCCATTGCTCATCGAGCTCGCCGGATATGGCGCGTCGGGCCTCGTCCTAGGCCGGCGAGACTCGAGCTCGCTGGCCTTGGGCGAGGCCGGCCATTGCCGGTCTGTGCTTGTGCCCGATTGCCGGCCGTCACAAAGGCTGGCGACCGGCGAATGAAGGAAGGAGGGACAAGAAAAGGAAATATAAAATATTAACAAATTCGAGATGGGCAATTTTGGAAAGCGTTTTCACTTTCTTAAACTATGAAATTCACTTTTCTAATTTTATACGTGAATGTTTTCTTGGAAATTGTTTTTGATTGACTTATCATTTTCGGCAAACTAAATAGGTAAAAGTTTAGAAAACGGGTTTCGGAAAAACACTTTTTCTCAAATAAATGTACCCTTAAACAAAAGTACAGTGTTTTAAATTCGTAATGGTATCAAGTCCGCGACAACGGTTTTTAGCGGCATCGATTTCATGTAGAAAATCCATCATACATACCGAAGCGCAAGGGGCGAACGATGGCACGCCTTAAAAAGTATATAGGCATTTTGAACGGAAACAAAGAAGAGGGACAGCTTTGAATTTCTAGCAAAAGCCAGAAGAATCACTCGTCACATTGTCCCGTATAATATCGTGCAGGATTGGTCAGAATAATATAAATGTTTCTAGAGTATTTAAGCATGCTTAGTTTAAAATAATTCAATCGACAAAATTAGATTAAACGTGGGTGAAAAATAAAATCGAGTACGGTGAAAACTATAAAACTCACTTAACTAGTCGTCTGATAAGCGCGAGCACTTGCTAACACTATCCGTTTATATCACGGCACAAACACGTAATCATCACGTCACACAATATCACGGATGGCATAAAATATAACAAGCGCACTTGTCGTAATCATCCCACAAAGAACTCAAACACGGCGACGAATTGCACTAGCTATAAACAATGCAAGCATTTGACGAATGCCGAATAGCTTTAGAAACTTTAATCCGAAAGCGCATAAACTTTTAGCGCGAATTACTGTGTTAAATATTAACATTTTGTATCTAATTGCTCTTTACCGTCCGCAGATATGGAACTTTTAATATGAGGATCTGATTCGATAGTCTTGAATATATAAACTGATCCTATCATTCAACGGAACATTTAAAAGGGATTCCATTATTCTAAAGCCATTATTGGCAGCTTGCTCTGCGTGATCCAAATGAGTTTTCAATAATGCGGTGAGGGCCCCCGTTTGAGGTCACTTTTAGAAAGTTGCGCGCGATTTTCTTGCCAAAAAAAAGAATGTTGTTTCTTTTTTTAATAATCGAGGTGTCCGTGCGGTCGGCGAATTAGGGCTCAAACTAGCGGTGATGCCCGACTAGTCCTCGAGGGGGGCTAGCGCAGCATCCCACCGTCACGACCCCCCACTTAAATTACCGATGGGCGAGTTTGAACTCAGGACCTCTCGTGAAAGGAATTGAACGCAAATCAAAAGAATGTGATTTCGAATTCTCGAAAAAGTCGAAAATTCGAATGGTTTTGAATTTGATACTCTTATTAGAACTTTGAATATTTAATTCGGGCTTTTATATTAATCACAAGTCAAAGTTCAAATTCAAAAATGGAAAGTTGCAATGCGTTTGCTTTGCAGGAAATTTAAGGATAAAGGAAAAAAATTTTCATGAAGATCACTTTTAAGGAAGATGTTCCTTTGTTTTCATTTGTTCGGTAATTTAGGGAATGCGATTTCTTCCTTCTTAGAAAAGAAGTTATTATCCATAATCTAAGTTTGTTGTTTTTCATCCATAAAAAATGTTTCTCACATGTGGATAGGTTTTCTCTCGTCCAAATATTAGAAAGTCGAAAAACAATTTCCCGAAAGCAGTTTCTTTCAAACAAAAAACTCCTGTATATAAAAATCATTGCAACCATCCTTTGATCTTGAGCTCCTTGACGTAATACTTGTAATTTCTCTAAAAAAATTACATACATGTACGATGGATTTTAAAAAATTGACGTTATCAAAATAAATGCTTTTCACAGTGAACCATATAATTACTGTAAGATATAATTACTGTAAGATAAGAGAGGGGGAAATGGCGGGGGTCAACCGCGAGAAAGCGACGGGGAAAAAAAGGAAGAAAATCACATAGGGAGAGGTACAAGTCGCAGAGATTGGGAGAGACGGTGCGTGTAAAATGTTGCGGATGGGAGGCAGGAAAGAGAAAAATAAAGGGCAAAAGCGCACTTTCGCTTAGGCTTAATTAAAAAAAGATATAACGCCAACTTTATCTTAAGCGGCAATTATGATTTGATTTTTTTTTGTATCTTATAAAGATCACTAGCTTCCGGTTAAATCCCAAATCTTGCCGAACAATTTAAAAATTTCACATCACGGGGGTCAGATTTGGTACTCGAGTAAAAGTCGATGTTTTTTATTGAGACGAAAAAAATTCGAGTTAGAATTGTCACTCGAGGTAAAATTTGTGCCTTTTTTTTGTAATTAGCCTCTTTGACTTATGGATCTCTTTTTTAATATATATACACACCGGGTGGGTGGTTCCACTAAATTAGAATCGTGAATTGGATCGATCCCCATAGGAACTGCCGATCTAGTCTGGGCGGTCCAAGTGGTTTTCGATTCCTTTACACAGTCCTACCCCTACTGCGAGCACTTACTGCTCCCGTCGAATCGGGTAGTTTTGTATCCACGGTCCGCGTCGATCGCCCCCATTCTATAATCCTTCGAAAATGGTTCCCCATTTTGAAAAAAAGGAAAAAAGAAAAAAGAAAAAAGAAAAAAGAAAGGGTCCACGGAATAAAAAACGAGCGCCGTTGATGGTTGAAAAAAGGGATATATGCATCGAAAGTCCTTAAACTTATCATCATAGTATAATTGAGTCCTAAAACTTTCAAAAAGTGAAATTAAGTCTTAAAACTCGTCACAAAGTGTAATTGAGTCCTAAAACTTTCAAAAAGTGCAATCAAGTCTTAAAACTTATCAAATTAGGCTGCGCATGGCAACTTACCAAATAGTGTTTGATTCTGTTCTTTTGTTCCCAGAATCAGTTTGGGAATAGAAATCCGTTTGTTTAATATTTTGATTCTGGGCACAAATTCGCAAGAATTTGTGCCCAGAATCAGTTTTGGAGCAGAATAAAAAATAAAAAAAAGTAGCTTCTTAATTCTGGGAACAAAAATGAGAATCAGTTTTTTTTTTCTTCTTCTTTTTCTTGGTTTTTAATATAGCTTCTAATATCCAGCGCAAGGGCCACTTTTACCGTATCTGGCGAGATTAAAATATTTTAATAAAAAAATATTATTAATAAAAAATTTTTACCTGCCATGAAAAAAAATAAAAAAGTTTTACCAGCCATGGCTAGCGACCAGGCCATGGCGGAAAAAAATAAAAAATATATTATTAATAAAAAAATTTTTACCGGCCATGGCCAACGACCAGGCTATGGCGAAAAAAATAAAAAATATTTTCAGTAAATATTTTTTATTTAAAATATTTTAATAAAAAATATTATTTATAAAAAAATATTTTACCAGCCATAGCCAGCGACCAGGCCATGGCAAAAAAAATAAAAAAAATAATTTCAATAAAAATATTTTTATTAAAATATAATTAATAAAAAATATTTATAAAAAAATATTTTACCGGCCATGGCTAGCGACCAGGCCATGGCGAAAAAAAAAGAAAAAAATATTTTCAATAAAAATATTAAAAAGTATTAATAAAAAAATCTATAAGAAAATTTTTTACAGGCCATGGCCAAAAAAATAAAAAAATTATTTTTAATAAAAGTATTATTAATTAAAAAATATTTTACCGGCCATGGCCAAGAAGGAGGAGATGAAAAAAGGAAAAGAAAGAAATATTAAAATATTTAAAATGTTATCAAAATATTATTAATAAAAAGAAATTTTATGCCGTTACCAAATGCATTTCTGTTCCCGGGTACAGAATTTTGAACCATTACCAAACGCGCTCAGAATCAGTTTCCGGGCACAGAATAAAAAATAATCATTTTTAATCAGAATTTGTTTCCGCGCACAGAATGGTTGTCATGCGCAGCCTTAGTCCAATTAAGTTCTTTTTTTATTGTACTTTTCAAAAGTTTTAGGACTCAATTGTACTTTCGCAACAAGTTTTAAAACTCGATTGCACTTTGAAAGTTTTAGGACTTGATTGTACTTTCATGATAAGTTTTAAGATTTGATTGTACTTTTTAAAAGTTTTAGGACTCAATTGTAGATACGCGATAAGTTTTAGGATTCTTAATGCTTTTATTCTTCGGAAAAAGAACACGGGACGCGCCTCGAAAAGATCAAAAGGAAACCATTGTCTCCATCTCCTGCGAAGGTAAATTCCCCCCACCCCGACAACATTAAAAAGAAACATTCCGCCCAAAAATAATAAGAAATCCCAAAAACTCCCTTGTGTGTTTTTTCCCCTGTTCCGTTCCCCCATGCATCATCTGTCTCCCTCAACCTCAACCTCCAGCTGCCCCACCCCTACGCCATTTTTTCCCTCCGCTCTTTTGCCCGTTACTCTCTCTATCTCTCTCTCTCTCTCTATCTCTATCTCCGCCCTAAACCTCGAAGAATTCAAGCCATACACCGCAGCTTCATCGAGCAGCAGCAGCAGCAGCAGCAGAAGACCCCGCACAGTCGAAGCTCTCTTCCGATTCGTCTCCCCGCCGCCGCCGCCGCCGCCGCCGCCGGATCTCTCCCATGAGCCTCCGGCAGCGCCCACCGCCGTCCCAGCACCGCCGCCCCGGCGGCGGCGAGGAGGAGGAGGAGGAGGAGGAGGAGGTCTACAACGTGATCCCCATCCACAACCTCCTCGCCGACCACCCCTCCCTCCGCTTCCCGGAGGTCCGCGCCGCCGCCGCCGCGCTCCGCGCCGTCGGCAGCCTGAGGAGGCCGCCCTTCTCGCCGTGGCGGGAGCACTACGACCTCCTCGACTGGCTCGCCCTCTTCTTCGGGTTCCAGGCCGACAGCGTCCGCAACCAGCGGGAGCACCTCGTCCTCCACCTCGCCAATCTCCAGATGCGCCTCTCCCCGCCCCCGGACAACATCGACTCCCTCGACCCCGCCGTCGTCCGCCGCTTCCGGAAGAAGCTGTTGCGGAACTACTCCGACTGGTGCTCCTTCCTGGGGAAGAAGTCCAACGTCTGGATCTCCGATCGCCGCCAGTCCACCCCTGATCCGCGCCGCGAGCTCCTCTACGTGTCGCTCTATCTTCTCATCTGGGGCGAGGCCGCGAACTTGCGCTTTATGCCCGAGTGCCTCTGCTATATATTTCATAACATGGCCATGGAGCTGAACAAGATCTTGGAGGATTACATCGATGAGAATACTGGGCGGCCTGTGTTGCCCTCGTTCTCGGGGGAGAATGCGTTTCTGAACACGGTGGTGAAGCCCATTTACGAGATTGTCGGCGCTGAGGTGAAGGCGAGTCAGAACGGCACCGCGCCGCATCGCGCCTGGAGGAATTACGACGATATCAACGAGTACTTCTGGAGCAAGAGGTGCTTTGAGAAGTTGAAATGGCCAGTTGACGGCGGCAGTAACTTCTTCGTGACTAGCGGGAGGAGCAATCGCGTGGGGAAGACGGGTTTCGTGGAGCAGAGGTCGTTTTGGAACCTGTTTAGGAGCTTCGACCGATTGTGGGTTATGTTGGTCTTGTTTTTGCAGGCGGCCATTATTGTTGCTTGGGAGGGGACGGATCCATGGAAGGCATTGGAGAGTAGGGAGGTTCAGGTTAGGGTTTTGACTGTGTTTTTCACTTGGAGTGGAATGCGGTTCCTGCAGTCTTTGCTGGATATAGGAATGCAGTATAGGTTGGTATCGAGGGAGACGATGGGGCTTGGAGTGAGAATGGCGCTGAAGACTGTCGTTGCCGCTGTGTGGATCATCGTCTTCGGGGCGTTCTATGGGCGCATTTGGTCTCAAAAGAATGCTGACGGGAGATGGTCTGGCGCAGCAAACACGAGGGTGGTCAATTTTCTTGAGGTAGCCCTTGTTTTCATTCTGCCGGAGCTGTTAGCTTTGGCTCTCTTTGTCATTCCTTGGATTCGCAATTTCCTGGAGGGAACGAATTGGAGGATCTTTCACTTGATGACTTGGTGGTTCCAGAGCAGAATTTTTGTGGGCCGTGGTCTTCGGGAAGGTCTGGTGGATAATGTGAAGTATACTCTGTTCTGGATTATGGTGCTTGCCACAAAGTTCTCCTTCAGTTACTTTATGCAGATCAAGCCCATGATCAAGCCGACAAAAGAGCTACTGGATCTCAACGACGTGAAATATGAATGGCATGAATTCTTTAATAATAGCAATAGGTTTGCAGTTGGGCTGCTGTGGCTTCCTGTCGTGTTGGTGTACCTTATGGATTTGCAGATTTGGTACTCCATATATTCCTCGTTTGTGGGAGCAGCAGTTGGGTTGTTTGATCATTTGGGCGAGATCCGAAATATTCAGCAGTTGAGGTTGAGGTTCCAATTCTTTGCTAGCGCTATTCAGTTTAATCTGATGCCAGAAGAGCAGCTTCTGAATGCAAGGGGCACGCTGAAAAGCAAGTTTAATGATGCCATTCGCCGATTGAAGTTGAGGTATGGACTAGGCAGGCCATATAAAAAGCTCGAGTCCAATCGAGTGGAGGCACGCAAGTTCGCTTTGATATGGAATGAGATCATTGGTATATTTAGGGAGGAGGATATTGTCTCGGATCGCGAGGTTGAGTTATTGGAGCTGCCGCCCAATACTTGGAATGTCAGGGTCGTCCGTTGGCCTTGTTTTCTCCTTTGCAATGAGCTGCTTCTTGCTCTTGGCCAGGCAAAAGAGCTGGTAGATGCTCCTGATAAGTGGCTGTGGTATAAGGTCTGCAAGAACGAGTACAGGCGCTGTGCTCTCATTGAATCGTATGATAGTGTCAAGCACCTGCTGCTGAAGATAATCAGGGTCAACAGTGAAGAGCATTCGATTATGACAGTTCTCTTTCAAGAGATTGATCATTCTATTGAGATCGAGAAGTTTACCCAGTCATTCAAAATGACTGCGCTTCCTCAGATTCACAATAATCTGATAAAGCTCGTCGAACTGTTGATCAAGCCTAAGAAAGACCTGAGCAAGGTGGTGAACACACTGCAGGCACTTTACGAGATTGCCATTAGAGATTTTCTCAAGGAAAAGAGGACTGCTGGACAGCTGAAGGCAGATGGTCTGGCACCCAGAGATGCTGCTTCTGGTGCTGGTTTGCTTTTTGAGAACGCAGTCGTATTGCCTGAGCCAGATGATGAGAAGTTCTATAGGCAGGTCCGGCGATTGCACACTATCCTTACCTCCCGGGACTCGATGCATGACATTCCTGTAAATCTCGAGGCGCGAAGGCGAATTGCCTTTTTCAGTAACTCACTGTTCATGAACATGCCTCATGCTCCCCAAGTAGAGAAGATGATGGCTTTCAGTGTTCTGACTCCCTACTACAACGAAGAAGTCGTATTCAGCAAAGAACAACTTCGTACTGAGAACGAGGATGGAATCTCCATTTTGTATTACTTGCAGACAATATATGATGATGAGTGGAAGAACTTCATGGAGAGGATGCGTCGTGAGGGGATGGTAAAGGACAGTGAGATCTGGACAACCAAGTTGAGGGATCTCAGGCTTTGGGCGTCATATCGAGGGCAGACTCTTGGCAGAACGGTGAGGGGGATGATGTATTATTATAGGGCCCTCAAGATGCTGGTTTTTCTTGATTCTGCATCAGAAATGGATGTCAGGGAAGGGCCGGTAGAGCTTGGGTCAATGCGTAGGGATGGTACTCTGGATAGCTTTGACTCAGGAAGGTTGCCTTCTTCCAAGAGCCTTAGCAGAGCAAGCAGTTCCGTAAGCACTTTGTTTAAAGGCCACGAGGATGGCACGGCCATGATGAAATACACGTATGTGGTTGCCTGCCAAATTTACGGGGCCCAGAAGGCCAAAAAGGACCCTCATGCTGATGAAATATTGTACCTGATGAAAAACAATGAAGCCCTGAGGGTAGCGTATGTAGATGAAGTATCCACTCGAAGGGATGAGAAGGAGTATTATTCGGTTCTTGTGAAATATGATCAGAAGCTACAGAAGGAAGTGGAAATATACAGGGTGAAGCTGCCTGGTCCTGTGAAAGTTGGAGAGGGAAAGCCAGAGAATCAGAACCATGCTCTTATTTTCACTCGTGGAGATGCAGTCCAGACCATCGACATGAACCAAGACAACTATTTCGAGGAGGCACTCAAGATGCGGAACTTATTGGAAGAATATAGGGCTTTTTACGGCATCCGCAAACCCACAATCTTGGGAGTGAGAGAACATATTTTTACTGGTTCAGTTTCATCTCTTGCTTGGTTTATGTCTGCACAGGAGACGAGTTTTGTCACATTAGGGCAGCGTGTCTTGGCCAACCCTTTGAAAATTCGGATGCACTATGGCCATCCGGACGTTTTCGATAGGTTTTGGTTCCTGAGTCGGGGTGGGATTAGCAAAGCTTCCCGGGTTATCAACATCAGCGAGGACATTTTTGCCGGTTTTAATTGCACTCTGAGGGGAGGGAACGTCACGCACCATGAGTACATCCAAGTAGGGAAGGGGAGGGATGTTGGGTTGAATCAGGTATCCATGTTCGAGGCCAAAGTTGCCAGTGGAAATGGTGAACAAGTTCTTAGCAGGGATGTTTACAGGTTGGGGCACAGGCTAGACTTCTTTCGCATGCTCTCCTTCTTTTACACAACCGTTGGATTCTTTTTCAACACAATGATGGTTATATTGACTGTGTATGGGTTTTTGTGGGGTCGACTTTACCTGGCTCTGAGTGGTGTTGAGGCTGCTGCCACCAGTGGTGACAATAGAGCACTCGGTACCATTTTGAATCAGCAGCTTATCATCCAACTAGGTCTATTCACGGCCCTTCCGATGATAGTGGAGAATTCTCTTGAACTTGGGTTTCTTCAAGCTATCTGGGATTTCATAACCATGCAGCTCCAGCTTTCATCTGTTTTCTACACATTTTCCATGGGAACCCGTACCCACTTCTTTGGCCGGACTATTCTTCATGGTGGTGCCAAGTACCGCGCTACTGGCCGTGGTTTTGTTGTGCAGCACAAGAGCTTTGCGGAGAATTACAGGCTATACGCTCGCAGTCATTTTGTTAAAGCGGTTGAACTTGGTCTCATACTTACTGTTTATGCATCGCACAGTCCTATTGCCAAAGACACTTTCGTGTACATTGCCTTGACCATTACAAGTTGGTTCCTTGTCGTGTCATGGATCATGGCTCCATTTGTGTTCAACCCTTCTGGTTTTGATTGGTTGAAAACTGTCTACGACTTTGATGATTTTATGAATTGGATATGGTACCGTGGTGGTGTGTTTGCAAAGGCTGAACAAAGTTGGGAGAGATGGTGGTATGAGGAGCAGGATCACCTCAGAACCACTGGCTTTTGGGGAAAGATTTCTGAGATAATTTTGGATCTTCGCTTCTTCTTTTTTCAATATGGCATTGTCTACCAGCTTGGCATTGCTTCGGGAAGTACCAACATTGCTGTTTATTTGCTATCTTGGATTTTTGTTTTCGTGGCTTTTGGAGTATACTGGGTGATATCATATGCTCAGGACAAGTATGCAGCGAAAGACCACATTTACTATCGGCTTGTTCAGTTCCTCGTTATTATTCTTGGAATTCTCTTAATTTTTGCATTGCTGGAGTTTACTAACTTCAAATTCATGGACATTTTCACTAGTCTGTTGGCGTTTGTCCCCACTGGGTGGGGCATCATATTGATCGCTCAGGTGCTCCGACCATTTCTGCAGAGGACCAAGCTCTGGGATAGCGTTGTTTCTGTGGCCCGGATGTACGACATTATGTTTGGAGTCATAGTCATGGCCCCAGTAGCATTACTATCTTGGATGCCTGGGTTTCAGTCAATGCAGACACGAATCTTATTTAATGAAGCTTTCAGTCGAGGCCTACGAATATTCCAGATTGTTACTGGAAAGAAATCGAAGGTTGACTTGTGATCGGAGGTAATTACTGAAACTTTGACTGGTTTCTGCAGGTTATTTTTTTTATTGTCCGGCTTGATTTCTAATACAATGTCATCTGCCGCGTTTAGTATTTTGGAATATGAGTGCCCTGATACGTTGCTCGTATTCTTTGTTTTGTGAGAGTCCTCCACCCCTGCCTGATATATCCTCTTAGACGATTGTTGATCTCTCTTATGAATGTCAGTCGCAATTCTACGATGATTTGAAGGGGGTTGAAATGAGAGATGTTGGATTTTTGCTAGGATGATGTTATAAAAAGAAGTGTTTTAGAGGAAAATGGATACGTATATTTCCTTTTCTAGCTTGTCCTTGTCAGTTGCCTGATTGAGTATCATCACAAAAAATTCTCTCTTGTTTTTCAAACATTAAGGCAATTCTTGACATCCCTTGTCTCCCTATATTCCCACCTCCATCTGGATGGTGGCATGTTAAAATCTTTTTTTAGTTATCTGATTGTATGTCCATTGGAGTTTACCTTTCAGTTGTCAGACATTGGTGACATTGCAGCCTCCCTTCTCCTTTCGGGGCCTATGTAAAAAGATCACAATATTTCCTGTTTATGATGTCAGAATGGTATGGACCACTCTTGGGTATATTTGTTTTCGAACAAAATATTTAGAATTAAGCTTGGAAAATTGGAATGTGTATTGTCCCCATACGGGATCTTCCAATCAAGTCCATCCTTTAACTCGAGACTAACAGAAAATTCTATCCATTTTATTCAGTTATCTGGTTAAACTTATGATGCAAGTTGTTGGTGCATCAAGATCAATGAGGTGGGTTTAATCTGGTATGTGGAAAGTGGGTCATTGAAGGTTTATTTGGTAACTATGGATTATTTATCTGATGTGCTTGGTATTGAAAAGATTATTTGTGAATCGCAGTATGGTTCAAGTTTGTGCTTCTTTGTTGTTAGTACTATTGGCATGGGAATTTTCCCCTAGTTTCTAGTGCTAAAAAAAAAAATTTCATTCCTGTCGGTTTCAGGTTTTTGTTCCTGAATCATTTTTCCTCGCATTACATTCTGTCAAGCTTTGTTGTGCATATTGGTCTGTCAGGATCCTTTTCTGGTCTGCGCTGAGTACTTTTGTGTCGGTGCAACAATCTGATAGACATTTTTCCACTTTGGGCAGGCTCGAAGTCAACGTGAGATGTAGAAATACTGTAGAATCTGAGAGACTTGATCCAGAGTTCTTGTGCATGACCATGGTGATGCTCCAGCTCCTTGCGATTGGATTTGATTGCGAGGGTGTTCATAGTTCTGCTTCCTTTTTTGTATTGTTTATACCCCATCTGCTGCTGTAATTAGTTACGAAGTACCGAGTGACTTCATTAGAGTGCGGCCGGAGAGTTCCCCATCAGATCGATCGATGGGATTTCTGTGATCTTAATGTAGCATGACGAGGTAGTTACACACTTGTGTGATTCTTTCATCACATAATGCATACATTTGTTTCCATGCCCACATTTGAGTTTGGGATGCGACACGATGAGAACACCGATGTCCTGTACAATGCGCAAGCGACTCTTCTTACTTGATCTTGCGTTCCGTTAAGCTTCATTTGCTGCGCGTTGCCTCCATCTGCTTGATCTTGATCTTCAAATCCAATGCAAGCCCAGTGTGGTGGCGTAACAGCATAACAAGAATCTTTGGGGAAAGCACTTCAAGTGGGGCTCGAGCATTTCGTTTTCTGGCGGTCCCTCGAAACAATTCCGGTGCCCCCCACGAGCGGTTGTCACCTTGTCTGGTTTCTGGGATGGTGGTTCCTGTTCCGGTGCTTGTTCTCCGGTGGGGGTTCTCGGAGAGTCCTCAGATTCTGCAGCTACAACCTCTTCTTGAACCCTAACATGTCCGCCGAGCTCAAAAAGGTTCCATGGCACGATTAAGGGGAACTTAAGAAAAGTTCAGATGGATGGCTTATCTTTGACCTGGGGTTTGGGACTCATGGTCATGTGCATGGATTGAAGAAAACCCAGAAGAAAACACAGCATGCATATATATCCTGGGATTCGATCCCGAGATCCATGTCTCTTTCCCTCCCGTAACCAAACCTTAACCTAACCATCATCTCATTACAACTACCAACTGTCGATTTCTTTTTGACTTGTCGGGTGTCATTTTCCGTAATCAGTACATCTGTACCCAAGAAAGAGTAAATCTGGCGTGATTGATGAGTGTGTGGACGAGGGAAGGTGGCGGTCCCGGATCCGGTGGCGGTCCAAATCTGGCCAGCCAGAAGAAGGAGAGCAGAACATTCATACAGAGATACTTTAAAGAAGAAAACCAAAAAAACAGAACCAAAAAATAACAAATAATTGTATTTTTAATAATGATTTCTTGCAGGGGGGGTTTTCTTTATTTTATCCTTATCCTGTACACTGATCTTCACTAAGCCATTTAAATATACTTTCGATAACAGCATTATCATTTTCCGAAAATACATTAAGGGATAATGACATAAATGGTTCATAAATTTTGATTTAATATGTAATTTGATTCATAAATTTTTAATTTGTTCAATGTAATCTCTGAATTTTAATCTAATATATAATGTGGTCTCTGAATTTTTATTTTGTTCAATGTTCAATGCAGTCTCTTGAGATGATATTGAGCAAAATAAAAATTCATGGATCATATTATATATCGAATTAAGGTTCTTGAAATATAATAAATAAATTAAAAATTTATGAATTAAATTATTCTTTGAATTAAAATTCAAGATTGTTTGTGACATTTTACCGTTAAGGAAAACTAGCAAAGTGCCGACATCTTTGTCGCTTCCGTATTAAAAGTTTCCCAAACGCTGAACGCGGGCTCGACGCGTGTCCATCCGTGTCCTCTCCGCCTCCGCCTCCCTCCGCGTTCCTTCCTTCGTTCCCCTTCCCTCGGCCTCGTCCCGCCACCTTCCCTCGCCCCCCGCGCGCTGTTTCTCTCTCCTCTCGATCCTCGTTCGTTCTCTCTCTCGCTCTCGCTCTCTCTCTCTCTCTGTCTCTCTCTCTCTCTGCGCGCGCGCGCGCGGGGCTTCTCGGCCTCGGCTTCCTGCTCGCGACATGAACGATCCCCTGCTCGACGGGGAGAGCAGCGGCGCGGCGCGGAGGAGGAGGAGGGACCGCTTCGCCCGCCGCTCCGACGCCCTCGCCTACGGCTCTCCTTACCAGAAGGCGGCCGCTCTGGTCGATCTGGTGAGCGCCCCCTCGTGTGCCGTCGCGCGAGCTGTTGTCACCAGCTCTTTCTCTTCGTCTCTTTTGTTTGCCTCTGTTTTTCTTTTCTCTTCTTTTGAGTGGACGAGCGCGCGTGTTGCGTCGTTTTGAGTGCATCGTTCCGAATCGCGGATCATGCCGCGTTTTCCTGTTTTGGGCCGACGGAGGTGGCTTCCTGATGCTGCATTTGCGGCGATCAGTTCACCATTGAGGTTATCGCAGACCAATGGCGCTGCTCGGTCACTAGTTGTTTGGTTAGATGACGGAAGTTTGCAACTTTTACCGAGTCATTGACTTCGTTAGAACTGGGTCACGTGAAGGGAACGTGAAGAGTCTCGCTGCGCCGAGGCTGATCTCGTCCACGATAATCTAGCAGCGGTGCATCGAAACTGAGCGAGTCGAACTAAGAGAAGAGCAACCCCAACGAGGAGTGAGGACCTTCCAAGCAATATTATATCGAGTTCTTCTTTTTTGGCTAAATCTTGGCTTAAGCTTGTGATTATTTAGGAAAAAGAAAATGTGGGTTTAAGCTTGTAAGCTGCCAATTCGAGTTTTCTCTCCGCCCTAGCTTCCTTTTCTGCATCTCGCTTTTCTTTGTTTCGACCGTGGCCCACTGCTTGAGTGCCTTCCGACGTGTTCGCATATGAGAACCATGAGTTCGTAATCTATGTTAACGAGGATATCTGTTCTGTATGTTCGCTTGTTCCCTGTCTTTCTCTTGGGGAACGTGCCTCTAAAGAGGTTGTTCCTCCAGCTGGAGTAATCACTGCTGAGCTGATGTTCTCTTGGAATAATCGCGTGTGATTTATTGGAAATGCATCCTGCAGGCTGAAGATGGTGTTGGTCTTCCAGTTCAAGTTCTGGACCATTCAGATTTTGAAAGTGCTGCCAAATTCTACTTCCTCTTCACAAAACTTGACATCGTCTGGTCCCTCAATTATTTTGCCTTAATAGTACTGAACTTCTTCGAGGTTAGTCTGACTTTCTGGTCTCGTCTTCACTGGCGGAGGGCCTTGGTCCCCAGAAGTTGCCAAGGCTACTGCACTAACTCTTCACCCCTGCACAGAAACCTCTGTGGTGCGCCAGATACTCTGCAGATGCTTGCAGTGAGAGGGAATACTTTTTTCTGGGACAGTTACCATACTTAACGGGTGTAGAATCTCTGGTATATGAGGTAATTGTAGATACATTTGGTGCCAGTTCACTCACGACTCTTGTGATATAAATGAGACCTCATGAGGTTCACTTATTGATTTTCGCTAAATTTCACATTGTGGCAGCAGGTTAATCTACAAATTCTGCCTGGCATTTATTTAAAGAGTCTTTTCATTATAACTGAGACTTCATAAAGAAAGCACCTTTCAGGATGTACTAGATACATCTGTCCTTCCCTGCATGTATCTGATTAAACAATCATATAATGCTCGTCATACTTCGAATGAACATTCGTTGATGTGCCTATCCCTACTATGTCTATAAATCGACACTCAGTAATAAAGTATTCAATTAGCCTTTTCTTTTGAAAAAATTAATGGTCTTTTCCGTGAGGACCATTATCTTTTCGTTGGTGTTACATTGATCAAACTGGGGAACTCGTTGTAAGAACTCGTTGTAATCTTGCGAATTGTATGATATCTACCCAGCCTATGGTAGGAAATGTTTGAGATATTTTTGGGTGAGTGGAGCTCATGGATATTCTTTCTCATGCAGAGCGTAACTCTTGCTATACTCATGATACATACATTCTTTCCCGTTTCATATGAAGGGTTTCGCATCTATGCAAGGAATCCTCTTAACCAAATAAAGGTACAGAACTTTGCTTTTGCCTAGCCATTTCTTCAATAATTATTCTGTTCTTGTGAGCTGCTTCACTTTTTTGGAGTTTCTAGTAGCCTTGTACATGTGGACTGTGCGAGTACTGAGATGAGTGAACAGACGGTGCATCATGAGAGAAAAGAAGTTTCCACGTGTTGTTTCTCTTCACTTAAGTGGTATAAGGGACGGGCTTTATATCTTTTGAGTTGTCTTTCAAGCAGATATTTCCTAGACACATTAAAGGCACATGTATGATAATACATGTGCTTATGATAATACATGCAGTGATCTTGCCCATGTATGATAGTAAGTGGAAGCACGTGTTCTTGGTTGCATTGTTTATGCAGTTAGGAATTTCTCTTAATTGGGGTTGATTTCTGCAATATCGATAGGCTGTTAAAATCTTGCATGTCTAAATTCCTTCTGCTATTTATATATTCAATTGATGCTTTAACCTTTGGCTTGATTTTTCAGGTTGTTTGCCTACTGCTTTTGGTCGCTGATTTACTAGCATATGCCCTGTACTTATCCCCTGCGGTGGCCATTGATTATCTTCCTTTTAGAGCAGCACCTTATGTTAGAGTTGTCTTTTTCATCATGAACATACGGTATGTCTGAGTTATTTCCACAAGTTTTCTTTAACCCAGCTGGTTTGACACGCCTTTAGCATTAAATCTGAAAAGCCGTAGGCGGATTATTTGACATATTTGTTTGAAAATGGAAAAATGCTTCAAAACAGGATGTCATTTATTAAGTCCAATTGCATTTTGCAGTTACACTCCCACACTCTCGTTATAGTTGAGGTCATGCTCTCCATCTTAATGGTCTACAATTACACCTCTTCTTATTTACCATAGTGAAGGAAGAAAGGAATTTTTCCATTCTAAAGTATTTGAGATGAATGGTAAAATATAGGCAGGCCATCTTTCTTTCCAGCTTTGCATCTCCACATTTTCACATTATGCTCTCAAATTTTACCTTTCCTTGTCATTATAGGGAACTACGAGCGAGCGTCTTCATTCTGGCAGGCATGCTTGGGACCTACTTAAATGTCTTGGTTGGTTTAGTCACCTCTTTTGCTTATTTGAATCGCTATTGCTCCACTTGCACGATTGAGTTCCACTAAAGTTAGTGATAGATTATCACATTTTAGCAAGTGTTTTCACTATTTATGCCAATACATAGCTTGTGTCACATGATATTATCCCTTTGTTGTGCTTACTGTCCTGTTATTCTGGTAAAACTGCAGGCTCTGTTGCTTCTGTTTCTTTTGATTGCCAGTTGGGTAGCATATGTCATGTTTGAAGATACCACAGAGGGAAAGACTGAATTTACCTCATATGGTGCCACCTTATACAAGATGTTTGTTTTATACACCACATCCAATAATCCAGATGTATGGATATCAGCATATAAGTAAGTAAAATTGATGCAAGTGCTTTAAATTTCTCATGTTGATTGTCAAGAGAAGATCTTTTATAGTCATTCGAGGAAAAATAGTTTTTACCCTCAAAACTATTGGATTTCATCTTCCCAAGATGTGACTGCAACTTAGCTTGCCTTTTAGCTTTGTTTTGTCCACTTGCTTAATTTTTTATTTTTCAGATTGGGACATTGCTTCTGTCTCTGTCTTTGTCTCTGTCCCTCTCTGTCTTTCTCTCTCTCTTAATTTTACCTTTGGATATTCTCTATTTAGCTATTAGTTAAAATTCTTTCATAATGGTAATGTAGACTTTCTATCTTTATTTGTTCAGACTGTGCGGCATTTAAATGTGTCCTTGATCTTTTGTTTGGGAATGATGATTATTTGAGAATGTCTTAAAATTTGGATCAAACATTTTTGTATTTAGATGATTACATATCATGAAGGAATAAGGGATTGGCCTAGTGGTGGTCCATTCTTACATGGACCCAGGTCTTGGGCGTGGCTTCAACTTCTTCACGCCCTATATTTGTATTATCATCATGTTTTACAGCTGCTTGACTTCAATCTGTTTTTCTTCCAGAGTTTCACGTTGGTACTCCCTTTTCTTTGTCCTCTATATCCTGCTGGGGGTTTACTTTGTCACGAATCTGGTCCTTGCTGTTGTGTATGACAGCTTCAAGAGTCAGGTAAATTTTCTTTCAGTATCCCTGCTGTTTCAGTGGGTAAGGGGTAATGCTCATGCAAATATGTCTATTCAATATCTCACTTACTATCTTAGGGAAGCTTTTTTGTAATGTTTATTTTGTATTTGGAGGAAAATATTGACATTATGTTCATATGTTTTAGCTCGCAAAACAAGTTTCTGAGATGGACCGAATGAGGGAAATCACGTTAGGAAAAGCCTTTAAGCTCATAGATAAGAATGTAAGTATGTTGGCCTCTCTTAAATAGACTTTGTCGCTTGTCTTTCATAAGTAACTTCGTTTGCTTATCATTTTGTTTTCTATTAACTATAGAGAACATGCATCTTCTTGTGCCGGTCATTCATCATAGCTAGGTTTTTTCTCTCGTTTTTGGTATGGTGCTTGAAGTTTTTCATCGTATAGGTCTCAAAACTCATGGAATAGAAACAACTAAACATAATCATATGTGTTCGTCTGTGTGTTAAGACCTGCTAATTATTAGGTTGCTTTGTAGACTTCTCACGTGTCCTTTGCTGTTCCCAACTTCTATGCTGAAGTTATTTGATATAGATATTTGATGAGAAGAGCGGCTGTTAGACGTTCGATGACATAAATTTATACTACAGAGGTTTGGATATACATGATTAGTTGAATATGGCCCTTGGACACACTTACGAGACATGAAAGATAATATACTGTGGATGTCTCGAAGGTGAATAATGGAGGCCAGATATATATTCTCCTTCTCATCCCCTTATCCCTCTCTTCTTTTTTCTCTCTCCTCTCTGTGAGAAGCATAAATAGCCTGTAGTGATGGATTATTGGAGCTCTTCATCTTACTTTGCTGTTGCTTCTGCTAGGGGATCCTTCTTACTTATGTTTTCCTAGAGTGATTCGGGTTATCCTCTTACTTGCTTGTCTTATACTCAATATATACCTGCATGTACTCGTCTCTGATGGGCTTCTCTTTTTTTGCATGAATAGAACGTTGGGCATATCAATAAAGAGCAGTGTATACACCTGTTTGAAGAACTGAATGACTACAGGTATATATGCATGCTACTCACAAGATGACTAGAATTATTGTTTCTTCTTTTCTTTTTATAATTTCCAGCCTGTCAAGTTAAGCATTCATTGATGAGATATGTAAAAGCTGCCAGAAAACATGCAAGAACATGCGTGGTGAATTGTTTGCGTTATGAAATGTCATGGCATGATAATCAGTGCCCTTGAATTTAAAGACGTAGAGATAGTTGCAGCAGAAAAATCCCAAACAAAGAAGAATGGGATATTGCTGCTGTAAGATTATCTTGAAAAAAGCATGTTTGTATTTGAATTAGAGCTAATTGATGATGGTAGAGAACGATCCTATCTTCTTTCGGCCTGGAAGCAACAATAGCATGAAGGAAAGCCTACCAGACATTAACACTGGACTTTGCCTGAATAATCAGGATCTCAGAAAAACTAATTTGCTTTCACATCACTTTGACTTTTACTCTAACTAATGTCTCGGTAATAAGCTTGCCTATGATTAAGCGTGGCTTCTGTGCATTATGGTGCGAAGATAATAGCTATTTTATTTCTCTTAGAGTGGTTCTTCTATATGTTTTCCTAACCTTCGATGTTGGTCTTGTGAATGTTCTTCCAGGACACTGCCAAAGATATCGAGAGAAGAATTTGAGTTTATATTTGATGAGCTGGATGATAGTCATGACTTCAAGGTATCAAAAAATTGGTTAAGCTTTTGGTTAATAGTATTGCTATTTCTTCTATTAATTTCATTTTTGTTTAATGGACTTTCTTCTTTGCCTATGCACATGTTAGTTGTATGGTTTCATATTTGGGGAACGTCAACATTCTTTTCACCAGGCTCTTTATGATTTTAATACTTCTCGCTTCTATTTTTCTTCTCCTAATGAGTTTATACGATCTGAATTATGCTGTTTTAATGTATCCCACTGGTGTAGAATATGCATATCCTTTGCCAACTGGCTTCCTTTATGCTTCTCAAAAGGAAGAGAAATCAGCATATTGTGAAAAGCATATGCACCCAATAAATTGACCATATTATACACTGGAAGTCATTTGCTATTTCTTTTCTGTGTTTTTGGACTTTCAACTACTGATTTTCATGATGATAGATCATCTTTCCACAGTCGGTTATCTGGTCAATGCTCTATCTAGAATTTTCCATCTTCTTTTTCTTTTGTAGATCAACACGGATGAATTTAACGATCTTTGCAATGCAATTGCCCTTAGATTCCAGAAGGAGGACGCTGTGAGTTGGTTCTTTTGCTGATCTGAATATAGGCATGAAGCTTCAGAGTTTCACTTCCATTTGTTACATCATTTTGCAGCCTTCTCTGTTCGAGAGATTTCCATCAATCTACAAGTCTCCATTTTCTGAGAAGTTGAAGGGTTTTGTGAAAAGTCCAAAATTTGGATATATCATATCGTTTTTTCTCGTTCTGAATCTGGTTGCGGTGATTGTTGAGACAACGGTATGGCTTGAACCTTCATCAATTTAATGCTTTACAAATCCCGGTGTGGCACTATAGTGAAGCACAAGATCAGTTATGCTAATTTCATTTAATTGGTTAGTTGATCATGTGAAACAAACGGAGCTACAATTGGAAAATTTTTTATTTTGCATTGTCTTCAATGCTGAAGTGAGCTCTGGACTCAATTGATGGTCAAATTCATGCATGAGAATGCTGAACTTGTTGCTCGTCCCTAATCTCTCAAATATGACTGCTTTAGCGACTCATAAGGTGATAATTGTCTCATTCACGTCTCTTAATGATCAAATGTTGAAAGTATATCTCTCTTTTTTGTTTAATTTTAGATGCCAATCAATAGATAAAGTTTGTCATAAAAGCTTATCTAGGCTTGAGAAATATAAAACTAGTTGTTACTGATAGGCACAACCTGTGTAAAAGATCCTGTATCCACCCAGGCTTGTAGAACTTGGAATCGTTGATCTCTTCCTTACATATTGGGATGAGCCAATGTCGGTCAATGGTGTGAAAACATGCTCTGAGGTGACTTAGTATGATCTAAATCAGATACTGACTTAATGATTATCATGCCTAGTGGATTCAAATAAGGAGAACAGGCTGGCTTTTCTGCAATTCTATACCAAGTGCTATGTAACTTGTTTTCTTGTGTCTTGGACCTATCACTATTAAGCTCAAAAGTCACTCTACTTACCATGTATCACTTAGCATCATTACTCCTATTTTCTCTTTCCTCATTTGATGCAAAACAATTCACTTATTTCAGTCCCTTTGGTACACTATTGTGGTAGTTATTGGAATATTAAGGAAGCTAATGGATTGGTTGTGTTTCAGCTGGATATTGAAAACAACTCTGGCCAAAAAGTGTGGCAAGAGGTAGAGTTTGTCTTTGGTAAGTATATGCTGGGTATTCTTGTGTCGTATAATGGTATATGAGTTGTAGTTCCTATTTGGAATTGGAAACAACCACAATATATATGACATTCCTTCTTACAAGGGTGAAATTTAATTTATCAAACACCAGTTTGAACTAGCTTGAACGGGGCATGGCTCTTCTATCTATTGTGGCATATTGTCGGTTGTGCTTTCATTGAGTTTAAAATGTCTACAGATGTTGAGCGAGTGAGGATGGATCTGATATTTTCTTGTATTGTCTTCAAGTGTTATGGCTGTTTTGTCACAAAACCATTGAAAAGATTTACTTGTTAATTTGTGCTCATTTTTAGTGACTTGCTATCTAGTTATGCTCTCTCTAGCAGAACCAGATGTCTTTGTAATGCCGGAGTGAGATTCACTTTGTCAGCGATCTTAAAAGCAGCCGTGTGTTCATTGTTCCCAATCGCACATCAAATTGTCTAATTACCTATTCATTCTGAAACTTCCCTTGTTTTTGAGCTACTTAATATCCTTTTTCACTGGGATTTGGTTGGCGATTTTTGGGCCCATCAGTTATTGTAGGTCTTAGACATGAGATAATGAATTTGCACTTGTTAACCTTGACTTTCGTGTCAGTTGATTGCATGTCCTATGAATTTAGGCTAATTCTTTTAAAGGGCTTGGACTATGCTGTTATGATTGATATTTTTATTTTGTCCGACAGGTTGGATCTATGTGCTTGAGATGGCTTTGAAAGTTTATTCATTCGGGTTTGAAAACTATTGGAGGGATGGTCAAAACCGCTTTGATTTTCTGATCACCTGGGTGATAGGTGAATATTTCACGCAATGATAGATCGTAATTTTTTCAGTGCATGTAACTGTCTAACATATAAATGTTTTTACTTACTATCGATGGCAATGATGCCCCAACAGTCTAGACAACGACATAATGGTACACATTTTTTCAATTGTAGGTAGTCTTTTTTCCAATTGAATTCTCTGATAACGGTAGTCTGTTTTGTCTAACCTAAAACTTGTGGTTGAGATATATAGAACTGGTCTTCATACCCATGCGATGCATGTGATTTTTTTGACATAGTTCCTTTCTTCATAAGAATTGCATTTCTATTTAGTTATTGTCAGTAATGCATTATTTTCTCCATAAGTTTATCAGGTTTGTAAATAAAAAAAATGAAGTCCATGATCAGCTGAATGTAAGATACGTTGGAGCGTCACTAAATAAAAGAAATCAATGAAGACTATTATTGGACCCCTAGTATCTGATAAATTACGGACTTTTGGTAAAGCTGATGTCATTGAATAAGTTCGTGTTGAGAATCTTTTTATTGTTAAAATACAGTAAATTTTCACCATAGGCCAATTTATATGTGATGACAGAAGAATTCAGTGGACTGTTATTATGCAACTGTTGAGTATTTAATCAATTACAGAGTTTGACTTAAAATCAAATAATTTAGAAATAAGGACTTCGTATCACAAATAGTAGAATAAATGGTTGTCAATTTGGTGATTGCAATGAGTTGCAGCTGCTCACCTGCTTTCTACTTACTTTATGTTTGATGAGACTTTCTAACGGGTGCCCTAAGGGAATTTGTGAGAGTAATGCATGTAGTACATGTTTTCAAGACTTAAACAATGAGCGAAGTATAGTTATTTCACATGTCAATCTTTTTACAATTTCTAAGTTCATAAAATATAGCTTAAAGAGTGTCTCGAGAGAGTTTGTTAACATTTTCCATGTAAAATAACTCGATGGTAGGACAGACATTGAAGATAGTTGAGGTCCAGGCTTGTTTGTTTGTTACATTTTACTATCAGTTACAATATGCATATCTGCTAATAACAAGTCAGCTATTGAATATTCATGTCTGGATATTTCCTTATCCTAGAAATGTTAAAGCTTTTAAAGTTTCGCTGCATTTCTGAACTGATTCTTGCTCTTTTCAGTCATTGGAGAAACTATCACCTTTGTGGCTCCTAATGGACTTGACTTTCTTTCAAATGGAGAATGGTATGCATGATATAAGTGTTTGATATATCCCGTTACTTTCTTTGCTTTGTTTCAGTTTGGAATGCGCTAGGTCCACAGGGTGGGATGTTGCAAGTGCACTGCTTTTAGGAACTTTACCTGCTAATAGATCTAGGCATGAAAGTCCTGGAGAGGAACATCATTTAAGTTGCAGATGAGCAATTGTTAAGGAGGTTCTTGCTGGTTCACATGGCCATCGCAAACATGGCCCAAGGTTTAGAATAGTCAACATGAGATATTACCTGTAGGCCCTTGGATATGACCAGAAGATATGTAGGTTAGGTGAAGTGCTCGAAAGATGCTCAGATAGGATGGCTGGGAGTATTAAATTGGAATATTTGGAAGTTAGGAACCAATCCTCGTGTCTCCTTGTGATTGTATTTATAACATGAATTTTAACCAGACTGGAAAATTTTTAATTTTCTTGGATTATGTAATCTACATTTAGGGAAAAAATTGGATATACTGGAGGTAAAATGAAAACTCCTTTCCAGGTTCCTACTGAACATCAACCAATTATTGATTAAAGCTACCCTGAGCCTGACTGCAACTATCACGCTGGGTTGCATATTGGAATTGCCCAGTTTGTTTTCTCTTTCCATTCTCTGTGACAACATGGTGGAGTTGATCATAATGATGTATAGTGTACAGTTTACAGTGAAGTTTCTTTGATTAAAAACTGGTCAACTAATATAATTTAGAGCATATTGAATCGACAAACAAGGACAGAATGTACATGCAGACACATAAGTTGACGGGGATGAAATATTAACTATAATTTGTCAGGGTGGGTCCTTCAATGCTATTTCAGCATGATACTGCTTCTTTGAGTTTGCCAAAATTGAAAGATGTAATGTAGATTATGTGCCTTCTGCGTACACTTAAAGACAAATTCTAATTATTTTCTGATGTTTCTTTGTTACAGGATTCGGTACCTTCTTCTTGCTAGATTGATGAGATTGATAAGGCTGCTAATGCATGTTAAACGCTACCGAGCTTTTGTTGCTACATTCTTTACTCTCGTACCAAGTTTGATGCCATACCTTGGAATCATCTTTTGTGTACTGTGCATTTATTGCTCTCTTGGAGAACAGGTATCAGATGCTCTTTTCTTTTTGTCCTCAAACAAAGAATTGTCCGGTGGATCATCTTTTGAATGTTTTTGCTTTTCCTCCTTATGTTCCGATGCATTGTTGTCGGCTTACGAGGGAAATTTTTTTGTCTCTCATATAAAAGATAACGGCTGCATTTAGGTTATATCTTTATATAAGAAACCTGGCTGCTATGCTAAAAAAGCAAATTACGAACGGTAGTTTATCTCCTACATATCATTCTGTGGTGAAGAATATCGGGTGGTCTCCCGCGCGCTTGCTTTGTATCAGCAACCTTATATTTTAGGTCCACTATCTTTTCTTCTACAGGAAATATGAAATATTGGAGTATCAACTCCTTCCACGTCTACTATAATTAGTTTGGAGCAAGCATTTCTAATCGACTGATTTTTTGCATATATTGTCATCAAACCTGAATTCCTATTTTTAAAAGGGAAAAAGGAAGACTCTGCTACTCTGTAAGCTGAAGCGAAATGACCAAACATCTACCACTCTTAAGTATCAAATAAGGATGATGATACTTGGTAGGAACCTTATGGCTTTTGTCAGCATTATCAGCTGAATTTTCTGAGAATGACATCCTTAGCTGTTGCGCTTGTGTCATAAGTTGAATTTATTAAGGATGACATAGCATGTCTTCCTTAGACATATATTCCATCTTCTCAAGTTAATTCAGCTTAAAACTGTTTTTGAAATTCTTTTCTGTAGATCTTCGGTGGGATGGTCAATGCTGGGAACTCCAAATTGGAAGAAACTGATCTTGCAGCTGATAAGTATCCTTTGTATTGTTTTGTCCTTCCTCCTTTTTAACTTACCTTGAAAATCTTTGTAAAAATGCACCCCTCCCTCCCCAGTTCCTGCTCCACCCAAAAAGAAATAACTATATTTCTTCCACTTCTTTTAATGACAACTGTAAAGGGCTGAACTAATGTCAAAAAGGTGAAAATGCGCAGTATTTTTCAATGGGAAAACTGTAGCTGATTTTCAATTGACAATGAACATCCTATTTAAAAAAGTGACAATTAAGATTTCAAGAGAAAAAAGGGCAAGACATAATGATTAGTTGATCTGCAGAATCATAGCTTTGTGTAGCAAGGATTCAAAATAAACTACTTGGAGCTAAATTCATTATCCATGATTATCAGAAAATGCAAATTCGTCAAAACGATTTCCTTGTAGACCTTAATATGATCTTTAAACCATGTAGGGCGAACTTCTTTATTACATAAACAATGATATCTTTAGGTATTAAGGATTCAAAGGAAACTACTTGGAGCTAAATTTTTTAGCCTTGATTATGTAAAAAATGCAAATTCGTTAAAATAAATGCCTTCCTAGACTTTAATATCATCTTTAACCCTTCCGGGGCGAAGGGGAAAAAAAACTTGTACATGTCATGGTTTGAGAGTATTTCTAATAACCCTAGTTCTGTATTCATCTTGTGGATAGCTTCATCAAATATTGTTCATGTCCTACTTTCGTGCTAGTTGGCGGTAGATTTTGTTATTCGGATCACTTTTTCTTGACAGTAATTAGCTATTTGCTTTTCAATTTTAACGACTATCCAAATGGGATGGTGACACTTTTCAATTTGGTGGTCATGAACAACTGGCAAGACTGGATGCAGGTGCTGCAGTCACTACATACTATCTGATATATGGTGTTTTGTTCCTATTGACAGAATGTCTTATGCATTAATTTATTGTCTTGCTATGTTCCAGAGCTACAAGGTACTAACAGGGACATCTTGGACCCTCATATATTTCATCAGCTTCTACTTAATAACTGTTCTACTGCTCTTGAATTTGGTGAGTTTTATTTTGATATTCACAGGGACATATCATTGAGGTTTTTAACATTCTAGAGTGCATTTTCCTCTTGAAGAAAGTTTGTTGACCATTAATTAAATGAGCAAGAAGAATGAAGAGAAGGCATGGAAAATTTTTTGAAAAGACACTGTTTTCTGCAAGCAAGCCAGCTAAAATGCTTCTTATCGAATCAAAGTTCATATGCCGGACATGCATGCAAAATGACTTGTTTCTGCTGCAGATTTATTGGATCAACTTGCTTAGACTAAGCAGTATCTATTATGCATTTATCCTAGCATGTAGCTGATTGTACAATCTTGTGTTGGTTGAGCTCAGCTAAGCCTCTGCAGAGTCTTTCACGAGCAATGCCATCTAGGCCTTACCCACCTAATGTAATATGCTTATGTCAAGGAATTTCTTCTTCCCTTATCAAGTTCAAAGGTGTAGTGTGACACATTTGCAAGTTGGAGATCATATTCCTTTTCTTTATCAAGAAGAGAATTTTTCTCTCTTACTGGTGGAGAATGAGACTTTACCTCCAGCCTTGTAGTCCGTGTGGGAAATGGTTAGCACATGTATCGTAGTTGCTGAAGATGTTAATTGCCTTTTATTGGTCTCCATACTTGCATTAGAGATAGAGTGCAATTGACAACTTAGACAAGGCTGTGACTACGTAATATGTTGACTTCCTAGGCTCTTGATTTTCTATTCTTTCATGCATCTTTTCCTCTATATTAGTGTATTTCCAATCATCCAAAAGTACATGCATGTTAGTACTGGAGAAGGGACCTTTACCTCAACAGCTGTAGATTGTTGGAAATGGCCAGCACATGTACCATAGTAGCTGAAGATGTTATTGCTTTTTATGTGGTCTCCATACTAAGCATAGAGAGATCCAAATTGAGCCAGACAATTTATACAAGATGCCCTGACTAGAAAAATGTTAACTTCCTGGTTTCTCGATCTTCATTACTTTGATGCATCTTTCACCCCTATACTATGGTATATCCAATCATTAAGCAGTATGCTTCAGATAGGTGAAACAGATGTTCAAGAATAACATCTAAACAAGTTATGCTTCTTTAGCGTTGCAGTAATTTAATGGCATGGGCAATTTTGAGAGGATTTTGCCAAATATGGCAGTCAGTCTGGGAATTATATTTACTCTTCTAGAATAATCAGCATGGTCAAGCATTCTTCTTACTTATTGTGATTGCCTCTCCTCTTTGGAACTCAAAACTTCATGAGTTGGCTTGTTTTTGAATGATTGACTGAAACGTATTGCAAGTGAAAAACTGTTAGATTAATGAAATGATGTTCTTATTCTTCAGTCATATAAAAAAATACATCAGAACTTGAAGGCAAACCTGGCTGATGGTTGAAATTATCCTTGAGTTCTGTGGCAATTGTTAAATTAAGAGCACACATTTTTATTTGCATGTGATTACAGGTTGTCGCCTTTGTCTTGGAGGCATTCTTTACTGAAATGGATCTTGAATCATCAGAAAACTGTGAGGGACGGGACAAGGTTTGTATTATTTAGTACTCAGAAAAAGGTTATGACGACTTTTTAGGTACATGTGTCAGCATAGGATTGTCCAATTGCCAGTTATTATTAGTACAAGCTTCTATTAATCTATGTGATCCCCTTTATATAGGAAACAAGGGGCAGGCGGCCTCGTTCGATCGGGTATGTACTATTTGGACACTATATAGTGATACCTATCTTCTGATTTATGAGCGATTTAGATAATTGTGTGATGCATTATCTTTGCTTCTTTTCCTGGCTTAATACAGCACGAAGACAAGAAGTCAGAGAGTTGATATCCTGCTTCATCATATGTTGAGCACAGAGCTTGATAAAGCAAAATGCACTAGCCCTCAGCCTTAAACATGTAGCATTGAGGTCAGAATTTATTTTCAAGTCCTGCAGACTCATTTTGTTTTCCTAGCATTGTTCACCATGCTGTTTCCTACTAATGCAGAATAGAAAGCTGGAAATTAAATTTGTTTATTTCCGAAAAAGCCTGTTTCTATAAATTCTAAATAACTTTGGTATCTTAAAGGGCATAGATAGATTAAGTACTCAATGGACATGTTGTCGCTGGTGTCCTTACCCTCAACTAAAATCAGTATTAAATGCTGTCATTCTGGTAGGGTTTACTGGTTGGATTGCTAGATTTGCATTTGTTTTTTGCATCATATGTTAATCTCATAAGTTTTAGATGGCTTCTCGGTTTGCGTGGTGATAAATATAAAGGGAGGTATTGGATATTGATGCATAATGTTTATTAACATTGTTGGACTAGACAGATGTATTTCGTCTCCCTGAAGCGCCTTCACCTGGACTGCAGCAAAATCTTGAGTGCTATAGTTTCTCTTTTGCTTTAGTTGTTTCATGGTTGCATGTACGAGTTGTCAATGGTTGCTTTGTACGTATCAAATGTTTTGGGGGTAATGTTTGGTCGAATGGATGTCACTGCCACCGGTAGTCAGTCTCTAAATTTGATTTTGTCGGCTCTATAACTGGGAGTAAGCTGCATGATACTGTTCTCTTCTTATTCATTCGCCTTCAATTCGCCCACCTTGGTTCTCTAGGGTGTAATGATGAAAAAAGGGGACCAAGCCTGATTTCTTTTATGTCGTCATTTTGGCTAGTTGCAGGCGTGATTTTGAAGACCCTGATTCGAGATTAACTGGTTACAGCAGACCACATTACATGGACCATTTTCAGATGAACTGGTCCGAACCATACGTATGGCGTTCTTTTTGCCACGGTTGCTTTTGCCTGTTTGTGTTGTTGAGTAAATTTTGTACAGATGCGAACTTTGATCCTATAATTTGCAACATGAGTTTCTGACTTCCGATGGAATGAGTAAATTTTGTGCACATTAATCAACATGCTGCCTTGGTTAGGAGAGTTTTTTAAATAGTACAAAGTTCTGGTGCAGATTTCTTAGAGGAGGAGCAGTGTCGTTTACTGCGGTTTGATTTTTGTTTCATCTTCTGGTCATGTCTGAATGTACCCCTTCGGGTGCCACCCAAAGTACTCAACCGTGTTAATAAGGTCCTAAAATAGTGCTCACGGCTGGTTATGGTAGACAAACACCCTAGAATTCCTGCGAAATAACTGGACAACTGGTGTTTTCCTTTTACTACAGTTTACAAGTAACAAACCATTTAATTGTTGATTGTACTTGATGATTTTCAGAACAATTGACTAGTCACGGTTTGTTATTTTGCATTCTGCTTTCCTTATGATTCGTTCCGATGAGGAGCCAGGTGCTGAACTATTCCGTGTACTAGGACATCCCGCCATCTTACATAGTGTTTTTCCCACTGGTCAAAAAAATTCCTTGTCTTTAAAGTTAGCTTACCCTCGTGGCATCGTTACCCTTTGTCCCAGTGGTTGTAAGCATAGGGCATGATGTCTTGACGTCATCCTCAACTTTCCCCGGCTTATCACTGGCAGTCTATTCAGGTTTCTAAACTCGATGGTGGCAACTAAAGACGAGGGTTGTGCTTGTTGCGGGACTTAACCCAACACCTTACAGCACGAGAGCTTATGTTGGTGCTTAGATATAATATCTCTACGTGCTTGTAAGGATTTGATTTCACATCCAACGACAGGCTTCCA